>JAWDEX010000002.1:1199985-1227830 GCA_035221805.1 Trichilia hirta | reverse complement strand
ACATTTTTTTTTTTTTTTTTTTTTTTCAATTATTGGTGCGATTATTTTTCATCATATATTTTAACTGCACGCGTTAATCAGCAGTACCATTTGACTTTGTTCAACATAAAGGGATTGCAGGCTTATTGAACATGGGGCAGAGCTGACCTGTGATTTCAGGCCACAAGAAGCAATAATTTTTTTTTTTTTTTTGACATGGAACCATCAATAATTTAAGTGAACTATAGATATTTGTTTTTAGGTCAACCTCTCATTAGACTGCGACTTCATTTGGAGAAAATTCTAGCATCAAGTTTTAAATTGCCAAGTTTTATGCTTAATCTATTCTTCAGGGGTTACGGAGCAAAAACACGAGGTCTTAAATGGGTTTCACCAGAATTTTCTTATATTTCTGCAGTTGCAATATTATGATTTACTTAAAAGTCTAAATACAGTGCATGCCACCTTGTTGGCAGCTGCCATTCACAATTTTTTTTCTCAACATCAGATTCTCGGACTCACAGGTCATGGCCCTTTTATCTGTGTCTTTAGTTGTGATATGTCATCCATATTATATATACTTTCAAATTTCATTTGACATTTTGATTCTGTTCATTGTGAGGTTAATCTGCCATCTGTATGATATTTAGTTTCCCTTATTCCTTCCCACTTTTACTATCGAAAATGATGTCTCCACTTCCCATTGTCAGGTTAAAGTTGTGGATACAACTGCTGTTGTTACAGCAAATGAGAAACAGTGGTTGTGAAGCCTCCTGGCAATCCGGAAGCCATTAATGTTGAAACCGGTAAAGAGCATATCATTCAAACTTGATTTCTTAAATCTGAAATTTCTGCGTGCTCTTTGAATACATTAAGTACCCAGAACATTTCAATTGCTTTCTGAATTCATCTATAGACGAATACAAAGACAGAAGTAATTACTTATATTTATCAATTTGTGTGGTGTTATATTGTCCGAAAGTGAATATATGCAAGGATCTAGGATCCTTTCACAACTATTGGTGTAATATGATTGAATTCTAACGCAAGATATTATGAGTTTCCTCCAATCTTTGAAGGGACTATGTACTATATAACTATGAGGGTTTTATTTATGATGCAGCAAAATATCCTCATGGCCGTTCATTTGACCGTCGGATACAGAGGAGGTCATTCTTGTATGTGCAGAGGCATCCACCCAAGAAGCTGCAGACAGCCTTGCCAACTCTGTGGCAAAGCTTGTGGAACAGTTCCTAAGCTTCAGAACTTTCCGATAGTCTTATCTTCACTCTCTCGCCAACTAAAGATGGCCAATTTGAGTTGCAGATTTCGTATCTTTTATTATTGCCAATGTGCCAATGATTTTGAACTGTGCATTACTTCTTTTCTGAATTTGATTTTGGAATCCATTTGCAGGTTAATTGCCACAATAGAAGACAATTCTACTGGAATAAATTTACGGGAAAGGCTTCATATTGTACTGTAATCCACATTTGATAGGGAGTCCCCTTTTATACATATGAAATGAGTTAACGTTGAATGCATACAAAAAAGAGGCTAGGAAAATGTATGAATATGTGTCTTTTTCGCAGGAGTATCTCATTCATGTAAATCATAATTTTGAAACTAATACCTTGCAAATGTCTGGGAGAATGACGGCTGCAATTTCATTTCTTTTGGAATTTAATCTAAATTCTAAAACAGTCGCGGTTGCTTGTAAGAGAACTTTTTATGTTATCAGTGCAATAGCAAGCAGCTGGAGTTTTAGCAACTTCTCGACGGAAATTTTTGTTGGAAGCATGTTTCATCATGAATAATAGTCAAATCTAAGATTCAAAATGTCTTTCCTATTTTTCTTGAATCAGGGGAAAAAGGTATTCTCTTATGATATAAGCTTTTATAGGATATAAATTAGACAATTTTTTATACAAACTTTGTAGATGTATATTGAGTTCTTATTGGATTTTTATGCTTCAACGTTTGCTAACCATCACATTTCCTCCTTCCTTCAATGGCCAAACATTCATACTGGTTGCCCACATTTGCACCAACCCAACTCCAATGCCAAAGAAGACTTCTAAACAGCAACGCAGAATTAAAATATGTACAACATCTTAACTCCAATCAAAGAACATGATGACGCTACCGTTAGTGATTCAAAAGGGATCCTATACCCTGCCAGTTTGGCAGTCATCATCTAGAACCAGAGAAGAAAAATACACACTGAAATGTTGAAGGAAAAAGACCAAGGATCAGGCTCTAAGGATTAACATTCATAGGTACCCACCAAAGATTCACCCAAAAGATAAGATAAAAAAGAGCAAATTTGAATTCAGATTGCATTTCCCATTAAAATATATGGGCACCTGCTTCTTTAATGACAGGCTTCTACCCAAAACTCTATCAACTCCACACCTTGGAGCTTTCACACCACACTAGCAGTGGCTTAATCCATGGCCTAGGATAAACTTCTTAGCATTCTTGCATTAGTGCAATCAATCCAGAAAACGGGAATATCAAGCCAATTCAACATGATGGTCTGAACACAACTACAAGTGATTTTGATAACTACCTTTACTTTTTGAAATAGGTAGGCAATTTTTCTTTTTCTCCAACCTCCTCATTTAAAAATTATTCAGTCTGCTGCATCCCTCCCCAAATAGTTAACATCACTGCAACGGCTGCTATCATATATAACGTATTATTATCCCTTATTACTGCATAAGCACTCAAAACAATCGGTTCGCAATGCTAACAGATTGCCATAAGCTTAACACCATTGGTGTTGGCTATGGCAATTACTTAGAAGCTATGGCTTCTTGTGCGAAAGCTTTTATGAAGACATTTAGCTTATTACTATCATTGTCAACTTGGGGAGTTGTTTTCCAGTCAAAAGTTTATGTGGTTTTGATAAAATCCCATTGCCTTCGTCCTAGTTGTTAACCATGGTATATTACAATTGAAGTGTATTCTTACCTGCAGATGATAATCACTAATTCCAAATGTAAGCTCTTGAAATTTATTGTAATCTGTCCCCATTACTTTCATACAGCTATGTGTTAACAAAACAAGGAAAGAGATAAAGAGAACTAGGCCAAATTATAAGCTTTCATTTTGAGAGGATTATCATACGCTATAGATCAAGCATCAACTTCTTTCTATACCAAAGGTCAAACAATTTATAAAGAGAAAATGTCTGCACACCATTAAGTTTTTAAATCATATTTCTTTCATCAATCAGCTTTTGAAATCGCCATATCGCCAAGTTTAATCTTATTACAACTAAATATCAGCCCGATTAAATTTTGCATCTGAGTTAGCAACAAAACTATGAATTACATTAAATAATCTCCAAAAATAAAAATATAAGAAATGAACCATCAATTACCACAGGATTTTGGCTTGCGAATCAAAATCCAAAAATGGAAAATATAACACCAACCTTCTAGCTCTCAGTTCCAGCTTTTGAGTTCCGGAAATCCCTTTTCAACTCAGCAACTCTCTTCATACAAGCTGCCTTCGACTTCCCCGGCACAGCGGCTGCAATCTTCTCCCACCTCATTGGAACATCCTTAGGAAATGCTTTCAATGCATTAAGCAATGCAATATCTTCTCCAGCACTCCATCCTCCACCAACTCCAACATTTTCTTGACTTTCTATTCTATTTTCTTCATCATTTTCTATCACCAACCCATCATTTTTATCTTGAATTCTCTCGTCTAATGCTTTCCTATTCTTCAAGAATTGCGCATACGAATCATTATTATCCACCTTCTTCTCTCCTAACTCTTTTGCTTTCTTGATTACACTCTCTACACTATGCCTCCCATTAAAAGCCTCAGCAATCACCTCCCATCTTTTCGGCTTCCCAACTGGATTCTTCGCCATCTGTTTTTTCAAAATCTCAAAATCCTCTTCCCTCCACTCCTTTCCTTCTCCATTTTTGCCCACCCAATTCCCCTTCTGTTCCGAAATTTCAACTTTCCTCTCGTTCGGCAAAAACCCACTTGGCCCATTTAAGTTTTCAACATTTGAAACAGAACTGGCACGAAATTCCTGAGGCTTGGGAACTAACGATCGGTTCTTTTGCTGTTTTTTCTTTACCGCAGGCTCTATCTTCGGATCTTCAACAAGGTTTTCAATGATCGGGCCGTGACCAACGCGAGTCTGACCGCCAGTGAGATGAGAGGGAGCAAAAGGGCCGACGAAAAGGGAGAGAGAGATCCACAAGAGAACAGATTTGAAGGGCTCGCTTTGGAAGAAAAAGAAGGAAAGAAAAATGAGAAAAGAAGAGACTGCAGTGGAAACGAAGAGAAAAAGTTTTGTCGGTTTTTGTTCACCGATGTCTTCATTGTTGTCAAGTGAAGATGCCTGCGGCCGCGATTGAAAGAGGAATCTTGGTCTGGTGTCTTCATCCAGGAACTCCATTTTTCCTTCGTTCAAGAGTTTGTCAAAGAAAGGGAAGTCTTATTTGATTGGGGTTGACATATTTGTTAAATAAATTTAAAAATAAAATTATAAATTAAGTTAAACAAATTATTAATACACAAGCATTTATTTGATGTAATAATGAGTTGCAAATAATATTTGTAGATAACTGTATTTAAAAAGAAAAAAAATCCTTTTTTTTATTTTTTTATTTTTAACACATTTCTGCCTAGTTTTTGAGATTTAATAAAAAAAATCATTCGCATGAAAATAAAATTATATTTGTAGAATTTTCATATATTATCTATTATTATTTTATATTTACTACTAAATTTATAGTTAGTATTTAGTTTAATAGTATTATATTATATTTTATATTTATTTTTAATTAATATTTAATTTAAATTAAGAAAATTATTATGTAAATGCGTAGCTCTAAGGAATATACTCTCCCTTTCAAAAGGTTTATTTAATATATTAATTCTAACTCTATTCATGTGTACAAAAAATATTTTTCGCCGCCGTTTCGACGTGGGACTCGTTTTGCTCTCACAACTATCCTGAAACTTATCCGTAGTCCCGACGCCATTTTTCGCCCCGTAGAACCGAGGAGTTACAAATTATTACATTTCTAATTTAACTAGGAATAATTATTTTAATTAAATTAGCATAACGGGTCTGCTATGACGAAATACTTCCCTTAATCCTAAAATAGTTATCCCTACATTCTTTTCTGCTTCTAGTGGTTAGCTTTAACCGGATCTCATTGCATCATACTCGAATGAGTTCATCTACAGCAGTGTTTTCTACTGCCACACTTTGATCGGATGGACAACTTTTGGTACCAAAAGCCCATGACGAAGCAAAAGGTTGTATGGTGCAATGAATGCACCTTGTCTTTGCCCTCGGTGACGAGTTGGTATAAATCCCAATAACCAAATCGAAAACCTCCTTTCTCTGTCTGTCTAATTTTCTTGAAGAAATTTAACAAGGTTATCGCGCTACGAAAGTCGACGGTTCGTTATCGGTCGTCTTGTTGGACCGTGACAGAGTATTAAGTTTCTTTCTCTTCGGGTTTGGAAAGGGTCCGTGTAGAAGTGGTTGGTTCCACTTCGTGGAAGCAAATAGGTGAGATTTTCTTCGTAATATTTGTGATACACCCCATCATATTCATGAAAAACATTGATTTAGCTTCCTTTGCATTTAATTGTGTGAAAATTGTGTTAAGACACATCTACAAAAACTCTAGGTATGTAGAACATGTGTCCCAATTTTTTTTAGGGTTTTGGTCAATCGTTGTATGAATGTTGTATTAGGACTGTCAAAAGCAGTAGATTTTTTTTATTTTTTATTTTTTTATTTTTGATTGATATGCTTGAAAAATTTCGAAAAGATACTGTGTTTGATACTTTTCCAATTGGCTCATTTTGTTTGACAATGATGCGTTCTATGAGAGCTTAAAAATTTATAAGACATGCGTGTGTTATACTCTCTAATTGGTGGCTTAGGAACCTTAAGTAACTAAAGGAAAATTTAATAATGGAGATGCATGGTTGCAGTTCACTCTATATATTTATCTTGATTTTTGTTTTCAGTATATGCACCTCAAAGTTACAGGGCTAGTTGGCACCATAAAAGTTCTGAATTCAAATTTATTAGATAGTCTTTCATTCTGTGACAGTCGCTTGGATGCTTTTATAAGCGCTGATTGTAGGCATCTACTGGAACATCTATGTATAATCATTGCAATTTTTTGCAAAATTTTATTGATTTATTAGCATAAATTTTGTCACGGCCTCTGAAAGATTTCTTAAGGATAGATCAATGATCATGGATAAGAATAAGTAATAGTTTCTTTCTTTAAAACCTTTTTTTGTCTGTTTCTTAGAATGAAGAAATTGGGAAGATTAATGTTAGTACTTATCAAAATTTATGCCAGAATTTAGTTCCATTAGGATATAGATTAATGTTCTTATATTTTTTCTTTTTTAGTGATTCCTTCTTGTGTTTAGTGTGTGCTATAAACTTGTCTTAGAGGTGCAGAAGTGTTTTGATGTTGGTTTCTGATACCATGGCAGGTAAGCTTGGAAATTTTGTGGGTTTATTATGGAGACTATTCAAAAACAGAATTTGTTTGAATTAAATAGGTATATATTTTATCTGTGTAGAAGAATGTTAAGATGGTGGTTAAAGTGACGATGAAGGGAATATAGAAATTTGAAGATGAGAAATTGCATTAGTCATGGAATAACACACATCCTTTGTTATTGTGACTAATTATAATTCAATCAACTGGTTGCCTTGTGCTGAAAAAAAATTTAATTTTCTAAGTGAAGGAACCAGAAACTGATAACAAATACCAAAAAAGTTTGATTTGTTTATTTTTTAAAATTTGGATTTTTAGTAAGAATAATTTTAAATCAACTGGTTGGTATAAATTTGTCACTAAAAGACCTAACTGCTTTGTGGTATGTTCTCTCTCTATAAATTTATGTGTACATATTATTTTGTTGCAATTTGAATGTTTTTTTTTGCTGTCACATTAATATGAACATCGTAAGTTAATGCGCATGGGCTTTGTTGGCATAGAATTTGTTGCTGTTGTCTTCTTGTGGATTGTTATGAATCTGGGTTCCTTATTTTTGAAAATTTTCATTTTTGCAGCATTTGAACAATTTACTTATATATCTTTTTGGCTTTTTGTTAACTGAGATACTGTTATAAAATTGGTGATTCTATTATCTCTTCAATTTTTGTGACCTGAATGGCTGTTAGTTTGAACAATGGGGGGTTCAAGTGCAGGATCGAAGTTGCTGAAAGACTATCTTAAAATGTGTGAGAGCAACAGTAAAGAAGAAGAAGAAACCAGATTCTAGTCGTGCTACAGGAGTTTTTGTTGTTGAAGAAGATCCTGTTTGGCCAAAAACCTGTAAATCTTGAAGAAGAGCGAGGCAATGAGTCACCCGGTAAGAGAAATCATTTATTTTTTTGGTTAATGTATAGGTTTTAAATTTGATCTAGGATTTTGTTACGTTAATGCAACTTTTGTTTAATAGATGAAGAGAAACCCCAAGTTGATGAAGATATTGAGGTGAGGCGAATTAAGAGGCTGGAGCAACATATGCTGAGAAGGCCTTACAATGTCATAGCTGAAGATGGAAGTGGTTGGGTTTCACTTGATCCAATTCATCAGGACTCTAAGAAACCTGATTCTGACAAGTCCCCACCTCGTAAACAGAGGACAGGATATGATAGTCCTTCACCAGAACCTGAACCTTGACCACCTGATTCTGCTAGAGAAAATACTGATTTGTCGCCTTCACAACTATGAAAACACCATGATACTCTATTGCCTGAATCTGACCTAAATCCTGTAAATTCCAGTGGTTTGAATTTGGATCTGTCTCCACCTCGTAAATGAAGGGCTAGGAATGACTCGCCTTCTCCAGATAGGTTGAAGGCTGCAAGGGAAATTTCTGATTTGTCTCCTCCCAGATGGCATTTGATGTGATATCATACCCCCTCTCCTAACCCTCACAAAATAATTGGGTCCACTTTGTTGGATTCTGATTTATCTCCGCCTCTGAAAAGTAGGGCTAGGAATGACACACCTTCACCCAAACGAGAACTTAAACCTGCAATAGAAGATACTGACTTGTCACCTCCATGTGTGAAGCGGAAACACCAGCATGCTCTGTCATCTCAAAGTTCACTTGCATCTGTGGTTTCAGACGTTTCTCCACTGACAAGGGGATACATAGAACAGGATTGATTACTGGCAGTGATATCTGGGAAGAAATTTCAAAGAAAAAGAAAGAGGATTTGTTCAGGTAATTTCTTTCTTATTTATCTGAAAAAGGAAATACAGTGTCTGTTTTATTTAGTCAATATACCCAACTTGATTGAGACCTTTAACTGTAAATTCTATACCGTAGGTTTCAAGAGATGGATCCTTCTATAACTCGAAGAGGCACAGAAGCTGTATATCGTGATAAGATAAAACGTTAACTGAATAGTGATTTTTAAGTTGGTCAATCTTATATGTTTTAATTGATTCTTGTTCAGTGTTTCACATTGTTTTATGCATCTTGCTCATCAATTTTACAGGGCGATGCATAATGAAGGAGGAGTAAAAATCAAAAGAAAAGCCTGAGGTACTACTTTGGAAATTAACTTCTAAAACATAATGCTTGAGTGGTTGAGCTTTATTAATATCTAGTTAGAGTTGATTAACATTATATTTCAGTTCAAGCTGTTTTATGATATTTCGAAGGGATATTTATTTCACCAATTAAGCTTTTGAGAGAGGTGAAATTTAAGAATGTAGAGAGATTTCTAAGAAATGGTTAAAGTGAGTTAAAAGGAGCTTGCCTTTTCTAGAATAAATAACTATTTTGGCTGCCTAATTTTTGTAGAAACTCTCTGTTATTTTTTCTCTATTGGGCATGAGAATTGATAGTTAATTGTTGCCTTTCTTTATATCAGGAAAAAAAAATTGGAATGGGGCAAAGGCTTGGCTCAAAAGCAGGAAGCTGAAGCTAGACTGCAGGAATTAAAATGCGAGAAGGATAAACCGTTTGCATGAACTAGGTAAAAGACCTAAGTACATTGTCACTTACTAAGTTAAATCTCATCCTTGCATGTTCTATTTTCTTGAGCTCCTTGTGCTTTTCATGGTTTATCCGTATTTCATTTTCTTATTCCATTAATGTTTCTTACCTTCTTGGCCATTTGCTTAATGCAGAACACCTTTTTTCATTTTCTTTTTTTTTTTTTTTTGGGTTTGTTTGTGTTTGTGAAACATGTGTTTTCCTGATGTTTGTGAGGTGCTTATTTTACCAGGCAATAATAATGGATGGTTTTATCAATGTGGTTTATAAATGTGTTTTGGTTGCTTTACTTTAATGTGTCAATCTGGTACTCAGTGAATGATCCTTTAGTGTCCTGGAAAAATTTTCTCCTGTTTACAACAAATTATTGTTTCCTTTCTTCAATCTTGCATTTTGCAATTTTAGAGTTGCTCTTTTACTTGCAGAGATGATCCTGAACTGGACAATATATTGACGGACAGATTAAGATGGGGAGATCCTATGGCTCATTTAGTCAAGGTATAGCAAATCATATTTGTTGATTTCAAGCACAACTTTACTGGCAAAAAGCAACAAATACTGGGTCATATTCAGAAAAGTAAAAATAAAGAGTAATAGTTGTTTTCACCTGTACTGTCACTAGTAAACATGGAATGTGCTTGGCATCATCATCCCTACAATAGAGCTTCTAATATATACCAATTCTTCATTGGTTCAGTTGGAATATGTTTGGCTAAGTTTTCGTATAATGACAATTTTGACATATTTCTTCTGATTGTGATGCAGAAAAAGCAGTCTGCACCAGTCCTTCCTGACCTAGGGAAAAATGAGAAGAGGAAAGGATCAGGTTTTATAACTCCTCAGGACATTCCTAGTCATAGTTGGATAAAAAGAGTATTAGATGCCGAACCAAAACAATATGGTATAAGACCAGGAAGGCATTGGGATTGTGTTAATCGTAGTAATTGGTGGTTCACTTCCATTTCATTCTTGGCCAATTTTTCAATTTATTTTGGTTTGGAATAATACTCTTACCATGAAGCTTCCATAGGAAGATTTCTGTGCTGGGAACATGATTCAACAAAAGAAAAATTATTTGAGACTATGATTATCATGAAAGTCGACATTTTTTTTGTGGTTTCGCATGTTGTGGGATATGAGAAGCAATTATTCAAAAGAACAAATGAGAAACGAGCTACAGAAAGAGAAGCTTATCTGTGGTCCTTTGCTGACATGTAATTTGGTGGTTTGGCAGCCAGCAGCCAAAGTTTTCTCTGAACCAGCTAGATATGTGCATCAGTTGGAAGGAGACATTTAATTGCATTAAGGTGGAGATTATGCAACGCGTGAGGTTTAATTGTTAACTTAATATTGCAGTCTGCAGAGAGGTGATACTTGACAAGATACCCTTAAATGCTTTTAGAAAGAATATTAGCGTCCCTGTTAGCCATTTACTCATGCTTGGTTCAATTACAGGGCCCAGCACTCCGCAACAGTTTTCGAAATTGGACATTTTAGATTTTGTCTTCAACGTGTGAGTAAGAAGACCATACGAGGAATTTTATAGTTTAACGGAGATAAACTTTAAGCTGTTGAGATCCATGGGGGTCAATTTCATTACCAATTGTAAAGGTTAATTCAAGTGTTGGCATTGAGGTCAACGAACTGTATGTAACGACTGAACAATTGTTTTATTTATGTTTATCAAGAAATGCGAGTAATCCTGCACAGTGAACGTAATGTAATTTGTAGATTTTTTAAGGATGGTTGGTCAAAGAAACTCTATGCAAGCCCTAACAAAATGGTTCAAAACACAAATGTAAACTTCTAATAAGAATGTAATCTAATAATGGGTGACGATTATCAGAAAGATCAAATTGAAAAGCATAGAGAATACTTCCAATAAAATCAAATACAACCCAACCCAACCAAAGAGAATTTAGAGGCTCGTGTACACAGTTGAAAGAGAAGTTAATCCAATTTGGAAGAAACGTCCAGATGTGGAACTTGAGGATAAACTCGGTGTATTGTATTCAATAAAATAACATGGCTACTATATTTTTTTGTTCAAAATTGAAAGGTAACAACATAACTTTGTAATGTAAAATCTGGCAATGAATTGATCATCAAGTAATATATCCAACATTCATCAATGTCACAAACTGGGCTGGGTTATCTTCCATAAGTCCATGGGTCTGATATGCTAACTTGAGCCTACATTGGTTTGGTTCAACATCTCCCCCGCTGAGATATAAGCCTTGCAATTTTCGAAATTGTCCTCGCATTTACCAAATGCTTGCTTCGCTTGCTTCGGACATGGTCATTTAAACGTGAACTCCAGACCTCTTTGAGGATTGCGAGCAAATTTATCTGAACCTCAGTTTCGAGTTAACATGCTATACAGGAAAACGATGAGCATTTCTCTCACTTTAATTGCTTTTAAAGCTCCTATTGTTTCCGCTAACTTTCACAACAGAGAAAAATGAGCATCGGCTTTAGGCTCAAATTATCAGAAACAGTGGAATCCCATATTCCATCCTTTATCTTATTTGACAAGTTCATCAAAATCCAGAAAGAACTCTCTAAAACCCCACCAACACTCTGGCCGAACAAGGCATCTCTTTTGAGGAGTGTCTCGACTGCCTGTGGGAGTTTTGGGACATCTGACAGAGGCAAATGGATTCGTTCATATGGTAAAAGTTGTAGCTTCGAACCTAAAATCAAATTCAATGACACTCAAATTCTCCATTTTCTCTCAATAAGCAAGATACAAGATGCACGGAATCTGCTCGACAAGATGGCTGAACGAAACCACCCTCACAGTCTTGTCTTCCATCTTACCTCATTACTTTCGAAATTCTCGAAGCATGGCTTTATTGATGAAGCTCAAGCATTGTTTCAGCTCATGCCGCAGCGAAATGTTGTTAGTTATAACGCCATGCTGTCTGGGCTTGTGCAGAACCGGAGGTTGAGTGAGGCGAGAAGCTTGTTTGAGGAGATGCCGGAGAGGAATGTTGTGTCATGGACGGCGATGATTTGTGGTTTGGCAGAAGCGGGAAGTATTTGTGAGGCGAGAAGGTTGTTTGAGGAGATGCCTGAGAGGAATGTTGTTTCATGGAACTCCATGGTTTCTGGGTTGATAAGGAATGGAGAGTTAGACGAGGCTAGACTGGTTTTTGACAGTATGCCAGTAAAGAATGTGGTTTCTTGGAATGTTATGATTGCAGGGTATGTGGAAATTTGTAGGATGGGAGAAGCAAGGATTTTGTTTGAGGAGACGGAGGAGAGGAATGTGATTACATGGACTAGTATGATCGCAGGATATTGTAGAGCAGGTGAAGTAGAGGTGGGGTATCGGTTGTTTCAGAGAATGCCAGGGAAGAATGTGGTTTCTTGGACGGCCATGATTGGTGGGTTTGCTTGGAATGGATCTCACAAAGAAGCCTTATTACTTTTTATTAAGATGAGGGGAAACTATGATGTAAGACCGAATGAAGAGACATTTATATCACTTGCTTATGCCTGTGCTGGTATTGATTTTCCCCATCTTGGTAAGCAATTGCATGCTCAAGTGATTGCTAATGGTTTCGAATATGATGATTATGATGGTAGGATGTCTAGGAGCCTCATTCACATGTATTCTTCGTTTGGCAGCATGGATTTTGCACACTACATAGTTGGAATGAATGAGAATAACTGCTATCTCCAGTCTTGGAATTCTATGATTAATGGTTATATTCGCATTGGAAAGCTAGAAGAGGCTCAGAATTTGTTTGATACAATACCTCTCAGGGATGAGATCTCGTGGACTTCAATGATTGATGGGTATTTAAGTGTTGGACAAGTATCCAAGGCATGTTCTCTATTTCATAACATGCCTAAGAGGGATGCTATTGCATGGACAGCAATGATTTCAGGCCATGTCCAAAATGAGCTTTTTGAAGAAGCTATCTATTTATTTTTGGAAATGCGGGCTCATGGTGTTCCTCCTCTAAATGCTACATACTCTATTCTTTTTGGAGCTGCAGGTGCAACAGCAAATTTTGGTCAGGGGAGGCAGATTCATTGCATGCTGATGAAAACACAATCTGAATCTGACTTGATACTTGAGAACTCTCTGATCGCAATGTATGCAAAATGTGGGGTAATAGCTGATGCATATAAAATTTTCTCAAACATGGTTTCCAGAGATTTGGTTTCTTGGAATTCTATGATTATGGGGTTTGCACATAATGGGCTAGCAAATGAAAGTCTAAAACTCTTTGACTCCATGTTGGAAGCTGGGACTCGCCCAAATTCTGTTACCTTTTTAGGTATTCTATCATCTTGTAGTCATGCAGGGCTGGTAAATCAAGGATGGGAGTTATTTAATGCAATGAGGGATGTTTATGAAATTCAACCTGGTTTGGAGCATTATGTTAGTATGATAAATCTTTTGGGTCGAGCAGGGAAAGTAAAGGAAGCACAAGAATTTGTATTTAGCCTGCCTTTTGAGCCAGATCATCATATATGGGGGGCATTGCTTGGTGCATGTGGGTTCGGTGAAATAAATGCTGAGATTGCTGAACATGCTGCCAAACGACTCCTTCAGCTAGACCCATTAAATACTCCTGCTCATGTCATTCTCTGCAACATTTATGCTGCAAATGGTCAACATGCTGAGGAGCACAAGTTGAGGAAGGAAATGAGATTGAAGGGTGTGAAAAAGGTTCCTGGATGTAGTTGGATAATGCTAAATGGTGAAATTCGCATGTTTCTGTCTGGACATAAAATACACCCACAAGTAGCTGAGACGTTATCACTATTATTTAAAATTGCTAACTTGTAGTAGGAAAGACTGATGGGATGCTAGAAGTGGTGAGACTTCATAAAGAAAAGAATTCCGGTCGTCAGTAGTTGCATGAGATTGGAGAAGAACATCAAACAGATTCAAAAGTGCATTATAACCTCAAAAGAGCTGCTGATTGGAGTAGAAACTATTTACATGGTGAAGTTTTGCCTCTATTAGCTTCTTTTAATCTGGTTGGTGGAATATATGCTAACACAGGTACCCTAAAGTTACCTCCCGCAATTATAAGGAGGGAAATATTCCTTAAAAGAATAATTTTGTTGTGAGAATTGTCATAATGAGATAGAGTGAGCTGAGATGGTCAGTTGCAGTGAGACTTCAATTACTTCATTTCAATCTGTGAAGTAAAAGACAGTAAGGAGACTTTATACATTTTTTCAATAGAATCCCACTTGTAATTTTCTAAGATGATAGATATTGAAGGATGAGTACTTGAAACAAAACAAGAAAAGCCTAAAGTACTATTTGGAAATTTTATTTTTAAAAGGTCATACTATAATACTATGCTGTCATGTCCACTAGATGTTGCTGTTACTATTGGTGCAGCAATTTAAATCCCTGCACAGCAATTGATAAGATGTTTTGAGTCTGTTGAGCTTTATGCATCTCTAGCTGGAGTTGATTTATTTTAATTTGTATGTTTATGGAAGCTGTTTTTTATGAACCTTTAGATGGAAATTTAGTTTACTAAGTGAAACTTTGGAAAGGGTTAAATTTATGAGAATGCGAAGACTTATGCTAAAGTGACTGACAGATTTTAGCCTTCTGGAGTGAAGAAACATGTTCATTTTCTTATGTTTTAGCTTCAAAATTGTCTGTTATTATTTATTTATTTATTTTTTAGCATGTGAGTTCGTAGACAATTATTTTCGTTTCTTTTTATCAGGACTAAGAATTGAAATTGGGGAAAGACTTGTTGCAAAAGTGAGAAGCTGAAGCTAGGCTGCAGGAATTTGTACTTGAGCTGATAATACGGTTGCATAGACCAGGTGAAAGCTCTAAGAATACAGAACAATGATTAAACTATAGTTTCGTGATTCAAATGTCTTGTAATTGATGAAGATCTTTTATAAGTCTTATGTCCCAACATATCCCCCTCAAAATCTCAATGCTGATCTATAAAAAGAAAATGTGGTGTTCGTTGTTTCTCTGCAACTATCCCATGGTTCCTGCAATGCTTTTATCTTGTTGGCTATTTGCTTAAAAGTGAAAAGTTAATCATGCTTGGTAAAAGGTTTTGTTTATTTGATGTTGTGACAGTACTAGAGTGATCATGCTGTGGAGTGGTACTTTTACCAATCTGCCCCAACTTAGGCTATTTCCTGCGTTCAGTCATCAATTTCTTGTGTAGTGACTGTTTCCCAATTCCGTCCACAGGTTCTAAAAATTGAAGCTTTCTTGCGTAAAAATTGTTTTGCCCTTTACTTTTCCAATCCTTCATGTAACAATATTTAAAGTTGCATTTCTGCTTGCAGAGATGATCCAGAACTCGACAAAATGCCGAAGGAGAGTAAAATTAAGTGATCTTAGGCTCGTTTGGTCTAGGTATTCCTAAGTCATATTTGTTCATTTCATTCTCTACTGCACTGGAAACAGCCACCAGGTGAAAAATTAAAGGTCACCACTCTTTACTACAAAAATTGAAAAATTATCATTGTTCATGTATTGTATCAGTAGTAGACTCATGTTCATGCAATTTAATTAATACAAAACAGCTTTTTATGCTTCCCTATTCTTCATTGGCTGACTTGGAAATATGTTCGGCTATATTTACAGATAAGTTATTACTGATTTTGACATACTTCTTCTGATAATGCTGCTGAAGAAGTATTCTGAGCGTACTCCTTGTGGATCTTTTCTTCGGAGGAACGCTCTTTGTGGATCTTGGGGATGGTTAGGTGATGGTGGAAACAGTTTTTATAATTCCTTTGAGCAAATTCCTGTTACGGCTGGACGAAGAGAAGATTAGATGCCGCACCAAAACGATATGGCATAAGATGAGGAAGATCAACCGTGTATTCGTGAGCAGATATTGATGTGGCTTTTTAATAGAGACCTAGCTTTCTATTGTCACTCTATTCAGAATGTGAGACGTTCGTAGTACTATCCTGGCAAACTAATGGACAGATCATTAACCATAAAACTTTTTGCAAAATGTTTGTAGGATTTTCTGCTGGGGATGAGTGAAAACAAATTAACTTTGTTTGTAGTTCAATGCCTTTGATCATTAACCATAAAAACTGAAATATTTATTTTCTTTTAGAACAATAAACATAACTAAAAATTTTCAATTTTTTTTCTTTTTTTGACAACATAAATTACACCCGTTTCATCTGATGTATACATAAATATAAATTAAATCGGATAGGCCTGTGAAACGTTAAATAAATAAATAATTTTTAAATGTTGGTGCGAAAAAGAGAAACTGCGCTAGTAGTTGATCCAACGTAGTATTATCCATTTCAGCATATGTTGCAACATACAAAGCTTCGATTATTCCCGCCAAAATTACGGGACAGAGAGATGACCGTTAGGCTTAAATTTTCCAAAACAGCTGATGCCTCTCTCTTACTTGATAAATTCATCAAAACACAGAAGAATCTCACTAAAACTCCCCCAAAACTCTGGCCAAATGTACCAAGATCCAAATTTACAGACACAGACGATCAAGGACTACACATTTTAGATCTAAGCCATCCAGTTTTACGAAAACTTGAATCATGCAGAACAATCAAAGAATTTCACCAAATTCACGGCCAACTCATAGTCTCGAGTCTCTCTCAACACTCTTTAGCTGTGAGCCGGGTCTTAAAGAAGCTTTGCACTTCTTTAAACTCCGTTTCTCTTGCTGTTTTGTGCTTTGATAGTGTCAAAGAACCTGACGCTTTTATGGGTAACACTATAGTGAAAAGCTTTTTGGCGTTGAACGATCCAGTTGGTGCTTTAAGTTTTTATTATGAGAAACTGGTGGCAAAATGTGTCGAATATAACCACTATACGTTTCCGTTATTAGGTAAGGTTTGTGCAGAGATTAGGTCTTTGAGAGAAGGGAAAAAGATTCACACCCGGGTTCTGAAATATGGGTTTGAGCTGGATTTGTTTGTCATGAACTCCCTGATTCATATGTATTCTTCTTGCGGTGAAATTTGGGATGCAAGGAAGGTGCTCGATGATGGGTCTGTGTGGGATTTGGTGAGTTGGAATTCTATAATTGATGGGTATGTAAAGAATAGGGAAGTTGGTTTTGCTCGTGAACTTTTCGATGTGATGCCTGAGAGAGATGCTTTTACTTGGAATTCTATGATTTCTGGGTACATGAATGTTGGGGATATGGCGGCAGCAAAAGGGTTGTTTGATATGATGCCATTTAAGGATGTTGTTTCTTGGAATTGTATGATTGAGGGGTATGCAAAATTAGGAAATGTTACACTAGCCCGTAACTGTTTTGACAGGATGGCTATGAGGAATGTGGTTTCTTGGAATACAATGTTGGCTCTTTATGTAAGGTGTAGGGATTATAACGAATGTTTGAAATTGTTTGATAGGATGATAGGAGGGGAGGCTAGACCGAATAAAGCATCTCTTGTGAGTGTCTTGACTGCGTGTGCAAATTTGGGGTCACTTGACAGAGGAAAATGGATTCATACCTACATTGAAAATTGTGAGATTGAACCTGATGTGCTACTCTCAACTGCTCTCTTGACAATGTATGCAAAATGTGGAGATATGGATTTGGCTAGAAATGTTTTTGATAAGATGCCAGAGAAAAGTGTTGTGTCATGGAACTCTATGATCATGGGGTATGGTACGCACGGGCAAGGGGAGAAAGCCTTAGAAATATTCATGGAAATGGAGAAGAGAGGTCCAACACCCAATGATGCTACTTTTATTTGTGTTTTATCAGCATGTACACATGCAGGTATGGTATTGGAGGGCTGGAGATATTTTGATCTTATGAAACAAGTTTATAAGATAGAGCCAAAGGTGGAGCATTATGGTTGCCTTGTTGATCTTCTTGGTCGGGCAGGTTTGACGAAAGATTCAGTAGAACTAGTTAGAAAAGTGCCTATGGAAGCAGGGCCATCGTTTTGGGGAGCTTTACTTTCTGCTTGTAGGACACACTCAAATTCAGAGCTTGGAAAGATTGCGGCAAAGCATCTAATGGAACTGGAACCAAGAGATATTGGACCCTATGTTATGCTATCTAACATTTATGCCTCAGAAGGGAAATGGGATGATGTAGAAAAAGTGCGAAGATTGATGAAGGAAAAGGGTTTACAGAAAGCAGTGGGCTCCAGCACGGTTCAACTTGTGGAATCTGGGTTTGTATATACAGTGTAAAATGGTCCTCCCATTCCGAGAAGCATTGTGTAATCAATGTTGGTCGAGATAGGTGCATAGATGAAATTTTCTCGCTGCAATGTTCTTAGATGAACCCAAATTTAATAAGGATGCAGTGATTTACTAAATGCTTATAGAAGCTTGTTTCTTAACTGTATGCATTCATTTCTGTTCTAAATTCTGGGAAGAGAACTCATAGCTTGATTACGGATGATGATTCTATAAGGAAGAGAATAAATTTTGGAAGGTTATGTGTTGAATTATGTGGCTTTATTGGGAAATCTTGTGATTTTAAGAGAGATTTGTTCTTTGTTCCCTATTCTATGGTGATATAGTTACTACAATTAGATTACAGCTTGTTTATATAATGGATTATTGTAAATCATTCGATTAAGCAAGGAAATACACTTATATTCGCTTATTTTGATTTACAACATGGTTTTAGAGCAAATTTTGTGTTTCCTGATCTTTTAAACTGACCCTAACTGCCGTCACTGCCACTACCATTATCTATCCGTCATCTAGCTTTCGATCAGTAGCACCAGTAAATTATGCGACCTCGGGCGACCAAACCCTAGTCTTCATCAAGTCTGCACAATAATTGAAAACACAGAATCGCCGACAAAGGGTCCAGAGTTTGCCACCATTGAATCTGCCAGTACACGGTCGATCAGCTATCCATTAGTGACAAAAAGGGTCGGCCGATAAACCCTGCTACTTCTTCACCACCGACGACTTCAAAAACACAGTAAAAAAAAATTGAAAGAACCATAGCAATCGAAACTTTCTTTCAATTTTTTTGACCAATCACAACAAACTACTACAATCCGTCATCACCACCGTCTTCCTCGACCCAGGAGACTCTAGATTAGACCGTCATAGCCTCCGTCAACTGCCGCAACATCTAATTCAGTTTTGAATTCGGGTAGGGTCGTGTTTGATTACCGGTTAGGTTGATTTGGTTTAGTGGGTTTTGATTAGCTGGTTCAATTTGGTTCAAGCTCGATTCGGTTCAACTTAAAGCTTGGTTCGATTTGGTTCGGTTCAAGTCTGATGTGATTCAGTTCAGTAGGTCCAAATTAATTCGATGCAAGTTCAAGATTTTTTTGTTTCGCTCTTCACTTTTCTTCCTTTTAAGTAAATATGTCAGATCTCACGACATCTAACCCTGCCTTAAATGCTACTAAAATTAAGAGTATTGTTGTTATATTTACCAAAAATTTATAAAACATTCAAGCAATATAAGTGATCACAATTTATTCGCAGATTTTTAAAGGACGAAAGGAAATTAAGTCATTTGGTAGGTACAAATCTTTTGAGAGATCCAAAATTTGAAGCATAAGATGAACATGATTCAATGGTGATGTCATAGCTGTGGAATTCGAATTTATCAGAGATTAGCGATACCTGTATGTTTCTCAGAATTGCTAAGGAGATTTTGGATATCATCCGACAAACATTATTTAAAGTTTGTGATGATGCCTAGATTTATAAAATTAAGACTAAAATTTTAGCAATCAAACAAATGACTCCAACTGTCATAAAATATACAAGTCTCTTGCAAGGTTTATGACAAAAGATGAATCATTATTAGTGTATTACAATACTCTGCAATGAAGATTCTGGCCATTTTAAAGCGATTTGTTAAAAAAGATTGCATTTATAACTTTCTTATAGGTCTTAATGTCGAATTTGATGCTATCAGAGTGCAAATTTTGGGAAAAGAGAACTTGTCCTCTTTGAACGAGAAAATCTCCATTGTAAGAGCAGAAGAAGGATGATGAAGCATTATGCTTGAGTCTCACGAAGGAGATAACTTGGCCTTTATACCCAAAGCAATTGAATTAAAAGAGCTCAGTCTATCTCAATATGTTATCCAAACAAATCAGTCCAAGAACCAATCCAAGCCCACTGATCGAGATTCTTTTTTTTGCATATACTGTAAAAGGCATCGCCACACCAGGGAGTACGATTGAAAACATCATGGCAACTGAAATACAAGTTAAAAAGGTTTAAAAGGCATCGCCACACTAGGGAGTACGATTGAAAACATCATGGCAACTGAAATACAAGTTAAAAAGGTTAAGCACATATGGCAAGCACTCAATCAGGTAATGAAAAGGTCTTCTTTCTGCTCTCAAATTCAACCAGGCAGAGATTGAGAAACTAAAAAACCTTGTACAAACACTTAAGAAACCTTCTGCCACAGGTACAAGTTCTTTGGCTTTTCTTTCACATTGTGTATTTTGGGAGCAAGACACGAGAAAGATGATTGGACATATTAGTGAGAGAAATGATATGTACTATTTAGAAGATCAAAATGGAAGAAATAAAATTGAAATTCTCTTTTTACATCAATTTTTTCTTTCTATCATCTCAAATAAACATAGAATTTGGCTTTATTATCATTAATTAGATCATCCGTCCTTCAACGTCCTTAAATTTATGTTTTCTTTATTATTTAGAGAGTTATCTTTTGAGTTCTTTTATTATAAAGATTGTGAACTTGCCACGCATAAAATTGCTTCCTTTTTAGTAAATAATAAAAACCTACCAATGCTTTTTATCTCATATATAGTAAGGCTTTCGGTATATACAAAAGATGGTTCCTTTTATGCTTGACCACTTTATTTTATTTTATTATAGAGTGTTTGACACATGAGGATTCATGAATGATCTCTTTGTTTTTTTGTTTTTGAAAAAGTAAAGAGAGATTTTAATTAAAATAGTCTTTTGAATAGTCTTAATGAAAATGCTTAATTCTTTGATCAAATTGTAGTTTGATCATATTATAAAAATTGAGAAAAATAGTGCTAACATCAAATTTATGTTTTAAGAGATAAATCCACGTTACTTATGTATAATCATCAATAAATAAAACAAAGGACTTACCACAAAAAAATTTTGAAACCATAAATGGTACCCAAATGTTGCATTTGGGTACCATCTATGTTTTTTTTTGTTTCTTTTTTTTTTTTTTTTTTTTTTTGCAAAAACAAATCTCCGACAGATGCAATTGGGTGAAAATTCACAGCCACTTTGGGCTGAGTTCACACCTGTACTTGATCAAAGCACAAACAGAGAAGCAAAACAAAGATCAGTGATTCAAATAAAATCTGGTGCTGTTTCAAATGACGGGAAGTAAGTATATATAATTAGTTTTGCTTTATTTTCTTCCTCCATTTAAGTGATATACATATAAAACATCCATGTTTTTGAGCATCAATTTATTGATTTTTCTTCGCTGGTTCCCAGGAGAGTTTATTTCTTCACAAAGAATGGTTTATTGTTAGAACTTAGCGAGGTTGAGCCTCCAAGGTAAAACTCAGTATGCAAGTCAGAGTCATCATTGCTAATGATAGTGCCTGAAATTCTGAATTCCTATTACTTATTGTAGATTCTAATGAGCAGACTCTAATGTTCACTTGGACGTTTGTGCTTATAAACCTAGAACAGATGGCTAAATCACGGACGACCACCAGGAGCAAATGTTGCGTCCATAGCTGATGCTGCTAATATTAGACCGGAAGTCGTATATACTATAAGGTAGAAACTAACCACAAATCTATTGTGAATTGGCGAATTTGTAGGTTCAATTCCTACTGAGGTAATCCCAAAACTATATATAAAATCTGTAAAATGTAGTTCTACAGGTGATCTATATGAATACGACAGAACCTCAAAGCCTTCATGGAAGAAGCATATATGGAGCAAAGGAACAGCAGCAAATGCTTCTCTGATACCAACAGTGGGGTGTACTTTACATGGCTTGATTGGAGATAATTCAATCTCTTTGTTTCTTTTAACGAAGGTAGTCTCTGCAAGTACTATTACTGCTACATGCAAATCTATCTGCAATATCTGGACTCGGGAAAATTATTCAAATTTGAACTTTGGAGTATATCAAAAGTGAAGTATTAGGATCATGCGAGAAACAAGCATAGAACCTAACAAAAGAAAGACAAAATCTCATTAAATTTAGAGTACAATGAACAAGAATTAAGGAACGACTATTTGAACATTCATATATTGTTCAACATAATATCATGTTCCATTACATCATGCATTTAGAAATAATTATCGACAAGGGCTATGATACATAACATGTGCTAGTTGATCTGCTAATCAAATATAAACTCTTCGTGGCTGAACCTGGCACACATGTTGTTCCTTCACAAGATATTGTCAATGTACAGGGTGGTAAGTTGGTCGAGAGACGAATGCAGCAAAGGAAGTGGAAATGGATAATCCATGGAGGTCCAAAGGATTATCGTCTGACATCTATCACTCCAGTTCAACAAGATGAATCAAATGAGAAATTCTTCTCATCGTTCTTCACTACATCTGCTGGAGCTGTTTTTGAATATCGACTACCAAAATATTCAGGTGAGTCAAGTAGATTAAGAAACTAATTCAAATCTTACATGATTTAATTCCTCATAGGCAGTTTTTTATGTTAATTTTGCAACAATGAATTTTCCTCTTAAAGAGGTTTCATTACACAGCCTATAGCCTTAAGAAAGGGAAAACTTGATCATAAATGACCATGCATCTATTTCACGTTCTAAAAATTGGCCTATTTATTCCTCTATCTACTAGAAACACTCTTAGAGCAACAGTGGGAAGAATGCCTCCCATCAGATTATAGCACTTGATTCTTTGGGGAAAAGAATCCTTCATAGTAGATTTGTTGTTTCTTTAAGCAGAAAATCATAGTCCTAGAACTGATAAGAGAAAAAAGTTTCAAAGAAGACAAGTTTAATTGCAGAAAATAGTAGTTACAGCCTAGATTCAAAATCAAAGCAATTACTCCATTCAAAATTTGAATAGAGCTTCGAAGGAGGTACTCTCCCAACAACAGAACCCAAATCTCACCCACAATTCAGGCAGAATAATTCAACCAGGACAGAGGCCTTGAGTCCTTAAAACCCGTTTAATATTGTGAGCTTCCACCAAATCTAGAGATATTTGGTTTCAGAATATAGGTTACCATTTGTCAAATGTTCAAGTAAACCACACTACTTTATTTTGACACAAGGACAAACATATCCTACACTGCAGAAAAAAAAGAGCTTGATACATAGACATATAATTATCGAGGCGTTTTAGCTTCAGCTACATATTAAATTTGTTGTAATAGTAAAAATTCATGGACACATACATTTGTATCCAATTGTGGACTTGTATAAATTTACTTGGTCTAAAACCTTGTGCTCATCTCAAAAAATGACAGTCCTACCTATTTCTATAGATCATAACACTTTTTTCTGTGACAATATGCATAAAATTATGTGCTAGTTACATGGAGTACATGATGAATGTATACAATTTTCTTGTGAAGACAGGTTTTGCTCAAGAGAACCAAATTTCAGAGGGATGGATATCTCATATGCATCCCCCACATGCAAAAGTGGCAAGGGAAATAGTTGGGCTACCATTACAAGTTGGCAGGATTGTGTTTCCCCTGGATGATGGTAGACTTGCAGAGCTGCATTTATCAGGAATAGGTGGAGAAAATTCGGGTCCAACTAATCAACTTATTATTCGAAGAAAAGTATTGAAGTATGTCTGGTCTGTATTAGATGCCCCGGAAACTGAAGGATGGAATTCAGATTATTGCACAGAAGAACGTGGCCCCACAAATTGCATTACAGGGACAAAAGATGAACCAAATGATTCAGGAATTACAAGAATGACAAGAAAAAGAAAGGGAAGCCAAGAGCAACACGATTACCTACTTCCAAGTACAACAGGTGGTAGAGATCAAAATCCTAATGAAGAATATAGTTTACCAAGTAACTGGATTAACACTAACTTCCGTTTTAGAGTGATGCATGGAGGCAGATCATTTTTCTTCATAACAGATGGCGGTTTTACTTTTGAATATCTTTATGCTGAAAACATATGGCTTTGGCTAAGACATGACCACTCAACACCTATGAAAGGAGTACTAGGAAACTACAACGGAAGCTTGTTTTTGGTTGACTCATATGGTAGTTTGCTTATGAGAGAAAGGAGCAGCAATGAGTTGGGATGGATAAATTGCACAGCTATGAGGAAAGGAAGGCAAGTTATAGCAGGCCCTCCATGGGATGTAATGACAGGTAAAGCCAAGAAAGTTACAGCAGAAGATGCACTCTTCTTTGTGAGCAAAAATGGAAGATTACTACAATTCACAGTAAGTGGCAAAAATTAAATAAAACAAGTATCTCTACTGGGATAAGTATCAAAATAAATAAGAAAAAATATTGGCCATGTTCTTGATTTGGTAATTCAGAATTTTAGAAAATTATGAAAAAACTTCTTCTAAAAGATGCAAATAAATAGGTTGATCTGTTGAGATTATTAATATTCATTTAGTTTTTTTCCATTTTAGTTACATCAAACACACTAAGAAGGAATCAGAGCAAAATTTGCATTAAGAGTCAGAGTCAAAATTTCATAGGGTCAATACTGTAATCAATTGTAAGAAAAGTGTGAAACAAAATCATGTAAACAATGTTTCCATGCAATATTTGAATCCAGTCAGTGCAAACTAAAAAAGGATTTTTTGTACAGCTAAAACAGGGAAGGGAAAATCTTACTCTATAATTTCCCCCAGAAATCTTACAGAATAACGCTAATGACTACCCAATTGTTATCTGTAGGTAGCATTGAGGAAGCATAAGTGGAAAGATTGCCGACAACCCCCGGATACCAAAATTGCATGCATTGTGGATCAGGAATTGTTCAGGGAAAATATAGTGTTCGTTGTTGGAAGAAATGGTCGATTATATCAGTATAACAAGGTGACTGAACTGTGGCATGAGCATTATCAATCTCAGCATTTGGTTTTGTCAATACAGCCTGGAACTGCTATGAGGCCATCATCAGTATCACTAACAGGCTCACTTTTCATGATCTCGGAAGATGGTGGACTAGTTGAATATAATTGGAATACCTGGGATGGGTGGAATTGGGTGGAACATGGCACACCAGATAAAGGTGTGAACCTGGTTGGTGCACCGGGCCCTTGCTTTGATGGAAATCAACTATTCTTGATAGGTTCAGATGGCAATGTGTACCTGAGGTATATGGACCAAATAACATGGAGATGGAAAAATTGTGGCTTCCCAAATATTGGAAAAGAGAATACTGATAATCAAAGACAAGCCATGGCCAGATACACTTCAAAAGAAGTTTGTACCGATGAAGATTTTTCAGCTAGTTTGGAGAACGATGCAGAAGACCTTAGTGATTTCAACAGACACTGTGACCCCAAGGTTAGTACCAATTTACCGTCTCACAGAATATAAGTAAAATATGAAACTCATCACTCATGAGTGTTAAACTGCATGCAGGTGGCAGCAGCAAGACCAGTGCCATTCTCTGAATATTCATTAGTTTTCGAGCTGAGAGACAGCAGAGTAAGCAATCACTATCCCTAGACTTTATAGCAGTCACTCACAATGAAACTGATCAACACAGTACAAACCTGACACACATTATACAAATTTGACATGAACTTTTTGGGGAAAAAATCCTAAAATCATCTGGATGAGAACTTTGAACAAACAAAATCCCCGCATAAATGGTGCATATAGTAAACATCTTGGCAATAAGAGCGAAACTTCAACATATTTCTTTTCAAATTTTGCAAGCTCATATAGCCTTAAAAGACATTAATACTAACAGTAACGTAAGAATTGATATACTTCTGATGTTGCTAACATCATTATTACTTGACTGCTGCAGTTGGCAGAAATGCAACAAGTAGAGGACACCAATTGGGTATGGTCACGCACCATCGACACTCCAATAAGCTCATGCTTTGCAAATTATTGGATTGCTACGGCAACATGAAATTGAAATCGAATACAATCTTTGAGATAGAAATTACACTCTAGAAACACATGAATGTACAAAAACAAAACAGCATATCTCTGTACTCACTGTATTGGTAGCAAAGAAGTACCAGAAATAGAAAGCTCCTATACCTTTTAAATTCCTCTCTCTGGGAAAACACTGCTATATGTGACGGTTTTAGAAGGCGACGAAATGGATGAAAAACAGTTCCATTTTCAGCAAAAGCTTGACCTAGTTATCTTTGGGTAACCTTAATCATTGGGTTACCCAACGGTTGGTAAGACCCCTTGAGGTTGACGGCCAATCTAACCAAACTATACATGCAATTCAACTGATTCAAAACTCGAAAAGTTAACAAGATCAAATTCCGAAACATTTTTTTCTAAAATAACCGCGCATCAAGAACTTGAGATAATTAATGAAAGATTTCATGACAAAATAATGCAGTTGTTCTCCAACATCTCTCTCTCAAATACATGAACTATTTTCCTCTATACATTGAATGCCAGAATTGTTGACAAAATTGTCACAATATTAAGAGTGTAAACGAATTTAAACCCATCACAAGCACTTTAAATCCTTTTCAATTTTGGGGAAATTTCACTTTGATTTCAAAAAATACAAATAAAAATTTTGCAGTATCTGTTGCACAATGCTGTCATTTCAACCATCCTCTTAGATCATCGAACACAGAATTTCAGCCATTCTCAAACTGTCACATTCATCCATTGCCCAAGCCTTTACACAGTTTATAGTCAAATAATCTCTCCCACGAAACATTAAATAAGAAACTGATAACAAGCTAAGTTCTTCATGTTAGAAATGATCATACTAAAAAATCAAAAGCATTCTGGATTTGTCAAATAAACTAATCAATACATTTATAAGTTGAGGAAAATGCTAACTTAATACACATTATGATAAAAGGGCAGCAGGGCAATCTCAGCAAACGGAAACAAATTCACAAAATGTTGCAAATTTCAAGCGCCAACTCAAATCCTTCACGAAGAATATGAATACTGAAAAACCCCTTTTTGACATATCCATTGCTCACATATCACATTAGTATCTCCTCCTAGGGCTCCTTGAGCGATGTGTCCGTGCTGACCTGAAAATATTTCGAAGATAGAAAAAACATTAACAGGAAGGCCTGAAAAGGATCTACTCAAGTTTTAGACAACTGAAATTCAATCAAATCCATGGTTATTTAGAAGAGCAATTCTTCTCTCTTCTCAATCAATCAACAAACCATATTAGTTGAAGTTTTGAGCAACAAAATTCCCCTTTGGTCAGCATTCTTGCAGAGGAAATACCCAGTCAACAAAAATGTATTCCAAATGCTAGAAACATTATAATTATAAGACAAGATTCCTTTTATGCAGTTCCAAGCACACCTCTTCCTTATGTAAAATAAGAACACATCCTATAGCTTCATGAAAGATGGTGAACAAAGGCCAACCTCATATTCTTTCTTTTGTAGGGTCCAGTGCTAGGCCCATTGCTGAAGGCCCAATCGACATTGATAGTCTGTGTAAGAAGTTCAGTTCCGTTCATTGCAGTGATAGCATTTTGTGCTTCCTCAAAATTCTCGTATTCAATCAGTGCATACCCCTAAAAAAAAAGTATTTCAGATATAATAAATAGCCACTTCAAAATAAAAGTGAAACAGACAATACTTAATACTTACTATGAATCTACGCAATTGAGACCTATGACTCCTAAATAAGTCAGTTACTAGTTACAATTAAATTATTGTTCCTCAATCCAACAATATTTTCTTGTAAGGCTGCCCGTAAGATGTCAAAGATACTAC
>JAWDEX010000002.1:1182553-1199885 GCA_035221805.1 Trichilia hirta | reverse complement strand
ACACAAACTTTAACCCAGTTACATGAAAGAAAACTCTGTCAATTGGCGGAGTTTGGAGGGGAGAAAAAGACAATTTCAGAACGGGCAATTGCCATAAATCTAAAAACAAACTTTAACCCAGTTAACCAAACTTGACTTTATATGATTCCATTTTTTCCCCTAACCTCAGGATCTCTATAAGACAATTGCTCAAAGACAACAAATATGGAAAACTAAATGATTAAACCTAATATTTCCGTATCGCTAGAAGCGTGGAACTTAACAGGGTTTCAAAGAAGAGAACTAGAAGCCAGTCCTACGGTAGTTGAAGCACCAAAAATAAGTCAACAACCAAAATCTAGATTTGACAACTACTAAGAAATTAAATAATCTTCATTCATAAATTAGCTTTCCTAATTTTATCATTTTTCTCAGTTCTGTTGAACTTCTTAAAATAGCAATGCGAAACCCCACAAGCTTACAACTCATTAAACAGATGTTGGATTCATCACCCGACCTCTGGTTATTTAATCCAGCAGATAACTTCTTCTAAAATGCTAATAAAGCCAAATGCATCCCAGTGCACTAAATGATTAACCTAGAAACAGAGCAGCAAGAGTCTTCGCATTAAACAAGAAAGAAGAAACGCAACACAAAAAGACCCACTCAAATTCAATTTTCTCTATCTTCAGCTGACTAATGTATACCTTTTCTCCACAAGATCAGTTTTGTTCCCAACAAGAACAATGATAACATCACTGCCCCTCTCAGTGCGCACCTCTTCAATCCATTTTGCAGTGTTCAAGAAAGATTGTCGACCTAAACCATATAGGTAACAAAATTGTTAGATAGCATTAATCCAGTAATGTAGCACGATAACAACAAGAGCAGATGATAGAATAAGTTTAAAACCTTTTAAAAGCCATTATGCCAATTCTCCAATCTTTCATGAAACTATTCAAGCCGGAATAGAGGATAGCTAACAGGGGAATGTTACAGTGAATTTATATAGAAGTACATACTTGCAACATCATATATGATGACAGCAACTGAGGAATCCCTGATGTAGCTTGGAATGAGACTTCTAAATCTTTCCTGTCCAGCTGTATCCCTGTAACAACAGAAAATGAAAAAGGGTTAATGTTCCAAACAGAAACTCTAAAAAAAATAAATACCATACAAAAGCTCAGAATGCACATAACAATAGATGCAAATTATGAGTGCAATCACAAAAGTCATGGACAACAATGATAAGAAACTAAACTTGCCGAAATACATTGTCGTGAAAACTGAAAGCCATGGACTGAAGTCATAAGAGGAAAGTCTATGAACTTGACTTCTACAGGCTAGCAAACCTATGACTTGCAAAAAGAGATTCAGAAAGGCGCAAAAATCCAAGAAAGTAAAGTCAACAGATCCCAGTCCTTAACCCCCTGATTGAGCACTCCAACTGACTTAAGGTTCTGCTATTTATCTATCCCAAACACTTCAAAGCATACAAAGAGGTACAACTCTCCAAGCAATGAAATGATGTGCCCTGCCCAAACTCCTTTTTATCCACATTTGACATATTTGGGAATATTATTAACAAAGCTAGGCCAAATTTAATAGTTCAAATACTAGTATTGCTTTACAAACTTGAAGGAATAGATAGGTAGAGATCCAAAGTAATTCGTCAGACCTATTTGAGGGGAAAAATTCTTGCTCTCACAACCAAGAGAAAATCAAGAAACGTCATAAAGCTGCACTGTCACCTCTATGTGAGTTGACTATATTTTGATGGGGTGCCAAATCTTACCACAACTGCAAACGAACTGTCCGATCTTCAAGATACATAGTTTTCGACAGGAAATCAATACCAATTGTAGCCTGATCATCAAATAAAAACAGCAAAAAATATTACAATACAAGCTAATATGTAAGCTTAAAAATAGTCATCCAAGATTAATTAACAATACTGAGAAACATGATTGAATGTGTTTATAATGAAGGTCACTGCAAGAACCCTTACAATCCAAAACTACAGAATCAGTACAAACTAATTCAAATGAACAGAGCATATGCAGGCACTATATGATAGCAATGGCCTATAGGTATCTTTTTATATAATAGTAAATGATCAAAAAAACAAAAATGACTAAAGGATACAGCCAAGACAGCAAGTTTATAGAGGAGTAGCCCCAGAACAAAAAGAAAATCCAAGAATCCAATAAAAGGTTGAGAAGAGGCGAGATGGTCTAGGGAATTGATCTAACTGAAAAGTGATCTAATAATTAGAAGCTTTAGAGCATGAAAGCTCTACAACCTCCAAAGTACAAATTATTTCTATCAAAACACCAGCACCACATCGGATACAATAGAACGGCCATCCACACAGTTACATCACTATGCTCTTAGAACCTACCTCTCCATCCCTCAAGCATTTTTATAACAAAACTTGGTATAATCCGTCTCCCACTTAAATTACTACATGTACATGTGCAACATCAATTCAAAATGTTTATTTTCCTACCTGTAAATTTATTGGGTACCACAAATAGTATACAAATGCTATTCAATGGAGTGAACATAGAAATTTTTTAACTTATAATGAGTACTAATAGTAAGCAAGAAGGCAATAGAGTACATTATGCACAGAAAACCTTCTAAAGTACCAATTATATGTAGATAGTAAATTTCTTGGTCCATATTTAGCAAAATGAGCTAAGAACCCAATGCCCCTAAAGACTTGCTTTCTATAGAATGAGTCTTGTAAAATCAAGCGTCTGAAAAATAGAAGAGGATACATAAGGATCACAGACAGATCTGTTGACAAGTATATGCTGGCTTTTAATTCATTTAAGAAACACGGCAAAACAAAAACAGTTAATGTTTGTCTACAGAAGCCCGGCAACGCACAAGGTAAGGATGAGGCTTTTATAGGGCATCTGAAAGAACCATCATGTACACTTTTCAGTGCCAATGAAAGTGTATTCTGTATTAATTATGATTAATGAAGAAAGATGAGGTTTTCCTAGTGAAAGAAGAAAATTATATGTTCAGATATCCCTCTGAGTGTCAACAAGGGAAAGTTTTATTGAAACATAATAAACAATTTTGGAGTATGTGTTCAAATATATCCGCAATATTAACAGCTTGATGGAGGTGTTCTATTAGAAAATATCCACATGGACGCAATCACTCAAATCTTCTAGCAATTAGACAAGAACATCTCCAACTACCGTTATTACTCATTGTGGTTGTACAGGCCTCTTGTATTTTGTTACCAAGATTGGAAAACTCTTTTCTGCTATTATGGCTTAGAGGATAGAAATAGATTTCTCATCCATCAAATTTACATTCAAAACTGAAACAACAAAATATTGCTGAACTCTATGAGGAAGTGTGTACTACAGGTGATGGGTGGATGCATAAGCTTTAAATGTTGACTTCAAGTACCTAAGAAAGTCAATAATTGAAATTAACTCATTTAACACTGCTCCATCTCTGTCAAGAGGAAACAAGATGGCTAGGCCACAAGATATCACTTCACTTTTCACAAGCCCACCCACCTTCTTCTCAGTGTTTGCCTTGTCGTTACAGCTCCATCTATCATAACTAATCGATATTAACTGGTGAAGCCATAAATTTTCACATCATTACTATCGCATCTCAAACCTTCCAGTATCTTCCCTTTAGCCAAAAGTAACTACAGAAGTCCAACAAATTGATCCACTTCTACGAATTTCAAGTCTCACTACTCTGCTCATGTATTAAAACAGTCTCAGCAACCTTACTTGATGGGCATAATGAATAAAAAAACTGATATAAGTACATAGATTATCCACTTTAAGTAGGTACATGAAATCTTATTCATTGTTTTTGGTATATCCTTGGACAGAAAGGCAGCGCAAGTTAGGATTTCCAACAATCCAATTAACCACTACGGTTGTGTTTGTGACTGTTGTGCTTCTACATGACATTGAAGGCAACACGCATAATATTTACCTTCCCACTTATACTTTATCCTACAGTTGTTTTGGATTAAAACTGGCAACGCCTCAATCCGAAACATACCCTAAATCTTCAATGCTCGGATTGAAATACAAGTACTCTGAAATGAATATAGCATCACAGCCTTTACTGATCAGTCATCAGACTTCACCAAATTGGAACAATGAGAACAAAAGTTAAACCCATATATTCCGTATCTTTTCTTTGTTTTCTCTTTAAATCGCTAAGACTTGATAAAAAGCATAACACACCCTTTCACTTTATTCATTCAGTTTTCCAGGAAACCATATCAAATTATGCACGAACATAAAAGAAACAGGCAACATCAAAAATCAACTTGAGAGAAGAAAGCCCAAAACAAGAAACTGAAACAGTTAAAACAAGTAGAATTAGATTAATAACAAAAAAAAATTTTACAACCTATAGGGAACACAAACATATAAACAAAATACAACATTCAAATTCTATCATAACAAAAGCATCGTGATGTGGGTCTTTTTCTGAACTTTACCTGATAAGTGTTATCAAACTTATCGTACATGAAGCGAGTGATGATACTGGTTTTTCCCACAGATTGATCTCCTAAGAACACCAACTTGTACTTAGCGAGAGCTGATACTGGGGCCATTTTTATAGATCTTTAGCCAAAGAAACCCAGAAAGATCAACGAGGCGAAAAAGATGGAGTTGATTCGCTTGCAGTGTTACTGAGCTTGTGGCAGTTTCGGTAAGCGAAGAACTCAGCGTCGATCTTTCTCCCGCTTCGATCTCGCCAACCTTTTGGCCCACAGTATTTGTTGAATTTAAATATAACCCAGATTTAAATTCATTTACGTAATTAACACAAAAAGAAGAATTAAGGATACTGTCAATCAAGGGGTATGATAAACAGTGTTTTTAGACAATACAATTTTTAATGCATAAAAAAATATTTATTAATTATAATACAAAATATAAAAAACATTATTATAAATGATAAATATAAAATTTTTAACCAATATACTAACCTGTTTAGCAAACCCATCAATTAATTATCTAAATATTTTCTGAACTTTTATGAAATTAATATTTGGAAGTGCCGTTTGGTACACCACTTGTAAACCACTTTTTAGAAATGAAAATAAATAAAACGATTTATTTGTCGTGTAGTCGAGTGATTCTATTTTGGGAGGATATTTGTGCTGGTTTTGGATTCGAACATCTTAGAATACATTCAAGTATAAAAGTCTGGTGCAATCAGGATTTTATTCTGTACTTGATACCACTGCAGTATAATCCCTGTATATGATCTTAATTGATCTAGGACAAATGTTGTGTGATCTGCGAAGACGTACCCCAAAGAAGTGAGTATCTGACCCGTGTATGACCTGCCACTATAGTGATTGCTGAGTATAAAAGTTTTCTCGTCATAAAAAAAATTAAAAAAAACGATTTATTTTGTTTTTGAAATAAAACTGAAAATTTTAATTGAAAAAATAGAAATAAAACTAGCACAATGAGCCTCTTTTTTAGTTTTAAAAATAATAATTTGGATTTTTTTTACTTATTAAAAAATATTTGTCTAAAAATTTTATATTATTAAAGTGTTTTTATTTCTTTATTTAACCCATTTAATTTGGTATTTTATGTAAAAATAAGAGGTAAAAGAATCAGTCTTTTGAAGAAAAAAAATAATTTACTTTTGTGTATAATATGATTATTTTAAAAATTATAAAATTAATAAAAATCGTATTTAAAACTCACAAAAATCTATCATCTAATTCGCAAAAATCATATTATACAAGTTAAACAATTATTTCATGGATAAAAATCACTTTATTTAATTTGGATAATTACTTAAATTAATTTTTAAAAAATTAACATCTAATTAGTAACATATTTAGGTAACAATATTTTTGTTTAAACTAAAAAAATTATGATAAATAAAACATTTAATTAACTCATCTCTTATTTTGGGCCACGCTTGTTTGTACCTTTTTTACCCCCTCAAATCTCATATGAAAATTGAAAAATAACCCAAACAAAAGTTGGGGCATAAACGTAATTATGGGACAAAATAAAGGGCAAAGCAGTATCCCAAACACATAGCAGAAGAACAGGGCTTTGGAGAGGTTTTCTGAAAAAGCAAAATATAGCCGAAAGCTGAAGGCTGTGAAGTAGTACTGAAGTCGAAACCTACCAAAGAGAAGACTTTGAAGTAAGTATTAAGAGTTCCTTTCCAGTTCTTTATCTGTTATTCTCAGTACTTAATTTTTCTAAACTCTGGAATTGTACAGTTTCTTCTCTTCAATACGCAAAAATGACAGAGAGAAAAACTTGATTTATTATTCCACTTCACTCCATGTATCGAAGCCTCACCGTTTTCAGCCATCGCATTTTCACTAATTCCAACCATGTATCTGCCACCTTCTTGTACCGCCAATTAAACCCACGAAACCCTAAGTCAAATAGGTGGTTCTCATTTTTTCGTTTTCTTTCATTTTCTCCTGTGCAACGGCGTTCGCTTGATCCTGATGACCCATCAAACCTAGTGAAAGAAGATGGTGTCTCTGTTTGTTCGCAAATGTGGATTGAAAATTTTCGAGAACCCGATAGAATTGTTTCCAATTTAACTTCTTATATTCGTAGATTCGAGTTGTGGGTATTAGCTTATCAAAAAGTATGTGCTGATGAAATGGGCACGTATATGCCTCGTAGTGCTATACAGAAATCTGCTTTAGAGGATTTATTAGCTTTAAGAAATGCTGTTCTTGATGATAGGTTTAAATGGGGTTCTAGGTTGCAGTTTTTTATAAAATCACCTAGGGACAAGACTGATTATGAATCTTTATCGAAGAGGAAGATTAAGGCAATATTGACAACAACACAACCGGCACCATTTCAGGACAAGATAGTTCAGGAGGTTTTGCTAATGCTTTTGGAGCCAATATATGAGGCAAGATTTTCACAAAAATCTTATGCATTTAGGCCGGGGAGGAATGCGCATACGGTGTTGAGGGTGATTAGGAGGAATTTTGCAGGGTATTTGTGGTATATAAAGGGGGATTTAAGTACTATTTTGGATGGCTTGAAGGCAGGGTTGGTGATAAGTGCTTTGATGAGGGATGTGAGGGATAAAAAGGTGATTGATTTGTTGAAATCAGCTTTGGTTACACCAGTAATCATGAGTCAGGTTAACGAAGGCGAGAAGAAAAAGAAGAAGAAGAGAAAGTATCAGAAGAAGAGAGTATTGGCAGATGATGAGCCAAAGCCAGATCCTTATTGGTTAGAGACCTTTTTTGGCTTTGCTCCTGAGGAGGCAGAGAAGCTTCCTTCATGGGGTCACTGTGGAATTCTGAGTCCCCTTTTGGCTAATATTTGTCTTGATGAATTGGATCGTTGGATGGAGGGGAAGATTAAGGAGTTTTATCGACCTTCAAAGAGTGATGTCATATGGAACAGCCCCGAAGGTGAAGGTGAAGTTGAACAGGGGAATACATCTTGGCCTGAATTCGTGCCAACTAGTGGGCCAGATAAGACCAGGAAGATGGATTATATACGTTATGGAGGCCACATTTTGATTGGTGTTCGGGGACCTAGGGCCGACGCAGCAACTTTGAGGAAGCAGTTGATTGAGTTTGTTGATCAGAGATATATGCTCAAGCTTGACAATGAAAGTCTCCCTATCGAACACATAACTAAGGGTATAATGTTTCTTGACCATGTGTTGTGTCGGAGAGTTGTTTATCCTACTCTTCGTTATACGGCAACTGGAGGGAAGATCATTAGTGAGAAAGGTGTGGGTACATTGTTGTCTGTCACTGCAAGCTTGAAACAATGCATCAAGCAATTTAGAAAGTTAAACTTCCTAAAGGGGGATAGGGACCCAGATCCGCAGCCTTGTTTCCGAATGTTTCATGCCACTCAAGCTCACACAAATGCACAAATGAACAAGTTCTTATTAGCAATGGTTGAATGGTATAGATACGCAGACAACAGAAAGAAAATTGTTAATTTCTGTTCTTACATCATACGGGGTTCACTTGCAAAACTCTATGCTGCCAAGTACAAGCTTCGTTCACGGGCAAAGGTATATACAATTGGTTCACGGAATTTGAGTCGTCCTCTAAAGGAGAAGAAAGGGCAGTCGCCTGATTATCAAAATCTACTGAGGATGGGTCTTGCCGAATCAATTGATGGGCTTCTGTATACTAGAATGTCTCTTGTTCCAGAAGCTGACTATTCACCCTTCCCGAGCAATTGGAGACCTGATCATGAGAAGGCATTGCTTGAATATATAAGGCTTGATGATCCAAAAACTCTGGAAGAGCAAAGGGATTGCATTATAGAACAAGGTCTTGTTTCACCTCAAGACTACATTTCAATGCTTGTCTGGAACTACAAACGGAATGCTATAGCGATGGATCAGCTTTCCCTGATAAAGAGTGGTGGCAGTAACATAGATAAAGATCAGCAATTTCTATTGAGCTCAAATAAGGAGACTTTTGATGACAAGACAAAAGAAGAGGAAGAAAATGAAGGGCTTCATGTTGTAAGATTGTAAAACTAAAGTACTCTGTGCTTGAAGAGTAAGATTCTTGTGGGCTTTGTACTGATTAGAGGAAGCAAGCAGCACAGAATCAATTGTTGCTTCGACAAGTTAACAACCGGCTTTATAGGTTGAAGACAATGCAGAGGGTCTTGTACAATATATATGGAAAAAGAAAAAGTATTTATCAACTTTTAAAGATTATATTGCCACCTACAGTTTGCAATTGTCGGATTGGTAGGCTCTCTATGTCCACCTATGGCTTTTAATTTACACTTTACATTGATGCACCTTTTTCCTTAGGTTTAGTGAGAGAAGCAGACCATTTCATTACTGGTGTGCTCATTATTTTGTTGTCAGAAATTTCAAGGAAATGTCCAATAATATGCATTGCACCAGATTTATATGAAGTTCTTGGTAAATTCAATTGAAGAAAGAGAGGTCAGATCAAGTTTGAATGTTTGATTGTCTTTGCATGGCACGTCAAATGTTTAAAGAATTATAGGCGTCATTTTGTTTTGCATGTTTCAGAATTTGTCAAGAAAGGTTTATGTGTCATTCATTTGAGAAATAATCTGAAAGTGTTCGTTTTAAATTTGATCTTTTAATTTATGATTTATTTCGTATCATGGATTTTTCAAAATACAATATCTTTGCATATATCCCATATCATGCTAAAACACAATAAGAAAATTCCAACAGTAGAGAAAAAGGGAGTTCATAGTTCTGCTTCCATCACCAGCATACTCAAGTACAGAGAAGACTTATTAAGGATGTGCATCTAGAGAAAGCAAATTAACAATGCATAATGCCATGTCACATAACTGAAAGAGATTGTAATTCTCTTTTGTCAATGGTGACACCTCTGCTTCCGTCTCTGTAAAACCTTCCTCACATGCTGTCATTGCTTTCATAACTGCACTCAACCACAAATTAGCAGATCCATATTGCCCTGTCAAGAATGCTGCTGTTGCATCTATCAATGTGACTGCACCACTAGAGTATAGTCTAAAGCATTCCTCTAAGCAAGCCAGGGCAAAAGGGTCTAAAGTTCCACTTCTCATCAGCTTTTCTATGCTTGAAATTGTGTTTGTTGCGTTTTCTAGAGCTAGTTCCATGGCAATCAATGCTAGTCCTTGAAGATTAGCTGCATGACTTAGCGGAATTGCTTGAAGAGAAGTTAAGTATACATTATAGCTAAAAGTGGCAGATTTATCATCACATGTTTTGCACGTTTGGTGGATTATGTCAACAGAGAAAGCACTTGCATCATAGGGTTTTCCGTAAGGAGTCAAAATTAAGAAGAAGAAGAAGAAGAAGAAGAAGATGCAGAAAGAGGAGGAAGATAAGAAAGAAAGTTGCAACATTTTTATTTGTCTTGTTTGCTTGGTTGGTGCTTGACTTGTAGATATAAAGAAATCTTGTTTATTATCTATGTGATGATCCGAGTTTTCTACTACAAGGAAGCTTCCTAAGCCATATGTTTGATTGTTTTTGTGAACTCTTGAATCATAACAAATCAAATTACATTGAAAACAGTGAAGATAAGAGTTGGTTATCAATGACTGAATTCGTAGCTTTTGTGGGTGTAAGTTTGTAATTGAAGGAAGCTTCCATAAAGCTAAACGGAGGGTAAATTATAGAACGGTACTGTATTGGCATTCCATTACTGTTGATGAACATCGATGTTTCGAAGATTGTTTGATTTAATTGGTAAATTTTGGGGCTACACTCTTCTACAACACAGATTTGTCAAATGCCCTTCAACTAAATAATTCAAATTCATCCTGTATTTTCTACCAAACCCTAAATTTTTCCATTAATATTGGCATTTAAAATTTTCATTCCATAATATCGACGATTTAAAAATTATTATCGCAATATGTTTGAAACTATAATATTTTTATTTAATTTTAAAAATGCAAAATAAAAAAATATATCTGCTTTCGCTTAACAATATACTTTTATTAATTGTTCATTTATTTATGTGAGTGGAACCGTTAAGCGTTACTGACTTTTGGTTTGCCTCTTTAAGTTGGATACGGTCCAGTGGCAGTAGTCCCAAAATAAATAAATAAAACGACCAAACCACTCGTTGGCCTATAAATCCATTGGGTTAATGTGAAAATATAAAATACAAATTTATAATATTTAGCATTATCTTGTTGACTAAGGGCAAGTAGAATGCAATGTCATTATTGTACACATGTAACAAGTTTTTATCGCTTATAAAAAGGTTTTTGATACACTCTTCAGTTCTTGCATAGTAATTTAAAAATTGAAAATTGTAATGTAATATTTGGTAACGCATATCGTATAGTCGTTGCACTATAATATAACTCAGACAAACATTTTCTAGTCAATATTAGTTAGATATGTTCACCATTTAAATATAATTTAAACTAAGTTTCTTAATTTTCATCGTTGTACAAGAATAGATAAATGAAATTCTGTCATTATTGGAGTAGATCTCATCTATAGCCTGAAATTTGGTAGAATTCTAATTACACGTTGAGTTTTAATTGCATTATCTAAATTCTTGTTTAGAATAAGCCCTAATATTGTATCAATATGAAAAGCATTATTCTTCCTAGATTGACAACAACAATGTGGTGCATATTATTATATTGATTTGTAACAAAGTTTATTCAATACTCCTAATCTTACCGGCGAAAATTCTGCGTCTCCTCTTGATTAGTTGAAAATGTAATGAAATAATGAAAATTGAATTAAATATATTAATTCAAAATCACAATCACCCACGCAGATAGCAAAAGATAATAGAAAACACAAAAGTAAAATAAATTTATCAACTGTTGACTCAACGTTGAAACAACATATTGATAAAAGCGAGAGATATTGCAGTAAACTGAAAGAAAACATTATTCTCCACCGTCAAAGGAGAAACTTCGCCCTTCTTCTCCTTGAAACCATCTTCACAAGTAGTCGAAGCATCCATTGCAGAGCTCATCTTCACGCTCGCTTCCTCGTAATCTGCAGACTGGAAATCATTCATAGCATCTTGTAACGTAGAGTTTGCGTCTGAGTAAAGCTCAAAGCAATCCTGTATACAAATTTTTGTACGCTCATCGAACCTTTTTGACTTAGAAATTAGTTGTGTAATGTATGAGCTGATGTCTGTTGCGTTTGATATGGTTAGTTTGATTGCGGTGATCCCCAGTTCCTTAAGGCTGCTCGCGTTTTGGTTTCTGGGATTGGATTCAAGACATGCAACGCAGAATTCATAGCTCAAATTTGGATCGCTGTTTGCTGCTTTTTTGCAAGAATCATGGATGAGATTAGCGCTTACAGAATTAAAAAAGAGAAAGAAGAAGAAGAATGGAAATGAGTAATGTTTCATTTTCCTTCTTGATGATCAGAATTGGAAAGGATTGATATATTGATATGTATTGTTGCTGGGCGTTGGCCATTAATTAAATAAGAAATTTAACGTATTTGGGCACATAATTTTGGTAAACCAAACATCTTTTTTTCTTTTGCTTTCTGTTTTGATAATGGATAATGACATGTACATCACCTGTCTCTAGCTAGCTAGGTTTCCTTGTCATGATTGCATAATAAAAAGCCTGACTTTTTTTGAAGTGTGCAATCGAAAGGCATTGCCAGTTGTCTGATAACGGGACATGGAAGTTATACTATGCATTAAGTTGGAACTACTTTCATACGTAGAAAGGGTTTGAGTCCCTTTGATTATATTAGTAGACTTTGCTAGTAAACTCCTAAAGCAATATTAATAATTTTAAATTTATCTGTGTGCGTGTAACAATTCATAGGGCTACTATATTGCCATAATCGAGGATATCTCCTAGAATGTAAGAATAGGAACCCTCTACTGCTCCTCAACGAATCCTTATATTTGCCTTGTGGTCAAACGAATATCCTAAGGTCGGCTTCATGTCCCCGGGGCCGGGCGGAAATCGCCTTGGCTTTACAGGATTCCCCCAATTTCCACTACTATGCTAACAGTCAATATTTTTTGTTTGCGATCTTGGCAAGGTTGGTTTGTATAGCATCGGTCTCAGTTGGGATGAGTCACGCGTGCCGGCAGTTGCACCCTTTTTACTAATTGTTAAATTAAATTCATAAAATTTTCACAATTTTTTTTCTATTTTTTATTTAAATTTTCTTTATATTGCAACTTTTTGAACTTTTTTTTTTTTGGTTAAATTCGATAACAATTTGTTTTATAATTAAAGCTGTAAAAATATGATAAATAAAATTAATTTTAAGAAATTATTAATAAATAAGATAAATATCAAAAGTTGAGTTCTTGAAATTCACCCAAAAAATATGAAAGTAGTGAAAATATAATAAATAAAATTAATCTCAAAATTTTTTTAATAAATAAATAATATTAAAGAATGAATTTTTATAATTCATTAAAAAATATTTAGATCTCTAATTTTGGTAAAAATTAATATTAATGAGATCAAAACTTTCTTTTCTTAAAATTTTAACTTTTTATTTATAATAAAAAATAAAATTTAATTAAATCACAATATTATCTTTAAATCTCAAAAATAAAACAAATAAAATAAGATGCTTAAATCTTAAAAATAATAAAAAATAAAATAAAAAATCAGTCTTTATCAATAATAATCAACATTTACTCTTAAAATTTCTTAAATTTATTAACAAGTATTGTCAAGAATAGTAAAATAAATAAACCATCTAACACTTCTTAATTGCATGGAATTTCGCATGAGTATTAATGAGATTAAAGTACATATTTTGTTAACTTTAATTATATTTATGTGTGTGCACGCGCGCATTATTTTTCACATTTTTTTTATTTGAACATGAATCTTGATAAATTAAAATTATAATAAAAGTGAATGAGATTTATCACAAGAATTTAAATCAATATTTGATTTGAAAATTTTGATTAGTGAATGTATAGGAACGGCCAAGAGAGTTCATCTAAAAAATTGATGTCTTTATTAAAAAAAAGGATAAATTTTATAATGCAAATATATTAAATAGTAAAATATAATTTTGAAGAATAATTTTAAGAATATAAATTTTTATGTAAGTTAACATGGTAAAATTATACTCTTGTCATATATTTTTTTATAATTTATTTTTTCTATTTTCGAATTCTTATTTGTTTTCGTAAAAAATATAAAATATGTAATAATTATAAATTTATATGTCTAGCATTACTCATTTTTTTAAGAATAAATAGTAATAAAATTATTTATTTAATAAAAAAGAAAAATAAGTTGCATTTTTTATTCAACAAAAATTGTCTTACAATTTTAATAAAATAAAAAAAGACATATTTTAATTAACTTAAATAACTAAATTTAACGGATTAAGTGGGAAAAGAAAAGGACTTAACTTTCTAAGCATCATTACTCCACATAATTAATGGTTGCAAATTAACACGCAGGCGTCACGTGCGTGACATACACACTTCCAATCCCCATTCGACTTCTCATACATACAACACGGGACCCATCATTACCCAATCACGTCGGCGCGTGGTGCGCATCTATTATGACGCTAGCATTCCACTGGTATAGCTGACACGCGCTCTCCTTCTTTCCCTCTCTCCTCTCTCTTCGCACCGTAACGTCAAAAAGCATAACAACATACGCTCTGACACAATTCTCCCCGTCTCTCTAATCAAAACCCTAACCCTAATTTTCAATCAAAAACCACAGAGAAAAAGGTTCGTTCTATGGATTCTCAGCAAAGCAACCTATTCGAAACGGCATCGCAGCCGGATACGGGGACAGATGCTTACACTTTCCTGGAATTCAACACCCAAGGAGAGTCCGATTTCGACGCCTACCCTGAATTTCGCTCCCCGGTATCATGGCCCACACCCTCGGACTCTCTGTCGGTGGACCCCACGACCACACCAGCTACCACCGCTCCCTCCGAATCTCGCTCCGCACCTACGGTATCCGATCACCATCACCATCATCACCAAAATCATCACCGTCACTCCGATTCTCTTGCTGCCACGTCATCTCCCTCTAAAAGAGGATCGAACAGCAACAATAGTTCCACGAGTACTAGTCAGCTTGTGGAGGGGATGGCCGGGTTGAGCTTTGAGGAGGCTGGTGATGACGTGGAGGGGTTTGACTACGTAAAAGCCGACTTTACCGAGCATGCATGTCGGTATTGTGGGGTTTCAAACCCGGCATGCGTTGTTCGTTGCAATGTGCCGTCTTGTCGTAAATGGTTCTGCAATTCTAGGGGGAATACCTCCGGTTCACACATAGTCAATCATTTGGTGAGTTTGTTTCTTGCTTTTCATAGATAAATATAAGTTTTCTGTAAGCGGATGAGAGTGAGGGAGTGTTGAATTATGTTTTTTAAAGCTGTTGTGTCAAATTGGAGGCATTAATATGTAACTTAAGCTAATATTTTTTTTATTGTGTTTACTTTTTCGTTTAATTTTTTCTGTTGTGTCTATTTTTCGTTTCGTTTTGTCATATTTCTTGTGCTGTTGGTGAGGAGATGGAAGTGTGGATGTGTTAATTTTACGGTGGTTTGTGATAGAATTTGGAATGATTAATTCAGAGATAAAAATTTCACATGAAAATAATTCCCCAATTGACACGTCATAGGCAAGTGTGAGTTCCATGCACTAACTGGCCATTGTACTTATGTGTGAGTTTGAGGTTCTTGAATGTGCATCTGGTAGAAATGTCTGATTCAGAGAATATAGACAAAAGAAATTTTGTCTGGATTTTCTACTGAGTTGATTAGGTTTATAATACTATTAGCGGAGGTTTTAGGGATTTTGTAGCATCTCTTACCATAGAAGGTTTTGTAGCACCTAATAATATGTAAATTTCAATCATGTCATCTAATTGACAAGATTTACTGTATTCTATCAAGTAGATTGACATAATACTTATTCTCGGTTATGGTAGGCTGGTGACTGAATCTAGGTGGAAGGGAACTAGTGGTATTTATGGATGTCTATAGTTAATTTTGCGGATCTCACCTTGTTATTTCTCTGAATTAGTTTGTCTCGCTGGGTTCTCTTGTAGGTGCGAGCAAAACATAAAGAAGTCTGTCTTCATAAAGACAGTCCTTTGGGAGAGACTATTCTTGAGTGCTACAATTGTGGATGCCGAAATGTGTTCCTCCTTGGCTTCATCTCAGCCAAGACAGAAAGTGTTGTTGTTCTTCTTTGTAGGGAACCTTGCTTGAATGTTAATGCACTGAAGGACATGAATTGGGACCTGAGTCAATGGTGTCCCCTGATTGATGATAGGTGTTTCTTGCAATGGCTTGTTAAGGTAGGTATTTTACTTTATTTTTCCTGTTACGTATAATACTAAACTATACTTTTCACTCTTTTATGAGATTTATGCCACGTTAGTTTGTATGTTTATGCAGCATTTTTGTTATGTGCATTTCCAACTGGCTAACATGTTGCACTCCACAGATTCCATCTGAACAGGAGCAGCTGAGGGCACGTCAGATCAGTGCGCAACAAATTAACAAGGTAGAAGAACTCTGGAAGACAAATCCTGATGCTACCCTCGAGGATCTTGAGAAGCCTGGTGTTGATGATGAGCCTCAGCCTGTAGCTTTGAAGTATGAGGATGCGTACCAGGTGCTGTGTTCACAATAAGTGCACAAATTAGGCTTGAATTATTACATGAGAACATTGAAGTTACAGTTAGTCTTAATGTTACTAACTGTGGGCTTCTGTCTTCTCTCTTATTTCATACAGTATCAAAATGTATTTGCACCACTTATCAAGCTTGAAGCTGACTATGATAAAGTATGCATCATGACTTCCAGAATTATTTGCCCATTCATTAATTTGTTCTTTGGTCATATTCTTCATACTGTGTGGAATCTTATTGTCATATTTTTGTTATAGATGATGAAAGAATCTCAAAGCAAGGACAATGTCACAATTCGATGGGATATCGGTCTAAACAAGAAGCGCATTGCGTATTTTGTCTTTCCTAAGGTACATAGTAATCTTGGTTTAGTTCTTTTAATGCTTCAAAATTTTAGTGTTACAAGATTCTGTTCTTGTGTACTACTCATTTTTGTAGTTATGTTCTACCTTTCTTATTTCTTCCTTTGATGAAAGTTAAACTGCTCCTTCTGTTGTTGTAGGAAGACAATGAGTTGCGTCTAGTGCCTGGAGATGAGCTACGGTTGCGTTATTCGGGGGATGCAGCTCATCCGGCTTGGCAGTCAGTTGGGCATGTGGTATGTTCTTTCTCAATATTTTAGTTTTAACCACTGATGATTTTGCTTACTGGACTGTATGTGTTGTTAATTGAAGATTGATTGTTCAATGTTCATTAATGTTTTTCCTTGTATAAAAAATGGTTATTTGCACTTCTATATGTTAATGCATGCAACTATACATTACATTGATGTTCTTTCAGATCAAGCTAACTGCACAAGAGGAAGTTGCGCTTGAGCTTCGTGCTAGTCAGGTAGTTTGGCACTTTGCTCTGTTTAGTTTCTGGTTTTTGGTGAGTTAGTTGATAATTGTGTTTATTGCTACTGTTGTATGCAGGGCGTTCCTGTTGATGTAAACCATGGGTTTAGTGTTGACTTTGTGTGGAAGAGTACAAGTTTTGATAGGATGCAGGGAGCAATGAAAACTTTTGCTGTGGATGAAACAAGTGTCAGTGGGTAGGTCTGCTGGTTTAGTTTTGTTTGCATATTTTACTAATATATAAGCTTCCGGAAAAGATTCTTTTATATGGTCTCTTTTTTCTTAAATTTAATTTTCCCTTTAAACACTGTCAAGTGAATAAATATAAAGAATATCAACATCCATACTCTTGCAGATATACAGTTTTTGTTCCCTCTT
>JAWDEX010000002.1:1132183-1175675 GCA_035221805.1 Trichilia hirta | reverse complement strand
AAAGAAGGGTAATATTTCAGGTTGGTTGTCTTAATTCCCTCAATATTCCTAAACTTTAGTAATATACATTTTTGACATAGAAGGCAACAACTCTACATGTATAGTTGATTGAGAATGACATGATCCATTAATTTTGGTGTTGTAAGGATTGAGTTTTTTTTATTGACATTTTACTTTTGTTTTCTTAGTGTTGGTCTGAGCTTATGCTCTATAATCTGAATATTCTTGTAGATGGGACAAGAGGAGATTAGTGCCAGTGGAACATCGTATCTGAATCGAACTGAGGCTGCAAATGTTGAAAAGATTGTAACTACTTTCTTGAGGAGTGGTGTGGTCCCTAGTCAGGTATATCAATCTATCTTCTTTAATTTTGTGTCAGATTGGAGTTGTAATATGTGTACTGGTACTCTAAATGAGTGTAACGGTCTACAGATTGGGGTGATAACACCATATGAAGGTCAAAGAGCATATATTGTGAACCATATGTCAAGGAATGGTGCTCTCAGACAGCAACTTTACAAGGAAATTGAGGTAATACATTGGTCTTAATAGCAAGTCAATGCTATTAGCTTTGCCACCATGGATGCATAATTTATCAATTTTACAGGTTGCAAGTGTTGATTCGTTTCAAGGAAGAGAGAAAGATTACATTATATTGTCTTGTGTCAGGAGTAATGAACATCAGGTTGGGAGATCTATATTATGAGTATAACTTTTGATGTCCACATGCCATTGACGGATTACTTATTTCGATTTTTCCCATTTTGTTGGATTTGATTATCTTAACCTTTTTGGCAATTTGCTTGTATAGTTGTATTGTCAAAAGCAAACTAAGAACAACTTCATTGAAATTACAAGATGAGAGAATCCCAGTGTAGTGAGAATAAACTTCTGTCCATATTTCAGTGACAGAGTTATTATTGTACCGTCTATTGCTTGGTGATTTTGATTTATTTTAATTCTAACATAAATTTTCCCCATATAGATATAAGGTCTTCAGTAAAATAATAGCCTTTTTAAAAATTACCTGATCAGAAAATCCCGTATAAATTTTTCATGATCTGTTCCCCTCTTTTTCTCTCTTTGCCGCCATGCAACTTGAGATTTTAAGTTTTGTTTTAGAGCTTACAATTAGGATTTCTATCTTTGTGTGGAGTCTTCAGTTAACATTTCAATTTTATTATTGGTGTTTTCAACTTTTGCTCCAGTGGCTGTAACTTTACATCGATGTATACTATCTAATTCCTCTGTCTTGAACTTTCTTCCTTTAAAGTAGGAAATTGATTCTTCCTGTATTTTATGGTCTTTAGTGTTTCTGATTGTTTCAAGTGGACCTTTTGGTTCATCATGTTTCTATTATAATCGCTCGTTTTGGGGGAAAAAATATTGAGTTTCAGTTTACCCAAGGGACAGCAGAGAACTGAAAGTTTGCCATTCTTAAGGCTTGTGCATCGGACGCTAACATCCCTTTTGAAGCTGATAAAGATGTTACATCTCCTAGGATGTTTTACAATATAGCCATTGTAATGTGTTAAAAAAGTATTGTGATGAGAAGCTATGCAAATTATTGTTATGGATTGAGTTATTTGTGAAGTCCCTGGGGTTAAGTGCTGTGCGGAAGCTGGCATGGATGTCAAAAATTGCCCTTTTCCTTTCTTTATCCACTCAATTTATGCATCATTGTTGAGACCCATTATTAATAATATATTGCGTTTAACTTCCTGATACATGATTAATTGAGTGCTATCTAGGACTCATTTAATATTTTATAATAAATAATCTTAAATTAATAACAAAGAGCTTCCACATTGGGTGAGTGAGAGAAAGAAGGTAGAAGATAGAGAGATACTCATAAATTACCGATGGGGGGAGAGAGAGACAGAGAGGGAGAGAGTTGTTGAGTGTTAGAAAGAAATCATTTAGGAACTGGTCATACGGCTTGAGTTTGACGCATTATTCTATAACGACTATTTCCATTGCACTCCTCTTTTACCTTTTACTTTTTATTTTTATTTTATTATTTTATTTGTGATGTTTTCTTTTTTCTGAAAAAGCGTGCCAAAAATTACTGTTTGAAAGTTGCTATTGGATTTTCTTTTCCTCAGTATGATAGGTATCAGATTGTAACTTATTAGTACTTGACATGTCCCCTGGACCCTTCATTTCAGGGAATTGGATTCCTTAATGATCCTCGGAGGCTAAATGTTGCTCTAACACGTTCTCGATATGGTATTGTCATCCTGGGAAACCCTAAAGTTCTGAGCAAACAGCCCCTTTGGAACAGTTTGCTGACACACTACAAGGTTTGTACCGTTCACTTGTTTTTTGTAGGTATTTTCTCGTAGAAATTGTTTAATTATTCTCCATATTTATGCACCTTCTATATTATGGAAATAACTGCCACTGATACAGTTGATAATCAGTTGAAATTGAGTGTCATCTCAGCATTATGCTTCAAAATGTTAACCTTCCTGTTTTCAAAGTACATAAAGATTATTTAGTTGGTGTATTAAATGGTATGTGATTCATCAATTTGCAGATAATTACTGTTTCTCCTTAATATTCAAAACATTTTCTGTTTACACATGGTCCACAGGAACATGAGTGCTTGGTTGAAGGGCCTCTAAACAACTTGAAGCAGAGCATGGTTCAATTTCAGAAGCCCAAAAAGGTATGATTGAAATGAAAGGATGTAATTGGTTGATCTGTATGTAATTTTAGTTCATGGGATTTGTTTTTTTCAGATGTTTTTCTTGCTTTCTGATATGTTTTCTGTCAAAGATGGCAAATGTGCTGTGTACTGGCCCAGCCCATAAAAGTCTAAAACCCATTCTTGCCTAATTTTTTAAAGGTTAAGCCCATTAAATTGGTACTTCATGCTGTGCTGGGCGTTGGGCTTTTTTTTATTTTTTATTATTTTTATTTTTAACTATTTTAAAAATTTTTTAATTCATTAAATTATCCAGATGTAACATGAATTTGATTTTTGTACAACTATTTCTACTTGTATTGTTAATTCTTTCAAAATGTAAAATATTTTAAATGATTATTGGTGCTTTCGTGGTGGCCTCTGTGCTAGCATATTGGGTTTTGTACCTAAAATGTGAGCCTGGTCCTAGCCCATGTAGGCTCGTGATCTGCTGGCCTTCTATTTTTTTTTTTTTGGGCCAGTACCTTACTGGCTGTGCCCATTTACCACCTCTAATTTCTGTTAGGGAGCAATTTGTGAGTGTAGACATAGACTAATATGAAACTTCTGTATTTCATCGTAGATTTACAATGACCGAAGACTTTACTTTTCTGGTGGGCCTGGAATTGTATCTAATGATATCTTGTCATCTACCCCAAATGCCGATCGAAGGGGCAGTCGTGCTCGGGGTATGCAATTATCAATCTTGAACACAATGTATATTAAGTGGATGATTCTGACTTGTGTTTGGTACATTCATGAGCTCATTAACATGATGCATAATCAAAATCAGGGTAGAATATGGGCTTAGTGCCCTTGATGATATGATGCTGACATGGTTTTTACCCTCGCTTACTTTTTCTGTTGATATTATCAAAATCAGTAGTTTAGTATGAGCCTCCATTTTTGGTCGATCACAGGTTCTTATATGCCACCTGGTCCACCTAATGGTACACATAAACCTGGAGTGCATCCTGCAGGGTTCCCTATGCCTCGTGTGTCCCTTCCATCATTTCAGGTTGGTCCCCCTTCTCAGCCATATACCATTCCAAGTCGCGGAGCTGTTCATGGACCAGTTGGAGCTGCTCCTCATGTCCCTCCTCCAGGAAGTCGTGGTTTTGGGGCTGGGCGTGGCAGTGCTGGCACTCCTATCGGCAGTCATCTCCAACACCACCAAGCCACTCAGCAACCCATTGGAACCATCGGATCGACTTTCAACTTACCTTCTTTGGAGAATCCAAATAGCCAACCGTCTCTGGGCGGTCAACTAACCCAACCCGGATTTGTTAATAATGTTTGTACTTCTCAAAAAAGATTCCTGATTTTAATTTTATTGTATTGTTTTGTTTTGTTTTGTTTTCAGAAAAAGGAAAGGGAAACGTTTATTCTATCTTGGCATCATTGTGTCCTAAGAGTAAATTTTCATGTGACAGTTGCCAGTGCAAGGGCAGAGTCAACCATTTCGTGATCAATTTTCCATGGGAGGCATGTCTCAGGTATTCATTCTCTCCATGTACAAGTTATTTCCATAAATTTTGTTGTTGATATCTAGTTCGTAGTACTTATGTTGGATCATCCTCAGGACTTCTTGGGTGACGACTTCAAAAGTCAGGGATCACATGTTTCTTATAATGTCACCGATTTCTCTACACAGGTATGATGGTTAAAATTTGTTATTAAAGGTCTTATACTTGAATACTATCTCATACAGTGAGCTAAATATGGTCACCTGATGGATGCTTGGGATTGTTTTCCTTTGGGTTTTGATATACTTGGCAACTTACTAGCTGCTTTTACTATGTGATACATGTTAGCTAGATATGGGTCACTGATGGATGGTTGGGATTGTTTTTCTTTATGTTTTGATACACTCGGCAACTTACTGGCTGGTACATTCTTCTAAATTTTCATTTCTGCACCAAGTAAAATGAAGTTGATATGCGGAAGCAATTATTGGTTACCTAGACAACGAAAAATTCCATGTCATATATAGCTTTGCAAAATTGGAAGCAACTAAGTTACTGTCAGCATTATGAAGTGTATTGTAGAAAATTTTTCAGAATTGTTGTTCTATGATTTTTCTCCCAGTAAACTAAAGCATCCAGCCCACCATAACATGATCAAGATATTGCTTTTAAACTTGACATGAGCTGCTTACAGGCTTCTCAGGGTGGCTATGCTGTTGATTATGTTACACAAGGAGCTCAGGGTGGTTTTACTGGGAACTTCTTAAACCAGAATTCCCAAGCTGGATATTCTCGTTTTGGTAGTGGGAATGATTTTATGTCTCAGGTTTGCTCTGAACTGCCATCATTTGATAAGTTTATGCCGTTCTCTCTCTTTACCTAAATCTAATTTGTGCTGTTCACAGGACTACATGGCTCATGGATCACAAGGTCTATTTACTCAAGTTGGCTTCAATGAGCCGACACAAGATGACACATCACAGGGCCACTTTGGTGTGGCAAATTCCAGTGCACTTCAGTCTCAGGTTTTTTCTTGTACCTTTGCTGGTTGATAGAGATTAGTTGTATTATAGTATAATAATTAAAGTGCATAAAAACATTTGGCCACCAAAAAATCTTCTGAAGCCTCAAATAGTTTGACTTGTCTTGGTAACAAGTTGTCCTCTTTACTTCACAATTACATGTCTCTCTAATTTTGTACAGGGTTTGATGAATTCTCTCTATTCCCAACCCTTTGCCCACTACAATATGCAACCACTAAACTTGCAGGTTTCACAACACCAACCACCACAGCAGAGTCAGGGTACTCAAAACCAGAAAGCCCACTATAGTGGTTGAGAGGCTAGAGGCTTTTGAAAGTGATGGGTTATAGTCTTTGCATTCAGCAACTTGGTTTGTGCTGTCATGTGTGCCCAAATATATTTTGCTGCCGTAATGAGTGCTGGTTTGCCAGTGTTGAAGTTAGTCTTATCATCTCCATAATGCATAGGGATGATGGTTGCCATATTGGCTGGTAATAAATTTATATTCTTATCCAGCCAGTAATGGTTCTCTGTGCAAAACATGGGTGGCACATCCGGAGTTGAGAATATAGACGGATGACCCCGATTACGTGCTTGACATTTTATATTGTTTTGAGAAAAAAAAAAGAAGGTAATATTGGTACGAGGAAGAGAAAATTACATGACATGGTTCAGTCAAAAGGATTTGATTGTTAAATGAGAAGCGGCTGTTGCTTGATTAATGCGGAAAGGCCCATTTTTGTGGAGAGGGAGTTGGTTACCACTCAACATTTTGTACAGCGTACGGCCGAAGAAAGTCGCATAACCCTTTCATCTTCTTCCTGACATGTAATTAATTATACTCGCACTATTATTAAATGGACGTAGTTGATGGTGAGTAAATCCTAGTGTAACGAGTTAAAGCACCACCAATGTAGATATTGATGGTTATAAAATGTGATTGGGTTAAATGTGATAGTGATACTTGGTTTGTTTTGAATGAATAATTGATTGATTCCTTTGTTGCTTTCTTTTTTCTGTCCGTGTGATGGAGAGCATTCCTTATTTGTTGACTCGTGAGGAAATGAATATTGATTGATTCCATTGTTGATTGTTTTGTCTGTAATGGAGAGCATTACCTATTTGTGGACTAGCGAAGAAGACTGTAGATTAGTATTGTTTATATTGATTTGGATGAGTCCATTTTATCGTCGGCAACGTAAGGATCAAGAAATTAAAAGATGCTAGTTCAGAAAACTTAGAATTTGGCAGTAATGAAGCACATATGCTCGCTACCTGGCAATTCGCTTCTGTGGGAGGTAAATACACAGCAGATAATAGCAGCGCCAAACCCGACTTATTAACTCTAGCGAGCATTCACTAGTCGATGGCCTCGCCTAGCTCGCCAAAGCCACTATCTAGAACGTAACTCATCAAAATAAAGCCAAACTCGACCAACTCACCGAGCCGACTCATCGCAGATTCCTTCTAACCCTACGCGAGTTCTCTTACGTCTACCTAATCCCTAACCCACTGGCCACGGCTTTATTTATCAACGCGGGGAGCAACTACTTGATACTTGTGAGGACCACTCGCGTAGCACGTAGCCTCGCCGCTGCTTAGCCGGGAAGTCCGGCTCTGTTACCGAGCTCCAGCACGGCCTTATTTCTGTTAGAACTAGAGCGGATTTCCATTGCCAAGAACCTGTAAGTGGGAATCCAGCGATTGAGTCGCTTACATTTTCTAGCTCATGAATTACAATGTTGTTTCCTGCGATTTCAATTTTTATTATTCCCATTTCTTTCGATAACTGCCAGCTTGTAATTGTAGTTATTGTGATGGTTTTAATGGAGTGCAGACGCTATATATAGAATGTTATCGTTTCGTAACTACTTTTTTTTTCTGTTCTTTTTAAGGCAGAAGTTTAGAGAAGAATAAAACAAAGACAAGTGGATTGACATAAGTATGGAACTTTGAATTTGTTCTGTAGATTCTTGTAACAAGCTTAAGTCACCCACGGAGAATAGGATGTGTATGTGCGTGTGCAACCACTACGAACTAGGCAATCAAGAAAGCTTTAATTCGTAGCACATTCGACGGATAATTTAAAATTATATCACATTATATCTATAACAAAAACGATTTGTGCAGATCTTCTCTAAACAGAGCAATAAATAAATTTGAATTTAAAAAATTTAATATAAATAATAAACTGATCCTATTTACGTCAAATTTATATTTAACTCTCAAAATTTATTTATTTATTTAAAATATAATTAATTAAACAGATAATTATATTTAATCGAATAATTATTTATTTATTTAAAATATAAATAATTAAACGAATAATCGTACTTAATCGAATAATTATATTTAATTAGATAATTATATTTAAATTAATAATTATATTTTAATAAATAAATATTCTTAAATAATATTAATATTTTAATAAATTTAAAAATAATAAAATAAATTAAAATTAATTTTACTTTACTAATTAAATTTGTCTACAATTTAATTAATTACGTGATTTATTTTTTAATTATTTTTGTCATAATTTAAATAAAATTAAATAAGTAATCGTATCGTAATAATATTTAAATAAGTAGTCGTGTTTAAATGAATATTATGTATACACGAATAATCGTGTTTAAATAAATATATAATTATATATAAATAAATAATTATATAATAATTATATCGTTTTTATATTTATATTTTTTTAATAAAAATAATAATAATTTTATATTTTTATTAAATAAATATTAATAATATTATGTTTAAATTAAGTTAAATTTAATTTATTTATTCGAATTACCACCTCTTGTTACATTTAGCGTAGATATTGGTGAAAATACGAAGAGCAATAATAGCACTTATGCACCAAATAAGAATTTATCACTTTCTTCCCTTAAAGTTTCAAATATTGTCATATAGATTATATTTATCCAATTATTATCTCTTACCTCCTTCAAAATTTCAAATTGAATTACCCCTAAACAAAATTATAATTAATTATATATGTATTCTCAGTAATTTATTATTTAATTTAAATAATAATTTTTAATATTTATTATGTATCTTTCTTAAAGTTAGGAGTGATTTTAAAACATGTAAATTCATTTAGTGTTAACTATTTGAGTAATTTATATTATATTAATTTATTTGTTTAATATTAATATATTATTTTTTAATAATTTTGTCTAAAATTTTATTCTTCATTAACTGTGAATTAATTATACATTTTTATAGGTAATTTTTTATTTTTTATAATAAATAATTTATTTGCAAAAAATTTATAATGAGATAAAGGAGCAAAAATTAAATTTTCTTATACTAATATTATAATAAGATTACATTTATATTATTCTTAATCATCAAGAAGAAAAAATGAATTATATTGTATGAGAAAAATTATAATTGACATATGTAACTTTTACAAAATTAATAAAATTTATTTTATTTTAACGAATTTTGTATAAAATTTTCTAACACTAATTGAAATGCAAAATTTTTAACAAATTATATCATAATTAATTATCAAATAATTTTTCATAACTAAAAAAAGAAACATTTTTTAAACATGAATATAATAATATTTACAATTTAAAAATAAATAAATAAAATTGTATTTTTATTAAGATAAAAAAAATTGAAACATCTTTCTTTCATTCCCACCATCATCCTCACCTAACCCTAGTCGCCAACACGAACAAAATCATCCCTTTAAAAATAAATAAATAAAATTAATTTTATTATTTTTAAATTATTTTATTGTAATAATTAGTAATTAACAGAATTTTTATATTTATTTATTTGTTAGCAAATTTTTTTTATAAAAAATTTAGTTGATTTTACTTATTTATTATGAATTGTAACATCTTTCAAATTATTTTATTATATTAATTAATAAATGAAAGATTATTATATTTATTTAGTTATTAAATTTAATTTTTCTTACTTTAAAAAAGGCTATTATACTCTTTTAAATTTTAAGAGGGGCAAAAAATTCTAACAAAAGGAGTGCGAGAGATAATTAATTTTGGTTAGATATATTTTTGTTGAATCAATTAAATTATAGAAGTGTACGTGTAATTCTCCATAAATTTATTATTAAAATGATAAAAGTTAAATTTAAAAGTCATAAATGATAAATTGCGTGCGTGTGTATGTGTGAGACTTTGGGGAAGGAAAGTGATAAATCCCATGTATCATATCGTAACAATGGAAGGAAGAGGATGAACGTGACTGTGACACGTGGACTGATTAGTTTGAGAAAAAAAAAAAGAGGAGTTAAAATATTAACGGCCATTTGAAATTGACTTACTTGTTTTTTTGTTTTGTTTTCTTCTAATAACCGAGGTGTTCGGGCCAGCTTACATTCACCCCAACTAATTCTCAGGACACAGTTGTTCGGGCCAACATACGTTCACCTCAACTAATTTCTGGACCTGTGTCCGGTGCTCTCAGAAAATTTCTATCACAAATTAAGTTAAGTCGTTGATTTTTACACCAGAGAGTATAGCCCAAAAAAAATGCAACCAGTAAAATTTGAAACTTAGATCTGAAAGGAAGCAAACTCAACCCAAATCCTTTACCACGAAGGCAACTCTCTTGGGGTTAAATTGACATACTTCTTGTATTTACATTCAACTCAAAGACTAATCTTATTTTTAAGGTTTAGTAAATAATCATTTTTATGTAATAATTAATATTTATCAGTCAATAACAAACTTACATTTGACAGCTTTTAATTTTAATTCAATCAAAAATAAAAATCAATTGTCAATATAATAATAATAATAATAATAATAATAATAATAATAATGGAAGAAATGCCAAAATAATAATAAAAAAGGTAGAATCGAGATGTGATATAGATGTCAAAAATTGTGGAAGATATGCCATCAAATTCAAGAAATTTCCAGGAACCAAAGCAATTTTGCAAATAATATTAAGTTAAACTAATTTTTCAACTGTCCTCCCATTCGTATTTTGTTTTAATTGAAAATAGTGATATTCACAAAATTAGTAATTGGGCAGTTAAAAATAAGTACTGGCCCAAGTAACTTATGTCCAGGCCCCTTGTAAAATAGCGGTAACAGCTCAGCAAGCAACTCATTAAGGGGGACCACATTACCGGCCAGCATAGCTTTGGTCATGCAAGTGGAGTCCATTTCGGATGCTATGCTGGATTTGCCAACTGTTTACAGCTGTTACAATCATGATCGCGACGTTTTTGACTGTCAAGGGATGAGATTGAAGAATTACAAATTATTATTTATTTCTGATACACATATTAGCTTTAGAGATGAAAAAAATTTAATATTAATTCTTTTTTAGTTAGATTCATTTTTATAAAATTTCAAATTAAAAATCTAACTGAAATCGAGACCAAAATCGACTAAATGGTTTGACTCTTTTATGCCATCCTTCTTATTTTTTTTTTCATTTATTTTTAAAATAAATTAATTATATTAGATACGAATTAATATATGAAGTAGTTTGACATTAATACATTGATTTCTTCTTCAATTAAAATATAAATAATAAAAAAATTTTGTTAACAAGTATTTTTAGTATATTTGTTAAAAATTTTATAATTAATAAATTATAATTTTTAATATATTAAAATTCATAAAATATTTATTAATTATTATATTAAATACTCAAAATTAGTAAAATTTATTATAAGATACTAATTAAGATATCCAATATTACTTCTTATAAAAATATTCTTATTCCATAAACCAGGCAGTCTTATATAATTAGCTGGATTTCTATTTCCATGTTGGTCAAGATGTAGTCTAAACCCTTAAGCTTGGGTTGACCACAAATTGACGTTGGGGCTTAAGGCAAAAATATAGAAAGGCCAAAAAATATAAACAGCTGCAATCTACTGCCGAAAAGGGTTTCCGATGCTTCCACGAGGCCAAAGTCAAACTAACAACTGATACAACTCTGCAGCAATCACAAGGTGTGATTCACTGTAGAGAGATAAACACATAATTTCTTTTTTTAAATTAAAGAAAAAAAGGAAAAATGGAGGCTGAGTTGAAAGATATGACTCAGGATCTAGAATCTCTGAAGCGATCTCTACCTGACTCTTCTCTTCACGCCTCAATCGATAAGGTAATTCCATTAACAATTTGGATCTAATACTATTAACTCTCGTGGCGTATTGCATATTGTTGATCAATTTTGCGATCGCGATCTATTGATTTAGGTCTGAACTTTTTGTACTTGTCTTCAGTTTGTATAATTTGCTGCCTATTTGATGTGTCTAGTATTATGTACAATCGAATTGCATGATTTTTAATTAAACTGAAAAACAAATGGAAATTCGGATGCTGATTTTGTTTGTTAGAACAGTAGGTTTTGGATTAAAAGGATTCAAACTTCATTTTTTGAGTAATTCGAATGACTATTCACAGTGCAAAATGAAAATGAAAAGAGAGGAATGTGATATTGACGCTTGGCATGATTTTATGTTTTTTTTTTCTTCTAGCTGCAATTGCATGTTGCAAATCTCACAAAGACGGCAAAGTCTGCTCCTGTTCGGCGTGCAAAAGTGAAGGTATTTGTCAACTAAATACATTTCTTAGCGTTCTCTCCCTAACTCGCTACTTTTTCTCCGTGTGTGTGGGTTAACTGGGATGTTCTTTTTCTGCACGATGGTTAGAATAATTTATTGTTCTGATACGTGTCAAATGATACTGGTGACAGGATATGAGTGCCGAGGTGGTAGACAGCAACCCCTACAGTAGGCTTATGGCCCTTCAAAGAATGGGTATTGTGGAGAACTATGAGAGAATACGGGAGTTCTCAATTGCCATTGTTGTCTGTATTTATCTCCTCTTTATTATTGCTATTATTTTTGTTTGTTTTCAACTCATTATGTCATAGGAATGTTAACATTTTATTTCCACCCAATGTACTTACTATTGGTAATCTTCACTAAATTACAGGGAATTGGTGGTGTTGGAAGTGTTGCTGCTGAGATGCTCACAAGATGTGGCATAGGTCGTCTCTTGTTATACGATTATGACAAAGTGGAGTTAGCAAATATGAATAGGCTATTTTTCCGTCCCGAGCAGGTGCATTATGCTCTCTGTATTAAAAAATAGTATGGATAGGCTATCACATACTTTTAGCATTTTTATACTCTATTAAAAACTAAATGCCAGTCTTGTGTATTAAACTCGCCAATTTTGTCATTTTGTGAGCCATAGATGATTTATTTTGTGTACAGTGATAATCTTGGTGTAAACACCATAAATTTACATAATGTGTTTGGCTTTCCTAGGCTGGTATGACAAAGACTGATGCAGCTGTTCAAACCCTTTCCGAAATAAATCCTGATGTTGTTCTTGAGGTAAGTGTTTGACCTGAATTTCATTTTTGCATTTTCATCTCATATGTGAAGTTGATTATACTCTACTTTTATAGTCCTCTGTCCTCTATAATTTTGGGGGTTAGTGAGTTTTTGTATTCTTGATGATTGCAAGGGTTGCGCGGGTTCGGTAAGTGATTAATGTTTCAGAAATAAATTTGGAGTATTTTTTCTATGCATATAGACATAAGGTATTAGGTGGGGAGAGGAGGGCACATAAATGTAGTCTTAGATATGGATTCAATGAAACACCGAAGCATGTTGCTAGCACAGTGAACAGCAAAAAATGTTACATATTAATACACTTGTAATGTGGTCCTTGAAGGCATATTTGGAAATCTTTTCTTCATATGAGTAGGAAGATTGTTTGATGTGTAATGTTAATCTGATAGTATTTCCTGTATGCTGATTGATTCATTTTGTTTATAGAGCTTTACTCTAAACATTACAACAGTGCAAGGGTTTGAAACATTTATGTCAAGTTTAAGAAACAAATCATTTTGCCCAATTAAAGAAGGTAACGGAGTGGATCTTATCTTAAGCTGCGTAGATAATTATGAAGCAAGGATGGCTGTAAACCAGGTAAGACTGATTGGTACAGCGGTAAAGCTCATATTCTCTTCTTTTATCCTCCGTTGATGCCAGTTTTTATAACTTTCTCCTTTGTAAACTTTTTTCCTCTCAAGGATTCTCAATAGTGGTTTAGAACATACCATTTTTGCATGATCTCAAGTCAGTTGGTATGTTTGGGGCTGTGCTTGGTGTCTAGTTATCTTTAGAATTTTAAGTGTTCTTTTCTATTTTTAATATATTTATTATGTAATTTTATTCTGGCTATGCAGGCTTGCAATGAGTTGAATCAAACTTGGATGGAGTCTGGTAAGCAAAGTAGTTTTACTTTTATTCTCTGTTTTTATTGTGAATGAATCACTTTATCTTGTCAGTAATTGCAAAAAAAAAAAGTATTTTCATTTTGTTGATGTGCAAACATGATATTTTGAAAATGCTTGCTATTTATTTTTTCTTCTCAAATGCATCAGAGCTTATTTTCTTGTGTCATTTTGTTTATATATTCTATTTAAATGGTTGAAACTATCTCTAGTTCTAGCCCATTAGTAAAGCTAATACTTGCCCACTGCTTATTGTGATGTTGAATAATGCATATGGAGTGCTTGTTAGTGTACAATTCATTTCCTTGATATGTCCTGGCCCATGAGAGGACATATCAAGAAATTTGCATAATAGATAGACTTAGTTGCACCTTTTGGGCCAGAAACTAATTGTTTGGAGCTTCCATCCTTTTTTGCTTGTTATGAGTCATTTGAAACCATCCCTATTGGTCCATTTGGGATGATGCAATTAAAGCAAAAGATCAAGATAAGAATCTTAAATTGATTCCATGTATTCAAGGTCTTTGAACTGAACCTATGATATGGACAGTTGTAACTCATTTGACTTGGTTACCGAAAGTTTACTCCAAATTCTTATTGTAGGGTCATGGTGCGTGCATGCATCTTTCTCTGATTTCTTCTCATTCATTTGGAGTTGAAGTATCTCTTACACTTAATTTTTCTTTGACAGAAGTGGATTCTCTTGTATGCTTGCTCTGCCCTCAATTTTCCCCTTAGATGTTAATGAATTTGATCAGCTTGCTTACTGAAAATGAAATATCTGGACAGGTGTATCTGAGGATGCTGTTTCAGGGCATATACAGTTATTAATCCCTGGAGAAACTGCCTGTTTTGCTTGTGCGCCTCCATTGGTATTTTTGTTAATCTTTTGAACATTGTGAAATTTTAAAGTAAATCAATAACCTCAGTTTGGCTGAGAAATTTCAATGCCTGTATATATTTTTTTACATTGATGCTCCTGATCATGGATAAGTACCATACCTGGTAAAACATAACTTCATGTATAGCCAGTAATGTGAAATATAAATACTGGATTTTCTGCTTTTAACAGGTTGTAGCATCTGGAGTGGATGAACGAACGCTCAAGCGTGAGGGAGTTTGTGCCGCATCTTTACCTACTACCATGGTAATTATTATATCACCTCCTCTTTTGGACCACTCTCCTTCGTAGGAATTACTGGGTGGTGATACTGATTGTGGATTAATTAAAGGAACAAGACAATTTTGTCTTGTGGAATTGAATTGAACAGGCTATTTGCACTAATATTTTAATTATTTGATTTAATACTTGCCAAAAATAATTGTAATAATTTTAGTATGATTATTTTTCAAGCAGAAAATTTTGATCAAATTATTAACATACTATGTCCATACATCAATAATTCGTTTCCTGCTACTGTTCTGATATCTCATGATTAGTATTGAATTTCCAGGGTGTTGTTGCTGGGCTACTAGTTCAAAATACGCTTAAATATTTACTAAAATTTGGTCAAGTTTCCCCTTACTTGGTAAGTCCTACATTAACGCCCTGTCTATACACACTCATTCCACAATCCTTGCTCCATTCATCTTCCAACAAGGGGCTCATGGTATGCAGTGGTCAGAAACATGCATGTTATATGTTTTCTTGAAACTAGGAATTACATATTAATTTGCATTAGGTTTGAAGGTTGACCCTTTATTTCTTGGTAACAGGGATACAATTCCCTTAAAGATTTTTTTCCGACAATGGCAATGAAGCCAAATCCTCAATGTGCAAATGCAGCTTGTCTGGAGCGGCAGGTACCACTTACTGATGAAACATTGATTTACCAGTCGTCTTATAAAATCACACATTCAGTCGGTTTCGGTTCTGACGATAGAGCCGACATTTATTTGCAGAAGGAATATATTTTGGTGAAGCCAGCAAGGGATGCTGTAGCTAAAGCCAAGATGGATGCTGAAGCATCTGATACAGAAGGTCCTCTTCATGATGATAATGAATGGAACATAAGGTACAGCTTTATCATAATATTTACTTTGCAACTAACAGAGCTTGGATACGAATATCTTTTCTTTGCTGATTTATCTGGGGCTTGTACATTTATGTAAATGCTAGCATAGAGAGCTATTTCTGCAGAGCACCAAGTTCATTGATGTTCTTGTGTTTTGTAGTGTTGTAGATGATAGTGAGCCGGATAAAGCAGATGCCCCAAGTACTGGTAATCTCAATTTTTTATCCTCTGAATGAATATCGATTTAGATGACTTATAGTTTAGTGCTGACAAGTTGCTGAAAACTACATCTCTTATATCTTTTAGTATCCTGTTTCTTTTATCAGTACTTTTTGGTTAAGTCTGAATTTGTTTAAGATTGAAGCAGTGGTTAGAGGATAGAGTTTGCGTGTTAAGGTTGCAAACACAAATGTCAGAGATGTTAATCTCTATGTATTTATGGTGGACGACATGTACACCAGGCCATCCACGACTATCTGTTAAACCTGTTAAATTCGCTGCTCAATGACGCAATTTTTATTAGGTTGATGCTCCCATCTATACTATGGTGGTTAGATATCTGCTTACAGATTCAATATCAGCTACATAGTCTGGAGCAAGAACTTTTATACATTTAAATGACTCAGAATGTCTTCCTGTACATCTTTTAAGCATCCAGTTCTGTATATTGTTTAACTTAATTGCAGATCAACGGCCATCAAAATTCCAAGTCTCAGTTTATTTTTCTTGTCCTTACCTCAAGCAGAATGTCTTAAACATATTAATTTGTCAGTTTCTCGCCCCTAAACCGCTCGTTTTTGCTCAGATGCTCTTCCAGAAGGCCTTGCTCACGAGCTTCCAAGTGCAGATGAGTTTCAGAAGCCTCTGACTCCTGGACCAACAGATACTTCAATTGATGACCTAGAATTTCTCCGGAAACAACTTGAAGCCCTTAACGCTGATAAACATTGTAATCTAGTGCAGTTAAAACACAGCTAGAAGCATATGAAGATCAGAGGTTGGGATTCAATGTCTGAGGTTCCTAGCCGGGGCGTGCAATACAACTGTGATTTGTTGTTTTGACATTAATTAGTTCTTTACTTGTATACCGGTGAATGCTGACCCCAAATTTTGCGCTTGCCTAGATTGTATGATCCAACCATGGTTTATGTTTTGATCACTTCTTTAATAGCTTTATATTTGCTCTACAAATTTATGTACCATTGACTCTGATCTCGAGATTGAATTAAGTGAATGGTAGTCGTCAAGCAACGAATTCCCTTACCATTATCTTTGCTTAGCAGGTACAGTGGATCAATTCTGTCACTGCTGGAATGAAAAACGTTAAGAATGTAGAATTAAATGGTAGCATTGCCACGACAATTAAATAGCTTAAATTATTCAATCAAAGAGTGTTTCAAGATATCACGGAGCTTAATTATCATAGCAAAGAAACTGAAAGAAAAGTGCAGGAATCATAGTCCCGAAATTGTGATACTTCTGGAAACAAGCACGACAAATGCAATAAGCTTAATAACTACGATCGTAAAGCAAGAACAGACCAAGCGTTTTCACAATATATAACACCTATGACTCCCGAAATTTAATTAAAATTTGGTTCATTTGTGGATGATGCTTCCTGACCAGCAAAGTATAAATATAAACAACTCAATTAAATAAATCATTCAGCCAGACAGCCAAAGCCAATCCTATTCTCATTTCAATAAGCTTGAAGATAGACATCAATAATTTATTGAATAAACTGAGCCATTAATAGTAATTTGTGTGAAGCGATGTGTAATGTTTGAGTTCTTTAGTCTCTTTCCACAATATTTAACTTCAGAGATACCTGAATGCAAGAAGCAACGAATAATCCATACAGCAATCAAGGGTACACAACAAGGAAAAATACAGTAAGAGTCAGCTATGCATAATCTACTAACAGTTGACTCTTTCTAGTTGTCCTATAGAAAAATGATCGACAAACCAACCTGAATAATTATCTTGGCACATCCATTGCATGGAAACATGGTTACACAAAGCCTCTTGAAAGATGTAATATTAGGTAAGGTACATGATAAAAAAGATAATAATCAGCAATAACTTGTATCACAACCAGAAGCATCAGAAGTCAGCAAAATCAAGTGTAGATAATGGCAGAACAGTTACGGATATTTTGTTTCCAAGGATCCCCGGTTGTGGATTTCTAAAACAGAAGAGAATAAGTATACTGTCAATAATCCCTTTTTTCTTTTATAAGAAACACAAATAAATTTTAGTAATCTCTTAAGCATTCTTAAAATTCATACATTATCAAATACCAACCTTTGCCCAAGGAAGTTGTCATCTGAACAACCCCGCAAAAATCCATTGTAGCCAGTGCCTATCCTAAATTATAGTAATCCCTTAAGCATTCTTAAAATTCATACATTATCAAATACCAACCTTTCCCCAAGGAAGTTTGTCATCTGAACAACCCCGCAAAAATCCATTATAGCCAATGCCTATCCTAAATAAAATAACACAAGTCAAGCACATCATAATATAGACACTGTAATCTGATTGTCAATAGAATCTTTAATTTGCTCAGTCAAAACTGGCACCAGCATTAAAAGGCAGTCAATACATTAACTGCCTCTTTGGAAAGTCTACAGCTTGCTTGTTGTAAACCTGCTACAGAGAGAGAATATTGAACAAGAAAAAGAAGAGGATCTGTACAGTTTCCACGATTAATCAGAAAGAGATAAGAGTTGACGATGCCAGACAATGCCTTTAAGGTACATTATGTCTAGAAAAAAGAAGCTTCACAGCCGAGAGCATTGACGATATCTTGTGGTAATTGTTGTCTAATGTGTTATGTATACACTCAAACCACCAAACTCTCCAATAACTCCATCCCCAAACATGAGAACTAACTGATAACAATACATTGTTACTACTCTGTTTGATAAGCTATACTCATTGCTTTTTCCTTCCCTTTCTCTGTAAAGCAAATATTAACAAAAAATGCAACAAAAGATAAATATTTTATTAACAATGCCAAGTATCAAAACCTAAATTTTCAAGAAATCGATCTTACCTTGACTTATGATCGATTTTATGAAAATTGATCTTACATAGAATTATACCATCTTGACTCAACAAGCATGCACCAACCGACAATAATTGAAAATCGATATCAGTTCAAAAATCAATATAAACTTGCACCCCAAAACAGATAAGCTGTCAAATTCATGACCAAAAAATCACGAATGAAGATTATAAAAAATTGATTAACTAATAACATGATCTCCCTATTTACAATAAGTTAGCTAAAGTATGGATTAATACATACCAATGTCGGCAAAAATATATGCTCACTATAATAGTTTATTCCTGTTTTGCCCTACATTATAAACTTAAAAAATATAAAATTCCAGTCGCACAGTATTAATTAGTAAAAACAATCATTTCCCCAAAACACTGTAGTGAAAATATGACCTGCCTGTTTAAATCTTTGGATCTTTCAGCTCGTAAAAATGCAATTGCCATAAAATAATCATCCCATGACAAATATCTGCTCTCACATCAAAACAAATAAAAAGAACCGCAAATGTGTTTACGGATAAACAGTAAATAAATGAGCATAGCGAATTATAACCCAAAAAGGACAAACTTGAACCCCCTAAAAAGCTTCTGGAAAAAAAATAAAAATAAAAATAAAAATAAAATGGCTTTTTTTCCCTAACCCATTGCGTTTTAAGGGATCGAAAGGGCTCCCAGAAGAAGCTTTTACACCGTTCTGGGATGAATCAATTCGCGAGGTGTACCTTTTAGGGTTGGAGAAGAAGGAGAAACGATAAGCAAGTGCAGAAGCTAAAGCGCCAAAGACAGTGGCTGTGGAAACCAGAGTTAGTTCTCGGGAATTCATGGAGTTTCAGAGGCCTCGGAAAGTGAGAAAAATTCAGCGGGAAAATCTCCAAGAAAATTAGCGGGAAAAGTTAAAGCGAGGAGTACAAACACGCGTGCAAAAGGAGCGTCGCGTACTGTTTCAAAATTTTCCACTGAAGAAGATGGGCATAATGTGGGCCCAAAACGTGGATCTATTCTTTATAATTTTTTTTTATATATTTTGGAATGTGATATATTTCCTAAAAATATTTAAGTAAGGAGGATGCACCGTGGACGAGTCATCCGATCAATTAAAAAGCGTTACGTCGATATCTCTGTCACCTCAATTAATCCCACTCATTTTTCAATTTATATATAAATAAAATCTTTCCATCACTTCAGTCTTATCAAAATATTAAAATACTGAATGCATCACAATGGTTGTGCATTTGACCAACTTCAAATTTTCTCTATTTTCTCTTATTTTTTAAACAATAAAACTTAATTTATTAACATATTTTATTAAAGATCTTAATATTTAGATAATGTATAAATTAATTTTACATATTAACATGATATTTTTTAAATACTTTTATGTAATTATCGTGTTTCTTAAATGGTTTCATATCTTTCGACGAATTCTTTTTATTAAAAAGTTATATTTTTACATTTTTTCATTGCTATAATTATTTGATATATCAAAATTGATTTTTTTATAAAATAAATACATTTAATTAAGTTTAGTTGCTATTTTTTTTTTTTGTCATTCGATTTAAGGATGAAATTATAATCCTATAAATAAATGAATATAAAAAAAAAAAGAAGTTTAGGTGATTTTGTATTATTACTTGCAATAAAATTATAATATTTTTATTTTTTATTTTTTTTGAGTGAATTTATTCCACGTTGATTTTCTTTTGTTAAAATAATTTTTGGAATCGAATTTAAATTGCATAATAACGAAAGAAGCATAATTGATGTTCACGTGGTTATTAAATTTAATATACAATTGTCAATTAATAAAGCGAAAATGTGTTCTTATAGCTTTGAATACTGTTGATTACGTTGATTCTCACTCTTGACAACTATTATTTTTAGTAATTCATAAATAAATAAATAAATAAACGGCCAATGCCAAATACATTTTAAACTAAATCAACAGTTTTTTCTAATGGAATATGTGATGTATTATTCAAATGAGTAATGTTATGTTTTAACTTATATTTTAAATCTTTTGTTAAAAACTGATTTATTATATTATTTATATATTAATTTTAATTAATATAAATATTAATTAATATAAAAGTGACACGATAGCAAAAGTCAATTTTGACATTACTTTGATAAAAATAATTGAATACAAATTAGAATTTCGAACATTATTTAAAAATTATAAAAAATGAAAATTAATTTTTTCCTGATATTAGTTTACAATTTATTTTTTTTTACATAATTCTCCCTATATAATGAAAGTAGAAATCACCTTATATGAATATAAATTTTTTAAAAAATACAATATAATATATTAATATTGATATAAATTTTCCATAGAATCTTTAATATATAATATAGTAATAATAATTTTCTTTTCCTAACCTAACTACAAGATTTTGCTGTTGTATCCAGGCCAACATTTCTCCGCATGCAATGATGTCATATTATAATGTTTTGATATAATAACAATTTATCAAGGCTTAATTATTATATTTTGTCAATCATAAAATAATATAATTTTTTTTTTATTCGAAAAAAGTTTTCATCTTTTATTAAAATATATAATTATCTGTAAAAAAAATAAAAGTACCTTTTTTTTTTTTTCAATTTTAAAAGATGCATGCAATATAAATTGCTGTCAGTTTGCTCGCGGTACATCATCCTCAGACAAGAAGACTAGCATGCACGTGCACACATGACGATGACACAACCTTTGCTGTTTTTATTTGTATAAACTGTGTCTTTGCTTCCCAGCATTTACAATCATTCGTATTTATTTGTAAATTAACTACAAAGTATATCTTTTCGAAATGAGACTTGGTTTAAAATTGTAATATTTCTGTTACGGTTAAAAAAATATTTAATAATATAAAAATTTAGTAAAATATACATATATTTATACTAAAATTTAACATTTTTATTTTAATTTAAAAATTACTGCAATAAAATGATACTAAATAAGGCTTTAGTTTACATTATAGCAATTAATATATTTTATCGAGTGATGCTATATCATTAAGATATGTTTAGTATTATTAGATTTTAATTTAATTTTAAAATTAAGTTGTAAGAAAAAGTACTAAGACGGCCCTAGAGTTTCATCGAATATTTGCAATAGTATATATAAGTTATTTTTTTAGTACTTACTCATAATTATATTAGGGTGTGCAAGGCGTGGAATTTGGATATTTAAAACTTAAAATAAAATAGTAAAAAGCATTATTTTTATAAAATGCATTTATTTTTTTTATTATTATTTAATATTTTAATTTTTAGCTTATAATGTATATAGCTATGACATTTCAATACTAAACATGTATTAAAATTTTTTAATATTAAGATATGCGACGATATTATGGAAAAAAAAGTAGTAGATATCAAATTTTGTTTATGAACTACACATTTGATCATGTGCCCAAAGTTTTCATTAAAAGAAAAAAATGGAAAAGAAAAAGAACAAAGCCCAATAGTATGGATGTGATATGACCCATAATAAAAACTAATGGATATATCTCCAATGGCCCATAATTGATGTTTCAAAATTGACTTGTTTAAACATTAATAATTATTTACACACGCTACAAATTAATAAGAGAAAGATTTTCACAAATCCATTTCATTTAAAAACTGTCAACATGACTAATTGATTTAACAAGTGACAGCAATTGTTAATTTTTAATTGGTCCGGTAATTTTAATCAACAAATCAAGCTAGGTTTATGAAATAAATATAAGAAAAGTCTTGTGATCATTAGGGCCTCACCGTCCAAGTTGAGAGTCAGCTTCCACAATGATGGTTAATCGGAGCAAATGGGGGCAAACCCCACGGGCAAATCTATTTCGAGGATGTGCTGCTGAGTTTGAAAGTGAACCACTTTTTTCATTGTAGCCAGCTATGGGCCGACAACAGAGGCCTACCAATAAAGAGGATTTATCTCCTCTCCTTTCCAAATCTCGTAATACAAAAAGGTTACTAACCTTTCCCCTTAATCTCTTGAGGCACGTGACACTCTTATTATTGCACGCCTATACTATACAACCATCTCTTCAATCCTCATCTTATCTATATAATAACATAAAAAATATAAATAATAATTTATTTTACATTAACAAAAAAAAAAAAAAGTTCTAGATAAAATAGGCAATGCCATATCGTGCCGTTCGTATGCCATTTCATTAATTATAGTTAACTATAATTATGATGAGAAAGAAAGTATAACATATTATTATTAGATGGTCTCATTAGAACGGTTTCAGTTTAAGATTTTCTCATAAAAAAAGAAAAAAAAAAGAAAAGAAAAAAAAAACAGAAAAACCCACAACTTCATAGCACACAAGCATACAAAAAATATCTACCCATCTTAAGGCATACTGTAATATATTATTAATTTTTTATATAACCAATATTTATTTTCAAAAATATAAGAAAATCGATTGGTTTGACGAAATGTGAATGAAGGTAATTAAAATTTTTTTATGAATAATGAATGATTTATGTTAAAGTTAAAGTCAAAAAAGAATTTGGTTTATATTTATAGTCTATTATTAAAAAATAAAAATTAGAAGTTATTTATTTTTTAACTTACATATTTTTTTTTTCCACAGATCGTATTAATTAATTGATATCAGCTCAATTATTTAAATTATCATTAACCTATCATATATGGTTACGTGGCATAAGCTAATTATCCTATCCCACTTAAAATGCAACTCACTTTTAAAAGTTGAATGATAATATTTTTTGGAAAATAGAATGGCAATTTTAACCTAACGTAACAATTCCGGTGTATGGAGAATATGGAAGGTCTGTTTGGTCATTTTCATGGATTGGAGTTGGTTAAGTCATTTTGCACGAAAAATATGGGTGTACTGGTAATTTGCAGATTTATGCACTGTTTATATATAGTTGCAGCGGAAGTGTCTACCGCTCCATATTCTTCTTCATCTTGTACCCCATAGGCTTCTTCTTCTTCTTTTTATCCGATGGAAGAGGAAGATCAGAAAGAATTGCAGCTCTTACCTACTCCACTCTCCATAGCTTCTTCATCAAAGCAGCCAAATTCTTCATTGAAATATCGATCAGTGGCGTCTGATCATCATCATCATCAAGGTCCATCACTTGACTTGCAACTATCAATCAGCCTAAGGTCAATCCATCAGACACCATCAAACTGCTTTCTAGCCGGGCAAATTTGCGACTACGAAGATGTTAATAATTCCGATACAGCCTGCGTCGAGACACTGAAATGGCAGGCGGCGGAGCAAATACGATTGGCCGCCATTGAAAAGGCTTACGCTGAGAGAGTAAGGGAGCTTTCGAGGAGGGAGATGGATTTGGCACAATCAGAGTTTGCAAGAGCAAGACAAATGTGGGAGCGAGCAAGAGAAGAACTTGAAAAAGCTGAAAGAATGAAGGAAAGAGCAACTCGACGAATAGATTCTACGTGCATGGAGATCACTTGTCAATCTTGCAGGCAAAGGTTCAGGCCTTAGTGCTTGTATTCGAAAATCAAGTTCTCTGATTACTTCAAAATTAGGGTATTGGATTCCTGAAGCCATTATCCTTCAACAAAAATCACGAGAGAATTGATGAAAAATGACAAAAAGACATACAATAAAATTACCATCAGTTGCTTAATTAAGATCATGCATTGCCCAAGTTGTTTTCTAATTCTTATTAGGATTCCTTTGAAACCCTGGATTACTTACACTTGTTGATTGATGCTTGATGAAGCACATATATATGTATTTCTTCTCCAAATGATGATTTATGCACACAAGTTTCAAAGTTACATATGGATTCTCTGTTAAACCAAATTCAGATCAATCATCTCATCAGATATCTATCAACATATTATTATCTATTCTCAAGAGAACAAAAGAGAATTGAAGTTTTCCAAATCATCAATCTCTTTGCCTGCCTACCTCGTATTATAATTAGCTGTGTGCTGGATATAGAGATCCTAGAATACTCAATACCTCAAATAAATTAGTAATTCCTAATAATTACACCACATGCTTATGTAACACCCTGGATTTTTAGTCGGTATTATTAGATTCTAATAAAAGTTCATTGCATGAAAAATTGCAGAAGCTGACAGGCTAGTTGCCTTGTCTAATTTAGAATTAAGAGAGCGTATATATAATAGATTCTCCTAACTAAAAGCAATAAATCAAATGCCAAAACAATGACACAGATTGGCAAATAAACTAAGCTTTCGGCCTCATAATTTAGACTTTACTCACCAATTAAAACATCAAGAAACGAGCTGATTGTCCTTAATAACTACATCAATTATTTAGCTTCTTAACTTGTGATCGTTGTTGGTATTAAGAAAGGAGTCAAAGTTGGCGACATTCAATAGGATTCGATTCAAGTTCCGAACCTTGATTTTGATAGCAAGGCAAATGAATCAGAACAAAAAGCGAGTAATTCATCAAGAACGAGACAGGAATATATAGCTGTATCCACTTGTATTCAACTTCTCAACTTTGCTGATCATAGACCAAACACCCACTATCTCTGTCCAGGATCCAACACGAAAAAGAAACGTTTTCGGATAGGATATATGACTCTCAACTAAAAGCATCAATGAGCAGAGCAGAAAACAGTGATTACTATCTTTCAAGATGTCGCGAGATAAATGAATGGAATTTACTTGATTTGTCGGCAACCTCCAAACATTTTACTCAAATGCAGTTAATCTGTCAAGATTTGGTTTCAATAATACACTGATTTGATTCTTCTCTGAGGTCAAGACATATTCTAGTGGGGTGCAGTGGATCGTGAAGTTTGAAAAATTAGGTCCTCCAGAAAGGTACATATGCATACAGCAGGGAAGAATGGGAAGTTAAAAAAAAAGAAAGGAAAGAAAAAAGGTAACCCTGATCAAATTAATTATTACAGCCTGATTGGTTTGATGATCTTTTTCTGGGTTACTGGAATCTTCTCGAACTCAAAGGGATTAACCCAACTGTCCATGATCAAAAGTGTATTTCCTTTTAGTACTTTTCCACCCACATATGTCTTGCTTTCACCAAACTTACGCTAACACAAGTACTTCATAAAAGTTAATCTCATCTTAATCATGTTTAGTGCTTGTTGTTTTGACAATTACTGATCTCCTTTTCGAGCCCGTATTCTTGTCAGCATTCCCCACCAGGGAATAAGAATCTGCAATACTACTTATTCCAATGATGGAAATTCATACATATATTAAGATTCTGAGAACGTAACCATAAATGCTTGCTGGCATTACGTGTATTCAAATCCTGATCTCTTGGTTGTAACTTGTAACCGTATTATTAAGGGAAAGTACTGTCATATATGATATGACAACTCATTATATATAGATAATTGTTTATATTTTTTATCCTATATTAGGAAACAACAGAGAAATCCAAGAGCCCATCAATTCTTTCGCAAAATTGAAAAGCAATAAAAAGGCTGTAGGACATACTTGCCTAACCATCAAAGTAGCCATAATGACAAAACCTTAATATTTGTCTTTTCACATTTGTCGGCATATTATGGCTGAGCAATATACACAGTAGAGATCACTGTTTCAATCTGATGTATATGCATATATGTTAAATATAAAAAAATAATGCAGTTAGATGATCAACTAAGTGGGAATCAACTGCCGCACTTCACTGAATGGGAGGTGTTTAGTAACATACCAAAATTTATCATCATCAAGTCTCTTGTTCTTGAATTGACTGATATTGCATATTTCATCAATCTCTCTGAAGGGCTAAGTTAGCAAGTTCTATTCATACACGTAAGGGTTTACAGACTCAGACTTTATGTCTTGGCACATCAAATATCTGTTCCTGTGTCATATTGAAGATAAGTCTTGGTCTCTGTAGTTGTGATAAAATTTCTAATATCATTTCAATATGTATGAAGGGGTTCTGGTTTTTGCTACAATGATTGAAAGTGTCAGCCAATATCAATCTGGTTATCGGAAATATCAAAGATATTATATGTTTTAAGATCGTTTTTGGTCAAGTCATTAATTAGTTGATATACCAATCAAGAAGAAATGGCAGCATACTCTTGCAGATCATGGTGGGACTGAAGCTTCTTGTTATCACACCATGTGAAAAACAGCAGCACGTTGCACTTTATAGGCTGGGAACCGTAGGCCGAGGATTGATGAATGATTTAGATCCTTTTCAAGTTCAACAATGCAAGTTAAGTGAGAAGGATACAACGAGGCATAATGCATGTCATTGTCAAGATTTGAATTTTTTAAAATATTTTTAAATCAAACATAATTATTCTTATTTTTCCGTTCTATTAACTTGAATTAATCAGTCAACACTAGTTTGATTACTTAATTTATCAAATAATCAAAATAGTATTAATTTATTTGTTTAAATAGATGAGACAGGTGCATACAAGTTGTGGCGTTCCCATTTTGCTCAATTACTAATTAAATACAAACCCAACTCTTGGAATTAACATTGCCATAGTTAGCTTTGAAAGTGCACAAACAGAGGAGGGAACGTCTAAAATGAGAATGTTAAAACTTAAAATGATTTCCTTTCTAATTACCTAAAAATTGCTTCTAGGTTTACTTTCGTATTGGTTTCCATTTCATTGGTATTTGATAGTGAACGAAGAGAGCATATCACATGGAAAAAGAAACAAGTCTCTTCGGTAGAAAATTATCCCATAAGACAATTTTTTAAGTTGCTTCGGAGAAAGCAAGTATTAGGTTTTCGTTTATTTATTTCTTTTGAGAAAGTATTTCAAGATGGCTTTTTTATTGATTTTTTATTTAAAATTGAGGTATAAATAACAAGTATAATATGTTTTATAAGATAAAATTATTAAGAATTAGTGTTTGTTTGGGAAGAAAACAAGATAGAGAGATTTAAGTCCGTTCAGCACTTGAATCGGAGGTCAAGAATACATGATTATAATACCCTTACTTGAAAATCAGGTGATTCAAGACAAATAATAAAGACTGAAATTTAGGATACATCTATATTAACCTTGATCAGGAGGTCTGATAATTTAATAATAGAAAAAATGTTATAAGACTGAAGCCTATTATTTATTTATTTTTACATTAAATAGGAGGTCAAATTGACTAATAAATCTTAATAAGAATAAATTTTTTATAAAAATAAATAAATAAAAGTCATATGGGAAGGCAAAACTTAAGGTCCACCTCATATTAAAAACTCAAATAAAAATACTAAAATTTTGAGACTCGTTACGTGATAATTATATTTCACTAAAAGGCAAGAATGAAAAATGGGGAAAAATGATAAGTGATGATTTTTAAGATTACGTGCTAATCTAATCTCCAACGCTGCATATCTCCGCTAAGGTTATGCGAGTCTATTGCATGTTAATCAGGTGTTAATCACTAAACTAATATAGTGTAAAGCTGTAATGAATGGATAATACTCAATGATTATATGTAAACCTTTTAATAAATCACTTGTTAATTCTATTCTTTAATAGTTTTGTGCGATAAAATATAAAAAACATGACAGTAGTATAAAAAGATGAAGAATTTTACATATATCTAAAACTTTAACTTGTTAAACTGTTGCCATTTTATTTTTTCACTTTAAAAATTTTTAGGTTTTTGACTTAAGTATCAACATACTTTTGCTAGCTTTAACAATATTTTATGTTTGCAGATTCGAAACAACTAACTAATTATTATCAATACTTCGATGATTTGATATTTAAAGTTACGAGCTAAAATTTTATGCATCAATAATATTTATTAAATATTTTAATCTATGTACAAAAATACACCAGTCTAAATTAATTATTAATTTTTATAGTGATATTTAATATTTAATAATTTTGTTTCGTTGATTGATATTTAACATATAGCGAAGCACTGCAATCTTAGTCAAAGCAAATTCAATAAATTAAAAAACAAGCATTTTATTTAAAAAAAAAAAAAAAAGGTTTAATGCGCTTCACTGGCTGTTATGTAGTCGTCATATAAAACAACAACGTTTTAATTAAATATAATTTTTTTTTAATTGACATTCAACATATAATTAGAGCTGTCAAACGGGCTAGTCCGTTTAACCCACTATTATAAGTGGGTTGAGTTTGAAAATAAATCGACCTGTTTAATTTACAAATCGATTTGATTCTGTTTATTAAATCCATGAATGAAGCAGGTCAGCCTACTTAACCCGCGGACTAACACGTTCATTTAAAAAAATTTATTTAATATATATATATATTAAATTTTAAATATTAAATATATTATTTTATAATTTTAGATATTTAATTTAAAAATTAAAAAATTAATGAGTATATTCATAAAATTTATTTTAATAGTATTAAATATTATAAAATTTAAAATAAATTATTTTAAATAATAATAAAGTCGATCCGCGAGTTGATTCGTTTAAATTCACTTGCCCGCATAATAAACAGAGAGGCATGGACCAATACTCTTAAAGTTGGTCTATGACAGGCCTGCCCGTATGACAGGTATACGTACAGCGAAGAGCTAAGACAATGCAAATTCAACAAATTAAAATGCAAGCGTTTTATTTTATTTAAAAAAATAAAAATAAAAAATTGTAACGCGTTTTGCCGCCCTTTTATGCAGTCGTACAACACGACAACGTTTTTTCATTTTTCTTCTTTTTTTTCCCCAAAATTTCGATATTATTCTCTTTGCTGAAAGAACCCTCAGCAACGGCAAGAGTGGAGAATTATTTACTGATACGAAACCAAACCCTAACCCTAACTACGTAATAAATTCAATGAATCAAAACAACAAGAAGAAAAAGACGAGGAGTAAATTTGAGTTCTGCAAAGTATGCAACCGAAACCACGATGAAGGGCTGCGACACAAGTACTTTCCTAGCCACACCAAGTCGCTATCTAATTTCCTCTCTCGATCTCAAAATAAAATAAACGACATTCGATTCTTCTTGAAGAACCCTAGCGTTCTACGCCCAGAGCACGCCTCTCGCAATCGATTCTGGTGTGTCTTTTGTGATTGCGATATGGACGAGTTTGGTAGCTCCTTTGCTTGGTATGATTTCCGCTGATTAATTCAAATATTGAGAAAAAAGATATTTTTTATTATTTATATTATTTGTTGTTTATTAGTGATTGAATTGTTAAAGGTGGTTTTTAATTTTTTTTCTATCTAATTAATGCTTTTTGTTCTTCCTATATAAGTCAAAATGCTATTGATCACTTAGCTAATGGTGATCATTTGAAGAACTTGAAGCATTTTCTGTGGAAATATGGAGGTGGAATGGATCGCGTTGATACTTTTAGAATATCGGAAGCTGATGCTGCTAAAGTATTGTTCTTTTCTCACTGTATCATTCAAAGCGCTATACATTCTTGTTTGATTTGCCGTTACGTCCAAACCCGTATCAGTTCAGAAGTGATTAAAAGAGTGAATTTTTGCCTAGGTCTATGAAGCTACTGAAAGACAAAAGAAATGGAAAGTTCTTTCTTTTCTTTTCTTTTGATATGTGGTTGCTCGTTTTTTCTTTGAATATTTTCCCCATTCAGATTAAGATGGTTGGTGAGAAGAAGAGAAAATATTAATGTAAGATGTTTGTATGTTGTTTTGTGGCTAAAAGGAACAAAGTAAAGCTATTTTTTTTATTTGTAGTGGGAGAAAAAGTGCAAATTACTGAAGACTGAAGCTGCATCTTGTGATGAAGCATTTCGGGGACTGCCATCAGGACCTTCAAATGATATCCACAAAGAACTTGTCTTTGAAAATATAAATAACTTTCAAAAGAATGCTTTGCAACATCTTAATCCAAATATTTCAAACGGTGTTATGCCTTTACAGTATCATACAAATGAGTATCAGATATCCCATTGCGAACTCTCTGGAATTGCAAATTTTGGTTCAAATATGGATGTTGCTACCTCTTCTTTGCCAGCAGAGACGTGTCATGGTACAAGTTTATGGAATGCAAACTATTTAATGAGTATACAGATTATTTTTCTGTTTGTTTGATTTTCTCTAGTCCAGTTATTTAGTTTATTTCATGACTGATGTTTTCCCTATGACATCAGAAATCAGAATTTTTATTCTAATTTCGTGGTATCTGCTATATGCTTGCATCGTATAGTTAACAGGAATGTTATTTGTAGTTGCGCAAACTGCTCCAGTGATGTTTTTCTCAATACAGGAGTGGTAAGCTAGATCATCTACACTTTTCCTTTTGTTGCTCATTTTCATCTTTCATTTTTTTTTTTTACTTTAACTTTTACATATTCAGGTTGCTGTGCTATTCTATTTAATTTTATATTATTTTATTTCACTTTTGTATTTTATGAATTTACCTGTTCCGGCTGTGTTTGAAGTCTTATCCATTAATTTGTTACATTATAGTTGCTTGGGGAAGGGGTTATTAAAAATTTGATTCAAAATGGACATCACCTGACATTGTTCCCACAGTTAAGTGCAGAGAAGTTTATTATGAGGGTCATGCACATCCTCAGGGCCTCTGCATGCAATGTTTTCTAAAAAAATTGGCTATAAGGTCCTAGGTTCTTATAATGCAAAACATGAAATTACTAGCCTTTGTGGGCCTTTAATTGCCTTTTACTGATCTCTGAATTTTCTCGTTTTCTCTATTGATTGAAGGATGGCTTTTACACATATAGTTGTTACTATGTGTGCTACTCAGCCGTTGTCCTGTAATTCTCACATTATTTGATTTAATAGGTTTTCATGATTATGCATCTGATCAGATTGAAGCCTTTCTTGTGTCTCAATATCTGAATGCGTACAATTATACTGCCTCAGCCAATGGTTTATTTTTGAGAAAATCTTCTGGAAACTTCATATAGACATCACCCTTAGTTTGTAACCCATGTTGTATTTTTGTTTGTTTATATTTCCTACTCATGTTGCAACTGTCTGATGTAACGATGTTCACTCTTTTTACTGCATGTGTTTATTAAATTACCCTGGTTTTCCTACTTTAGAGTGACCTTTCTCCTATTCTGGTCATGCATGAGTTTTAGTTAGATTTTCTGCAAACATGTAACATTTTGGTATAATAGATGCACCAGGCATATCAGGACGAAAGAGTTGTTAGCAGAGAGATCAATTCTCAGGGTAATCTTCTCGGACCATAAATTTTTTCTTCTTTCTCATGTTTTTGTTTTTCCCTTGTAAGCAAGCCACAGTCCCGTAATATGCATGGATGCATACTTTCTTAGTAGTGAATTTATTGCCAGTATATGCTCTATAAATGTCTGGGTAGCTTGGTGCAGAAATGGTCTATATTCCTCATCTTGTATAATTATTTGTTTATTAGGTCTTCAGAGAATAACTCGAATTTCTTCCTTGTCTTCACAAGAGGTTGGAGGAAATGTTCATTCTGGGGCACCTCCTCCATGGTTTGAATCAACTGAAGGAAATCAGCTAAATGTCCAGCTGCAACAAGTTTCAACTGGCTTTGCATCTTCTTTAAGTAAGTCAGGGAAGTCAAAATTGAACCCCAAAAGGGTGGGAGCTGCATGGGCTGAAAGAAGAAAGATGGAGATGGAGATGGAGAAGAGAGGAGAGATTGTCAAGAGTGATTGTGATCCTAACTGGCTTCCTAATTTTGGTAGGGTTTGGCAATCAGGTAGTCGGAAGGAATCTAGGAAAGAATTTGAGACTGAGAAACAAAAACAACCGAATGTTCAAAGTCTTTCTGAGATGCCAATGAAGATGCAGCCTTATGTTAGTAAAAGAATGGTGAGTCCTGGATCCTAATTTACCTTGTTGTTTGGAGGTGCTTTTATATATTATTATTATTATTATTATTCCAGGCTAAGTTCTTATGAGATGAAATGATAGAACCATATTATCGTTTTGTACTGCAATAATTCATTGCATTGCCTGACTTTCCATTTCTCCATATGTGGATACTTCATATGTAGTGTGCTAGAACCTGTGGTTCAGTTATGCAAGTTTCATGAGGCTTGAGCCTTTTCGGCTTCAGAGGGGGAGAGAGAAGAAATCTTATAATTGGGCTACCTGTTTTTTGGGCATTAAAATGAGATTTATTTTGACTGCATTTGTCTCAGTTTTATTATAGAAATCTATAAAAGACCAATTTTCTGGCTATTAACTTTTATCATATATAAAATTGTTTTCAAGTTGTAAACTTGTAACTTGGTAGTGGGGTTTGCTATGGCAGTTGGGGGCTTGCTTTGTTTAGTATCTGAATCAGTGTTGGTGCTTAGCTGTATGTGTACCTGCACTTTCACAGGTGCTTTGTGCCCTTATTCTGCTGGTTTTTAAGTTTTAGGTTAATTATTGTTAAGTTTCCAACAATATAGTAACATGAATATTCCCTGCTCTTGTGCCATTTGTTACATTGTAATCATGGTGGACAAATGTTTCTTACATCCGACAATTAGAGTACTGAATTTAAGCTTTTCAATTGAATTGAGGGTTTCTGTAAATGAAGGTTTAGGTTCATGCATTTTCTATTTCTCCTCTTGCAGCGCAGAGATGCGGGTGAAGATTTTGGTGATCCTCTTTTGAATTGATTGGTTTGGTAATGGTGTCCTTGTTGAGAGCATTGCTTGTCTATTCCTGCTATTAATGTTGGATTCTTGATCCTATGGAATTCATAAATTTTAGAGGAAGGTAAGAGTGCTCAGGAGGAGGAAGATCAGTCATGGAACTAATAAAGTCAGTTGTCATTTATTGCACAAAGTGATGAAATAGGAGCAGTATGGCAATTGTGCTTATTACATTCAAAAAGCATTTTTGTTACAGTATATATTATGTATAAAGCTAAAAGAGAACTTTAAATGATCTCTTCAATGTAAATGGCTATGTTTTATATCTCCTATGTTGCCAAAAATCATTGCCTAATTATTGTACTCTGATTTGTATGTTTGAATAGCCCCAGGATGATGAATATAATTTGTGCTTTTGTTCTGTAACTAGCTCTTGTTTTTAATTGCCTATACGAGCACCCGAGCTAATGTTTTTCATAAAAATCCGGGATAACAAAGTTCTATTCAAATGTTTCAGATAGATTTCAAAATGCCTGCCCAGCAATGCATAAGCAAATCAGTAAAATGAGTTTAGTATCATATAAGTATATTTTTCGAGCGTTTTCCATTTGAAAGATGGATACAATGGATTTCTACACAGTAAGACACTTGGTTTATGAAAAAATAGTTAAATTTCCTATGATGTAAAACTGAATTTTCAATCAGCCATTCACACCCGTATATGCATGGTGTGTGATTACTGGTTGTGCACAAACTGTCAATCATCAGGTTTGGCAGAGGCAAAAATTTGCAGAAATCTCCACGCTAAATTAGCATGTTCAGCTCCTGTGCAACTTCTGAGATGCGTCACTGCCAAAAATCACCCGAGGGAAAAAGAACGCTACCACTCTATGAGAGCTGTTGTGGGAGGGCAAAACTTTGTAGAATTTGATTGACCCGTGATCCTAAAATTCCATGATTTCTCTTTAGAAGAAACAAAGTTCTCCCCACATAGAAACTCCCTGGAAAACCATTTTTCAGTAGTTCGATCTAAATCGTGTACCATAACGTGTCTCATTCCCAGCTCTGGCCAGGATACCAGCAGTGTAAATAGCTGCCGTACGCCCTGGTGCCTACGGCATGCCCCCACTCGGTCCATCCACCACAACCCCAACCCATTTGTGCTTACAAACTTCATCCGGCAAATGTCTTAATGCCATGTCGCATTTTGATTCTTGAAGCAATCCTGATTTAGGTGCACAAGCTGGCTTTTGTTTCACATGCTTGAGTAGCTTGTAAGCATCTTTTGAAGGTCTTAGATATTCAACCTTGAAGATTTGAGTACCGTTGATTGCATTAATCTTTTTGGAGTCATCCTCAAGAAAGATGTTGATCCCTCTTGCATTGAGTTTTGAGAGCTCTAGGTACTGGTGTTCAAGCCCAAAAATAAGAAGATTACAGGGTGCTTTGCTGGTAATGGGATTTGATAGAAGTTTGAATTCCTTTTTTGTGAGAGCAATTGCTCTAGCAGAAGTTTCAGGCACACTTGTTGAGGCTGCTGGTGAGTATGATGGAACCATACTGCATGATGGAGAAGGAGAATTGCACATATTCTGTAGAGTCGACGACAAAGAAGATGAAGACGTTGGCGGGGATACAGTTATTGCAAATCTAGGAAGTTTGAGAATGGAGAGACTTGTCAGGATGAAACGAGCAGAGGAATCAGCTTCTTTCCGGGAAAGTAAGAGGAATTTCATCCTCTTACTTTCCCAGAAAGATTTATCGCGGACGTTATAGGCTTGAGATGGAAAGTGCACAAGAGGAGTTAGAAGGGGACGGCAATAAGGTACTTCAGGGGGCGTTTTCTTCTCCCAGCTTCTCCACAACCGGTACTATCACATCTTGCTCACAAATTGCTGGTGGGGTTTTTATTATATGGTTGCTACTTGCTAATTGTTATTATGAGAGTGTTTTCTTGAGTAAGGAAGAAGAAACGTTTTTTGCTTTTGTTTGAAGGGTTGCATTTCTTTTATTCAGCTGTCAGCCTGTTACTTAATTGCTTTGGTTACCTTTTTAAATGAAGGTTTAGTGTTTAATCATTTACAGGGGATACTGACTTGGGGTGGTCCTGGAACTTCTACCGGGTTGGTTTGGTTCATGGGTTCAGGTATATCACTATTTTTCTGTTTTGGGTTCGTTTGGCGGGCATGAGTGAATTCGAAGAAGGCTAAGGATTTGTTGCGGAGTCTCTCAATTAATTTGACATTCTTGAATGCCTCTGGCTATTTTATGAGAAGACTGTCGATTTTTGGTAGGATGGCCAATGGGCAAAATGGGTGTTCACTTTCTGCAATGTCAAATATGATTTGCTTGTTGAGTACTTAATGGCGGGTCAGATAGAGTAGTACTACGTGTTGCATTATCATGGTATTATATCGCTACAAGTTACGTTTGCAAATGGATTACACCTTTATAAGACCTGTCAAAAACGCCAGCCTATCTCGGCTCGGCTTGGTCCATCGTTGATCGGTCTTAAGCAGATTAAGTTAGGCTAGTCCATTCATTATGCTGGTTGGCATCTTTTCAGCCCTAGCAGATTGAATTTAAAAAATATATAAAATAAAAAAATAAAATACACTAATTATTAATAAATACAACATGCTAATAATAATAATAATAAGTTTATAATCTAAATATAATTTGATTTGAAAAAAGACCAAAAAAAAATTAGATTTAATTTTTTTTTATTTTTTATTTTTAATTAAATGAATTAATTCGTGGGTTAAATAAGATTGACCTATTCTACTTAACCCGCGGACTAAACAGGCTGAATTAAATCAGCTCACAATTAAACGGTTGATTTTATTTGAATCCTAAGTCATCTAAATGGTGGGTAAAATGGACTGGCCCATTGACTGCTTACCTGTTTGACAATTTCATTTATATTGCTTAAAAATTATATATCCTCGTATTGCCCACAAATAATGGAGGAATACACTCTCTTTATCTCTACATTGTAAAAGTTGCATGCAGCCTCTTGCAGAGTGCTCAGGGTAACCAACAACAGCCTAGTTGTAGTTGCGAATGGGTATTGGAAAAAGAAACAAATTTGCAAATTATATAGATGTGTAAATTGTGTGTTACTCTGCTTGAGTAATGTTTTAAATTGGAAATCAATCAATTTGTCAATAATTAATATGATTTATTATTAAGAAAGCAACCTATTAAATAAATTAATTCATTAACTTTTTAATAAGTATGCGAGACTTCATACTCTAGGAAATATTAATATTTTTATTTTAATAAAATCTTATATTACAAAATACCTTTGCTATATTTTACTATTTACAAGAATTAGTATAATTAAATAAAATATTTTAACTCTTAATATTCATCTTAACACGTCCATTAGAAATGAGACCATTATTGTTTACACAAATTTTTATATCATTTGTAGAATATTTTTATTGTGAATATATGAATTTTAATTGTATATTAAAATTTACCATTGATTAATGTATAAAGTTTTCAATAAAATTTTACATATTATTTATATATATTTATGTAATATAAATTTTTACATTTAAAAGTAATTAAAACTTATAAAATTTGGTTGTTTAAAGGATCGGTCTATTTCATCATATTACAACGAATATTAAATAGTAACATTGGTGTTCAAATACTCATTTTTACTATACAGGTTGTATTTATTAATTATCTACACATTCATACTTAATAATTCACATACCAAATAAAAATATAAAGTAATATCACTTCAAATCTAAACATTGAAAAAAAATTAATCAATTTAAGTGCTATCATAATTTAAAAATAATATTAAAAGCATAAATTTTTGTGCAAGCTGATGTGATATAATATAATAAATTAATTGAATATAAAATTAATATAATTATGCAAGTAATGTAATAATTAATATTATGATATTACATTAATATATATATCACTATTTCACAATTCAAGATAAGTCTTCAATAAAATAGTTAAAATTTCTCTGACATTGTCATAATAATAAATAAACTAATATACAGTAATTGTCAAAAGGGAGACAGAGAAGATTGAGCATTTGAGTCCTTTTCAAGGAGCAACAATAGAAGAGAGTAGTTTCCTGGAAAGTCACAGCACAAGCCCAAGACTTATTTAAAAGACTAATTTAATTTAATTTAAGGGGAATAATCGGAATTATACTGTTAATATTCCTCTAATAGGAATCATATTACAGCTAATAAATATTTTCAAAATAATTTCATGGATCATTTTCCCTCTAATTAGCTTGATGCATATCATTAATCATAGATCCTCTTCAATCCAATTTGCAGATAAATTATATTTATTAATTTATTTTATTATTAATGACTTTGTCTACATTTTGTTTTGATGGGATTTGTCTCCATGTAATCTCTGATTTTTAAGGCATCTTTGAACGGCATAATTCTTCTCTCTCTCTCTTTCATAAAAATATTGTTTATAACGAAGTGAAATAAAATCATTATTAGTTTCTTCTATAGAAATAATCTCAAATTAATCCAATTAAAATAACATAGTATTTTTAATTTTTATTTTTTTAAAAATTAATTTTATACTTTAAAAAATATCATATATTATTAAATGAGTAATATTAAGTATATAAGTTTTTATATAAACTTAATTATGTAGATTAATATAACAGAATTATATTATTGTTATATATACTATGTATTTATTAAAATAAATAAAAATTTATAAAAATTAAAAAAATAAATTATGTAACACATTAATTATCACATCAATTTATATAAAATAGTTATATTTTAAATATTAATGTTACTAGATGTTTGTCAAATTAGTCTTATTTTCATGAAATTTTAATGATTATTTAAATTCTTAATAATAAATATTCTTATTTAAAATAACCCTTTTAAGACAACCCCAACATTATTTTTACTATTTTATTTAAAGGGAAGTATCTGAAGTGAAGTAGGGGTTGGGGTGTTTCAGAATTTTCTGCCTCCGTTTCGTCATTTGAATTTTTTATGTTCTTTTTCCATTGAAAATGAAGCACTGGGGTCTGTGATTATGTCTTCTCAGCCTTTCTGCACCTTCTGCATAGATTTTTCTTTTTAATTATTTTTTAATAATTAACATGAATTTTATCATTGCTGTGCAATTGCAATGCAAAAGAAAATCAAATATTTACCGAATACTTCATATTTTTCATGGATCAGGATTTGGTATGAACTTTTACTTGATTAAATACACGTTTGTGATTAATTCTTAATAAATAAAAATATAATAATAAATCATTTTTAACCTTTAAAAATATAAACGATGTCAAGTAATTTTTAAAAAATTAAGTAAATCCTAATTTTGTATTTTACAACAATTTTGAGTATATATTTTAACTCCTTGAAAATTTGAATATCTCCTGGTTCAGATGATACCTGAATATAGCAATCAATTAGCAGTTACCAGCCTAAAGATTCCCGTTCCCACTATAGTTCTAGAATTCAACCAATCTACTCTCAGAAGTCGCTTTCCCTTCAAAATTTTATATTCACAGGCTGACGTTTCCTCCACATTTGAATACATTTTCATGGCTGTTGCCTTTTCATTCTAACACTAAATTATTCTAAGTTAAGAGAATATTATACTCTACTCAGACTGATACAGGTCAAAACTTAAACGAAATCAATTGTTTAATATAATACAATCTCTAATGAAATGTTCAGATGACGGGTATTACTTTTTAAAATTGTTTTTTCTGAGCTATGGTTTTGGTGATCATATGCTAAAAGACTTCCAAGGTTCCCTGTTTTAGTACATAGAATTTTCTCTTTGATTATGAGTTCTCAGAATTTCTTTAATTCTTGTCTCTAATTTAGATGAACTTCTGAAACAAGAATTGTTTTAGTTTTGAGTTGGGCTTGGTCCTCTCTTCAGAATCACTTCTTAATCCATTAATTCTTTATATTAATTTCTTCCTCGTCCTTATTGTTTCTGTTCATTACTTTTAGTTCGACTTGCTTTCAGTGTTTTGATAGATTTGGTTTCATATTGTTTTGCTCCCTTTAGTTTCAGGATTTATTGTTCCTTTTACTAAATTCTTTTGTAGTCTGTCAAGGCTTTTTGCATATGCACCCCTCTGTTTCCTCTCCCAATTTTGTCTCTTCCTTTCTATTCTCTATCCAAGTCTTGATTATCGGCTCATAAACAAGTACTTTTTTTTCCGTGTTTATGAGTGGTGCAGCTGATCAGAATTATGGGGAGGAATATCGAGGAACAGATTGTTTTACATTCAGGATCTAAGGTAAGTGCTCCACAATTTTAGACCATATTCTTCGTACTTAATCTGGAGGCTGTTTTGCAAAGTCATCACAACAAAGGGTTTGGAAATTCTGACTTAAAACTTGACAAATTAGGACATGATCGAAGGTGAATACAAAGCATCTCTTTTTGCTTCAATTCCCAAATCACCAATCGAAAATGGCAGACCAAGCAGTATGGTTATCAAGGTAACGTTTTTGATTCAGCTCATTTAATGATTTTATATATGAATTATTGCAAGAATTTGTATCTAATTGAGTTGTTATAATTTCTCTGAATTTTGGACTATAACAGAAAGCACATACTGTAATTCCCGCACATATAGTAGCAGAAGCCATATCAACACTCCATGGTCTGGACCTCAGGTGGTCAGGTCCGATCACACCAACAGAAATGCAATATGTTGAACAATATGTCTTAGCAAAATATCCGCAGTATGCTGGTCTTGTCGAAGGCGAAAAGATGGATCTCTCTAGTCTTTGTATTAATGAAGAGTCATCAGAAACTGCTCTTGAAGAGAAGCGAAAGTCACCTAGGAATGGTTTCAGAGAACCATCTACGCCTTCGTTTGGAAGCAATCTGCCTGATTTAGACAGAACCCAGATGGAGCCGTCAAGATTGAGTGATATTCTCACAATGAAATCTTCCTTTCCGGGCAGTTTCATATCGATTCCCGAAATCCAAGCTCGAAACAAAGTTTTGAAACACTGTGGATTGCCTGATGAGGAATATCTAGTTCTCTTCACTCCAAACTACAGGGATGCAATGATGTTGGTTGGGGAGAGCTACCCTTTCTTCAGAGGAAACTTCTACATGTCAATTATCGGAGAGGAAATGGATTATGTAAGAGAATTTGCCAGTTTCAAAGAATCTAAAGTGATATTGGCACCAGAAACATGGTTAGATTTGAGGATCAAGGGATCACAGCTTAGCCAGTATTTTCGGAGAAAATGCAAGCACACGCCAAAAGGTTTATTCTCTTATCCTGCTGATATCAACGGGACACGCTATTCCATGCACTGGATTTCAGAAGCTCACCGGAACTCGTGGCATGTTTTGCTTGACGCCACTGCATTGGTTGTAGGGGAGGATAGGCTAAATCTGGCACTTCATCGGCCTGATTTTGTTTTGTGCAGTCTTGAAAATACACATGCGCAGCCTTCAAAGATTACTTGCCTGCTGATTAGGAAGAAATCCTTTGACACTTCAACGACTTCAGCTCAGGGCAATGAGTGAGATGGGGTATATGAATCTGAATGTATCGAAAGTTTAAAGTGGGTTAAGAACATCGAAACATGTTTGCATTTGTGAGATTCAAAAGAGTAAATATTTGTTTTAATTGGGTAATAAGTGGATTCCAAATTGATAACCAGGAATCTAATTCTTTGAAAATTTAGTCATAAATCCTAATTAGAGTATATTTCTTTCTTTCAAAATATGAATCTGACCTCATTATTCATCACCAATATGATCATCTTTACTTTCTACGGGAGAAGAGTTTATGTGATCTGTTGACTGCTTCCTAGCACTACTAGCAAATGTAGTAACTAAAATTATGGAAGCCTATCAAGCTATTCATTTGAATCCGATGGAAGGTAATTTTCATTTACAACTTCATACTTGGTTGCCCTTCCACAATTAATTACACAAGGAAGTTAGATTTTGTATAAATTTGTAACTGGTTCAATGCTTTTAGTGGAAACCTTTACATACTCGGACGACTAGCTTTGATAGTCTTTGAAATTTCCGTTAACTTCTGTAAGAAGATACAAATAGGATTTATAGCCCTGATGTGATTTCATTTCAATTTGGCATTAACTGAAAAAAATAGTTGGCCATTGGCCAAGTCCAATCTCTAACTAGACCGAAATCAACAATAGCCTAAACTAAAGAACATAATTCTTTTCTAAAATTTTCATTTTCTTCTCATAATGATATTTTTTTACTCTTTTTGACTCGTAATATAGGCAAATAGCTAAATCATTTGAATTTACAGGAATTTTAGAATATAAGCTTAGATTTCATTATTTCATATTTTCAAAAGCAAAATGTTGATTTGATTTAATAGCCCAAATGTGCAATGGAAGTGGCACCAATCCCACATTCTAATATTTCTTGTGAAGATTTGTCTCTAATGTTAATGTTAGACCTTTCCTAATCGCTATATAATTCAACTAATAGGAGTTCCCGTATTTGAAAACGAAGTGCCAACTTTGTATCGGTTTTTATCTCAACCAAATATATCTGTCTCATCTTATCCTTGTTGGATTCCATCAATCTCTAGAATATTTAAGAACTTTCTCAATGCAATAGTAGTTATTAGTTAACATCACTTGAAGAATGGATACTTTCAACTCTTCAAGATACATTTGCCTTGTTGCTCGACTTTGAAAGCAGATTCATCAACATGAACATGGAACCATAGAAGACTTATGCATAACTTGTGTTTCCTGATCTTTAGTTATTGCTGCTACTTGTTTTCACACGTCAGTTCATATTCCGGTCCCTTGCTATAACTATTAGAGTAATTTTACAGTACAACAATAAAAAAGTAAAAAATTCTTTTAAGTAATATGCAATTTACTGAAAGTTCCAACGTGTCACCCTCACTTAGTGATCGAGTTATTCCACCAATCAACAAGTTGTAAAGTAATATTATTCTTTTTTTCTTCTTGTGAACAGAATATTTATTAAAAAATTGAATTCTATGTGACTGATATCTTGAAATTTCATCACAAGAACTAATCCATAATTGATGATTTTAAGCAAGTTATGGGTACTTGACCATTATTAATTATCCTACTCTTTTGGCAATTATAAATTGTCATTAAACTTTGACAAAAAAGAAAGAAAACAGAAGAAAAAAAAAAAGAAAAGAAGAGGTGCATATGATGGCTTTGAAAAATGGTTGGTAAAAATATTTCACATTACAATGATTCATATTTTTTAAATATATTTTTTTTAAGTTCACATATTCAAGGTCCATCCCATTCTATATTTCATGCACATAGATGGATGTTAAAAAAAATAATTTACTTAATTTTTTTAAATATTAAATACTCTTTTATTTTATAATTTTTGACTATTAGACATATACCCTTTTCTTTAATGAAAATCATCGAATAAATGCTATATTATTTATTAGATCATTTGAAAAAATAATAACAAATGATTGAGCATATTGGACTCGGACGCCCATTATTTATTGCGCCCGTAAATTCTTGGCTAGAAAGTAATATTATATAGGTACAATTTTTTTTTTCTAAATATGTCAATAATAAAAAAATATATAATACAAAACCGTTGAAGACGTTGGACTTGGACGCTTTAGACTCACATAACGCTCTTGTACCCAAAAGATTTCAAGCCCAGACCTCTTGAATCCCAAAATATTTTTATTGTTAGAGAATTCATCAAATATTTATTATAATAAAAAATAATCATATCCTCAATTTTCATAAATTGTCCATTTTTTTTCTCATTAATTGTTAATTTCAACACAGAAAAATAATACACGATAGACATATATACATACGTATGAGCCACAATACCATGAAACTGGACTTTTGTTGCAACTTTTTTGAACCTACTTTAACATGATTATTGATTTTTATTTTTCTTTCATGATAGATGACAACAGTGCATCTATCCTGAATGGAAGAGACACTAGAGAAAGATTCAAACTAAGTCGTACAGTTTGTCTGTTAAAACAAACATTTACTTCCACTGAAACCTAACTCTCAAACTAAGAACATTGCCACACCTCACATGTTAACCCTGCAATTCCAGAAGAACTTAAATACAATGCCAATGCCAAAGCATATTTGCTGCATCGACATATCAACATCAATACTGTGTTCGTCCATCGCCTTCTGTGATCATATCTTTAAAAGCTCCACCACTGGGGATCATAGGCAAGACATGCTCTTGATGGGGAACAATCACATCCAGAAGGTATGGTCCAGGAGTGTCCAGCATCGTCTGAATTGCAGCTCGAAGATCTTCCTTCCTTGTCACACGTGCTGCAGGTATCCCACAGGCATCGGCAAACTTCAACATATTGGGGAATATTTCAGACTCTCTTGATGGATCTCCAAGATAAGTATGAGCCCTGTTGGCCTTATAGAACCGATCCTCCCACTGCATCACCATACCCAAATGCTGATTATTCAA
>JAWDEX010000002.1:1111713-1124190 GCA_035221805.1 Trichilia hirta | reverse complement strand
GTCTTAGATAATCCAATGACTTAAGCGTCGGAGTTTATATACTGGTAATTCAGCTTCACTCCTAACTTATTTTCTCTGATTTTAGGTAATCCCCCCAAGAGTCTTTGTTTGAAGATGGACACTATTTTACATAATCTCTACGTCAACCGTAACAGTAAAATTTATGTCGTGCACTGAATTTTTTACTCGAAGAGAATTTAGATATCAACAACATATTTTTATTGGTTTAAATTCATGTTGTACTCAATATTTTTCATTTGATTCAGTTTAGTGAGATTTTTAAATTTTAGTCAGTCCGGTAGAAAATCAAATTTAAAAAACTTGAAAATTCTAATTTGAATTCAGTGCTACTGAAATTAAACTGGTCCGTGCCAACCTACTGGATATAAAGAAGTTAAAATCAGAAATTGTATTCTTATTCTCATTCTTGTTGTCTAATTATAAGCATAAATGATATATATGTGTGTGTTTATACTTAAATAATACTCAGCTTATGAGGCGATTAAGAGAGACAATCGAACCTTACCTAAAAGAAATGCAAACAAACAAACTAATAAAACGATAATTATGATAGCCTATACTATCATCATCTAAGAAGGCTTGGATCATCACTTTTGAGAAGACAAATCAATTTCAAGTTTCACTAACTTACGGACAACTTTATTACTTTTACGATAAAAATGTATAAAACGATTATTAAACAACAATAAGAAATGGCGTGTTGGTTTTACTTGCATTGCACTACATTGTATATTATATTTGCAATAAATATTTTTAATTACATTCTTATTCTCTCTCATTGTCTTAATTAATATAATATAAATTTATATTAAATATTATTTTATTTTATATATTTAATATTTCACATTTCAATGTAGCACAAAATTTTGATACAAGTAAAAAGTGTTTTTTGAATAATAGAAATTTTAAAAAATTTCTTTTGTATCATTTAATTGCCACTACAAAAGGATTTTTGAACAATTTAAAAAGTTGTTTTTTCTAGACATCCGATAGTACCTGTCCATAGGCATACAAAATCAATCTTGTAGTGCCACAAATATGAACACTTGTCATAATTGTAGAAGACAAATTGCATATGGAAGGAGCAAGGAAGCATCTATTTTGAATATAAAATAATTGAAGACAAAAATGGGGATTAAAAAAAATGGAATGAAGACTTGGATGGAGTGGAATATCCATCCAATGGCAATAAGGAAAACTTGTTTTTTTATGGACAACAAGAAAAACTTAAAAATAAAAATACACTTTTCTTTAAGTAGCAAAGAAAAATACAAAAGGTAAAAATAATGAACGGGGCTACACAACTAAAATTTGATTGAGCCAAAATAAATAGTGAAAGCACCAAATAGGGCTGAACTTAAACTTATTACCCATATTGGGCCAAGCATAGACGTTAGACCCAAAACTAGAATAGCCCAAACGGGCTTCCACTGTCTCTTTCATTTTTTCCACACACCTTTACCTCAAATCTCTGAGCTACATACCTCCCCCTCGGTCGATCGAAAATACAACGACAAAAAGGTAAAGAAGAAAATGGCAGCTCTAGCAAGGATCGCCAGGAGGACTATAAACACCACACTCTCGCCTGGTCACGTCATCTACCGAGCATTGTCCACGTCAGCTGAACCAGCAGCATCTCCGACGGCGGCGGGCACCAAAGCCATAAAGCCTTCACCTGATCGCGTGAAGTGGGACTACCGAGGACAGAGGCAGATAATACCGCTGGGACAGTGGCTTCCGAAGGTAGCGGTCGATGCTTACGTGGCTCCCAACGTGGTCCTGGCCGGACAGGTCACTGTCTGCGATGGAGCCTCCGTATGGGCGGGCTCCGTCCTTCGTGGAGATCTTAATAAGATTACGGTCGGTTTCTCCTCCAATGTGCAAGAGCGCTGCGTCATTCACGCCGCTTGGTCTTCTCCTACTGGTTAGAGTTCTTAATTCTTTTCTTTTGTCCCTTCAATTGGTAGATTCTTGTGATTTATTTTTCGCTAGGGCATATTTTAGTAGTTGAAGAATGTGAGAAACGAGTGACTTGAGGAATTTCCGTTTATTGTGTTTTTCTATTGCCGATTTCCAATGAAAATGGATTTGTCGATAAACAGTAATGAAATTATTAAGGTACTTGGAAACTTGATTTCAGAGAGATATGTAGTCCTGAAGTTCAACAAATTACTAATATACATTATAACAGAACAATTTGTAGTTGGGGGGTAATTCATATGCGTTTAGGATTTCTTTTGCTTTGGGTTATAGTATAGGATCCTTTGAGGTTACCCAAATGATTTGCGGAAAATGCAATGTCATTGAGACTTCGTACTTGTTATGTTGATTGTTAGCTTTTAACTTTGTATTTAGCTCAATTTGAAGTTACAAGTATGATGTGCATATTGCCTGGACGTTGCATCCTGGTATTCTGCAGTTCCCCTTTTATTTATGTTGCATTAAGTAATTTTTTTTTGTTTTAAATTATCCCATTGAGAAGCTCAAAGTTAGTGAAAGCGACTACTTTATGGGTAATATGTAAAACATGCCGCTTGGTACCCTGTTTCACTTAGAAATGGAAGGAGTATTGACATTTGTCTCACCACTTCATGTTCTTTAGAGATTACTTCCATTCAACAATTAGACCTTGTGTGGAGTTTGCATGTGAATGAAATTTATGTTGCAAATTAACAAGCAAATTAACAATATGAATAAAATCAGTCGACCCCTCTGTGATACATACATAATTTTTTAGAGTCATGGAGTGGCTACACTTGTAGTATGTATGAGGATGAGCTTGCTGCAACTGGCTTGCTGCAACTGGGTTCAAATGTCTCTATGAAAATTTCAGCCAACTGGTAGTGATTACCCTACCTCCCACAGAATTCTGTTTGATGGAAAGGGTAATGCAAGTTCTGATTATCTAGACGTAATGATGGAGCACAGCCCACGATGTCACATCTATCTGCCAGCTAAAAGTTGCTGCTAATCCTTGGCAAAGTTGAAGGAATATTCTGCATCTGTCCTTTTCTATCATTTGTTCCTGTTTGTGTAATTTCCCACTTCAATAAATTATATTCCCACTTCTTAATATGCCTTCCTGGAATTAGGTATTGACATCATGATTTGATGACTGCTTGCATCTGGTAGTTAATAGGTGTACTCTATAGAACTATAGCTGTGTGAAATTTAGATGAAACAAGCTATGAAGGAAACACTTTATCGTAACTTCTCCAATTCTCACTGTCTCTTTCTTCTAGTTTTTTATGTGTAAGATTTGCATTTGTTGTTTTCTCTTGTTAAATGTTGTGCTGTTTTTCCCGGAACTTTAGATGTAAAGTATATAATTATCTACTTAACATTTTAGCAGACCAGCTGAGATGGTAGGATATACACTACTGTACTCTGTGATACTGAGTTGATTCAAAGATTGGATAATGTAATGAAGTTTCCCTCTCATTTAGTTCTGGTTATGGTTGAAGGGTTAATTTAACTGATAAGTGGGATTTCTCAACTTCAGCAACTGCTTCTATGTGACTATTTGCCATTGACTGCCTGAATTCAACTCTGTCCTGGAACATTAGAAATTAGAATCTCTCACTGAAAGCAGTTTTTGCCAGATGATAGAGAGTAATTACTATGACTAGGGGACCCTTTGTAACATCAAGATTTGTCTTTAATGTTAACACTTTTCTTTTTCTTTTTGTTAAACCAATAATTCTAATGATCTGCTGATATCTTGTCAAAGAGTCAGTAACTTTTATGTAAACTTGCATAAATGTGGTAACCATTTGGTTCATCATCTAAATAGCTATTCTTCAAAGCTGTGGTTGTGCTGTATTCTCACATTGTTGTTATTTTCACAGTTTTCACTTTAAAATTGTGGGCTCATATATTCCATATGAAAAGAATAAGCAATTATGAGTGGTGAAATCTTGATCTATGAATTTGTAAGAACGCCCTGCTAGTTGATCTTGTGTATTCTAGAGCCGTCGTGATAGTTATTTTAAATTGATATAAATGCAATTTTCGGATTGAAAATAAATGTTGTAGAAATGAAGACTTATATATTTTCTTGTTGGAAATTTCTCAAATACTGAGTTCATCTTTTACACAACCGTTTTCCTATTTGTCAGGGCTGCCGGCAGAGACATCCGTTGAGAGATTTGTCACAATTGGTGCGTATAGTCTCTTGCGCTCATGCACAATTGAGCCAGAGTGTATTATTGGGCAACATTCTATCCTTATGGAAGGTTCTTTGGTGGAGACACACTCTATCCTCGAAGCTGGATCTGTGGTTCCCCCCGGTAGGAGAATTCCAAGTGGTGAACTTTGGGCAGGAAATCCAGCAAGGTTTGTCCGGACTTTGACTCATGAAGAAACCGTGGAAATCCCTAAACTTGCTGTTGCAATTAACGATTTGAGCAGGAGCCATTTCTCAGAGTTTCTCCCTTACTCAACCGTATATTTGGAAGTCGAAAAATTCAAAAAGTCCTTGGGAATTTCTATCTAATGATCCCCAACTTCCAGTTTTTCATGTATCAATTATAGTTTTCAGTGCATGAAAATAAGTATCTTCAGAACATATAAAGCAAGTTCTTGATTCCTTGTGACTAAATTTGATTTTGCTGACTGTTAAATGAACTGGATGAGAGTTTCAGTCTCATGGAAAGCAATTTCAGTTTGTAAGATGCACACTTTACTGTGCTAGGCTTTGTAAGTTTTGTTCCCTTGAAGGTATTCCTCAATCAAGCAGCAGAACTCAAATGAGGCGATGATACCAAATTGGTATAATATTATACAATCTGAATTCAAAGAGATCGATGCCCTTATTTTATAATCATGTCTTTGATTTTAGTCCTTTGAGGCCTAAACTGGGATCATCATAATCGTATAAATTCTGAGAGTTGGTGAAAAGTTGCCAGAAAATGTTTGTACGCTGCATTAACATTTTCTATTTGTTTTGTTTTTTGACCAAATCTTGAATACTAACCATCGTTTACCTACGTACCAACCAAGAACATATAGTTCTGTTTACGAATGTACTTAAAGCTTAATCGCAAGAATTAGGTCATCTTATAGTACTGTTTTTGGCCTGAACATCCAGCAACGCATACAATTAAAATTTTAATTGAGAATCTTAATATTGTAATAGTGTCACCGTTCACCAACATGATTTTGTATTAGGAGAAATAATGTCAAAGTCCAAAACGTTTTATATTTACGCGAAGAGGAACACATTTTTCTAAATATATCAAATAAGTTCCTGATTCATAGATTAGAGATCCTTGTTGACATGACTAATGCATCGTTAAGATATTAAATTTTAAATATGACTTAAAACTGAAGGAGGTAGGTGCTTTAAAAAAATTTTTTTGTAATAATATAAGACGTTTGAAATTCAAATTCCCGTTGATAAGATTGCAAAGTGGTTTGATTTATTTCTCATAATATCTAAAAAAGAAAATAATATTGATGGACTAGCAACCTATTTAAATCAAATAGAGAATTTATGTTCTTATTTACAAAAATATAAAGACTCAGAGATTACAACACTATTATTTATTTTTAATTTGAGATATTATTGTTAATACCCCTTATAATTAAAATTAATAAATCATTGAATGAATGACGATGAATATTAGAAATCCAACAAGTTTTGATTCTATGCTAAAATTTATATTTTCTTGAACCCTCAACCACTTAAATGTATTTTATGTGCTTAATTAGTATAATTTAAATTTTTTTATTATAAATTTATGTAAAATAAAGATTTATTTATAAAATATTTTGTAAGATATAAACTTACATGCATAATTTTGTACAAAATATACAAGACGATATTCTATAATATAAGAATTTGTCTTCTACAAAGATTTACTGAATTAACTAAAATGTAATTTTATTCTTTCAACTTAATTAAAAGTTTTGAAAAAAGAAAAATACTTTTCATGAAAGCGTTCAAGACTTATCACAAATGACCGCACCCATTTTTTTCCCTATATTTTTTAATAATGCATTGTTGTAGTGCTTATATTTTAATGACTCATTATTCTTATTGCTTAGAATAGGCAGCTGGGCAAAGAGTGGACTACCAAATCTGAGCATTAGGTTTAGATGACAACAGAACAGGACTTTACCTAATTTGGGTTGCAAAATAATGGTGACAACATCCAATACAAAAATAATTGTAGTGTATTTAATAATATTGTTTCGAAGGCTCGCCAGAGTAATTTAAAAAAATATAAAAAAAACAAGATTTTTCGGCTTTCACCAATGTTGTACTCTAGAAGATATATGAACTAGTGTGGTGAAATTTAAGTGTATAAAAATTTCTTCGGAATAGCTTGTGTGCTAATTGGGTGCAATCATTAAAATTTGTTTGCGTAATACAAAAAAGATTTATTTTTTTAAATGCTATTTACATCGAATGAAGAAAAAATTTAATTTATATATTCTAATATTTTTTTTAAAAAAAATCTTTTATTATATCCTAAAAATATTAGCGAAATGAAAACATTATCAATTCAAAATTGATGTAATATAAAAATATTGATTTAATAAAAATACAATAATTAATCTTATTAAATAATGTGAGTTATTGTTAAACCACATGATAATAGCAGTCATACAAATAATTTTTCATTAATTTATATAAAGAATTTGTATGCCAAGTACTAAATTTACTTTGATATAATCAAAATATTACTTTAAATGGGTTTATTTAGAAAAGTATTCAATCTCTTCTTTGAAAAAAAAAAAAAATACAACTTACAAAGCTTTTCCTTTTGTCAATTAAAAAATCCCTTTTAACAAAATAATAATAATAATTCGTGAGAAGATTTGAGCTCCTAAGAATTGTTACACAACTAATTTTGAAGAATGAGTGAACTAAAAAGTCTCCTAGACAGTAACTATGCTTATTTGAAGGGTTTCTGACTTAAAAGGCAAGAAAAGTTTTTTCTTCTCGTACTTTGTCAAATCTCAGTTTTCATAATTAATGTTATTCTGAGATTTCATCTCATCTTCTTTCTTTTCGATCAATTTAATTGAAAGCTGAAGGATGATCTTTTAATTTTTCAGATGATCAAAAATGATTTTGGTAAGCTGTCGTAGGTTTCCTTAGTAATTTGAGAGTACATTTGCTTTCTCTTACTATATATAATACGAAACCGATCAAAACAAAGTGTCAAATATTCAAAAAAGAAAAAAGAAAATTCAATGCAATGCAATGCTTACTTCATCCATATAATTATTGTGGGTAAACTGGGACAAGAAATTAGGTATTAGTGAATCTATGGTTTCTTGGTGTCTTTAGTGCAAGGAATAATCCACGAATCATTTGGCACAAGAGAAGAAAAGTGAGGCCTCCACCGAGTAAAAAAATATCAACATGTTATATATATAATTTGTTGAATAATATAGCTGTTAAGGTTGTCAAACTAATTTTTAATTAGTAGATCATTAATTATAATGGTTTAATCACTTTTCAACAAACTACTCTTGGGTTTGGGAGTATGGTACCATCACCATCATGATTCGGATCGTTAATTAGCCAATTATTGATCATTGTTAATTTTTAATATTATTATTATTTATCCTATCAATTAATTATTATGATAATGAGACACAATTCATGGGTTGCCAGTTCAATTTTTTTAAAAAATATATATATATGTATGATCCATCATGCAATTTTCTTTATTAAAAAAAAAATTGAAGAAAATACGCAGGGAATTATCAATAATATTTTGATGTCATAACTAACAATCATGACATTTATTTGTTGCAATAATTGAGAGAAAAATAAGTTGATGATTATTTTTCAAGTTCAATAGGCTCCGAAAATTAACTTTTAGTGTTTTGGCTTGCCTTGCAATGTGTGATTACCAATCAATTATGTTGTTAGAATATGACTACGATAAGATCATATATACTCCAAAGATAATGAAAAATTATCCCATTAAACGGAGCATTACAAGAAGCATAATTATGAGAATTTTTTTTACATATATTTAAAATTTTGAGACGATGTTTAGTTGTAATCAACTTCAAAATTTTATTGTTTTTAACCAAATATACACATTTAACCAAAATGCTTCTAATACTTGTTTTTTATTTTGATTCTCTCAACTCTCTTTTTCTTTCTCTCTCTCTCTCTCTCTCTCTCGATCTTTTTTTCTGTCAAAAAGAAATGGTTTTGAGATCATTTAAAAACAAACACATTGTATTATTTTCTTTTTTTCTTTTTAAGAAAAATGTAATTACAAATTAGGTCAATATGGTAGTAGTAAAACTTAGCTTCAGTGAGATGTGCAAGATTAAGTTAATATTAATATCTAGGCTCATTGAAGTTGAAAGAGAATGCTATATATAATTTGTCGCGATATTTAATATTCATCACTTTCTTTCTAATCTTAAAATATATTTAATTTTTAATTTTAAAATAAAATATTAAGGATAATTTTGTCTCAAGCAGTATGTTTGGCTAAAAATAAATAATAAAACTTACAAGTTGATTTTAATTAAAGTAACATAAAAATTTAGAATAATATCTAGAAGACCCTAATTATAAACGAAAATGTAAGAACTAGACATGGCAGATTTGTATATATTCATTTAATTTATTATTTTGCGTGTGCAATTGTGACAATGGCACCAACCACTAAACATCGTGGGAGACCTAATGGGAAATTTTATATAACTTGTTACTCTTTTAAACAAAGCAAAGATTTTGACATCTCAACCCATTCGAATTGCTTTCTTTTCTAACTAACACATCTTCCATTTCTTATCACTATCTCTTCTTTCTATTCAATTACCGAATAATCGATCGAAACCCTAATATTGGTGGCTGATCACACTATGTATATATTTTTCCTTTCTTTGCTCTTCTTGAATTTGTCATCTGCCCACCGGTCATCGAGTATAATCTATGTCCATGTCTTACAAGTTCGAATAGTTTCACCGTCTTTTGTTATGCGGTAAGTATATACCTAGAGAGAAAACGGAGATGTTGGAACGGCTCAATCAAATCAAATCTCCCATGAAATTGGGTCCTTTAATTTGATTGAGCCGTGCCAATATCAAGTTTCCTTTTGCTTCCTGACCTTTTGAAGAAGCATTGATCATATGGGATTTTTTTTAGAAAAAAAATAATAATTTCTTGTTCTTGTGCATTAAATGATATACATGTTCGCCTAACTGGATATCCGGTTACTCGTCTTAAGGGTGTTTCAATAGAAAACAAATTGATATCGTGCTATCATTTGTTGGGTAAAAAAGTTGCTTCTCTTTCTCTCAAAAGCAAAAGTAGAAAGAGGTAGAAGGTTTCAATATTTACATGATAAAAGTCCCAAAAGCGATCTTTTCCAGCTACATATATTTTATCTTTTCCAGGATATTTTTTATTTTTTATGAAGCAGCTATAGCTGTATATTTGAAATTTCTGAAATAATTCCATGCAGATATATACATTACGTACTTTTTTCAATGCCCAAGGCCTTGAGCAGTCTGAATAAAAATGGCATATGTGCATACCTTTAACATGTTTTCCCTGTCGGAGTTTAGATGACTGTGGTTTAGAACTGAACTGACTGTTGAGGACGGTGTTGCCCATTTGGAGGAGGATGTGGTTTTGACGGAATATTAATGAAAACTGATGTGCTGTTGAACAGTATCCATAGACGCTTTTTAAGTTGTTCAAGCAACCTTTTTGATGTTAACTTGGGTCAATTTTTGTTGCATTGAATATCTTTTGTAATGAAACTTAACGTCATATGAATAGAGTATCATCCATCATTTGATCGTTTTATAGCCTTCAACTTTGTTTAACTTGATTTCCAAGTTCAACCAGCCTCTACCTTTATGTCTTACTGCAACTGGACTTGGGCTCATAACCCTACTCTGACCTGAAGCATCAAGCGTCGGTTAATACTAAGCTTTTGCTTTTGTTCCGGACTTAAGATTAGAAATCCTCAAGATACAACATATGGTCCAGTTTTCAGCATATTTAGTTGTCTCGTCCCATTCTTTTACTAATTTTCTCAAATCGTTTACTAATTTTAGTCAGAATCTGTCGTATTCTCGCATAATAAAGCACGTTAGGTTGGCTGCCCATTATACATGAAAACTAGGTGACCAGATATGACTGGTCTCACATAACACTTTCTCAATTAGGTTCTCTCTCATTTTACGGAGACCTCTACGATCCCAAAATTCCATTGAGTTAATTGGCATTTAGAGGAAATGCACAGTTTCGCCTTGTATTGCTTTACTAATTCTATTTCTAGTTTGTTCTCTTTCATTTCCCAAGCTATTTTACTGTTTTCGAATGGTTTATCACCTTGTGGTCTTTTCATTTGAGATTCGAAATCCAGTTATCTGACCATAACTCACCTTAACACTATCGTAGTGAACGATTTGTTCTCTTTTCTTTATCCAAATTTGAGACTACGAATATGCGTCCTTGCGATAACTGTTATCAGGCAGAATTTTTACCACTAGGATGTGGTGGGTATACACTGTCAGCTTCAGATTTTTATTCTTGGATTATTCGCCCTTTGAATCTGTCAGGAACATCATTAATACATATGTAAGTAATAACATGTACACGTTAACAATCTGCAAGCATAAATTCCACTCTTTATAAGAAGCATTGCATCACAACTTCAAGAGCGTATAGGACATAAATCACTTACAGTGTTACAGGGCATAAATTATTTTAAATAAGATAACGCTTAACAATAAGATCTAACACTCAAGAAGGTGTTGCTGAATATGATATCACGAGGTAAACGGTGCTGTAGACATGCTGACAACAATGCCCAACACTTTCTTCTTGGCTTTCTGGAACCATGGCGCTTGAATACCCACGTCCAATTTCCCCACCGCAAAATATTCCAGACAATGGAGCATCGGGAAAGTTCTCCAGGAATGGGGAACTATCAACACTGAGACGTTGAAAGAATGACTGTCCACGACCACAACAGGAGAAAATAAAACCTCCTAGAATCTCCTTATTTTCAATATTACCAGCCTCACCCCTTGTGCGAAGGCAAATTTTGGCATTGGATCGTAGGTTCAAATTACTGAGATTTATGGACACATTACGACACGCAGTTAATGCAGCATTTTGGTCCGGTTGGTAAAATTGGAAATAGTCACCACTTTTGATGCCAACACCATCAACGTAAAGGTATTCCTGATCTCCTCTGAGAAACAAGAGACTTCAGCCGTTAGTTTTAAATTTAAAAGAAAAAAAGGGAAACTAACGACAATATTCCTGTTATTCAATTACCTAAAATACTATTAAGCAACATAAACACAAATATGTGAGCTCAAAATATTTGACAAATGCTAAGTAATAAATGAAAATAATATCACAACCAAAATTGTCGCATGTGCATTACTGCCAAGTTGTTAGGTTCCAAAGCTGGTGTAATATGGAGAAACTTACGTGAATATCACAAAAAACATTAAATTTCATCATAAAAAGCAGATGTCTCAATGGAACGTAGGTTCACAAACTTCTATTTGTATTCTCAAATTCATTTGCACATTCACACAATCAAACCATGAAAATTAAGATTATTTTTCTTATATTTAAACTCTCAATTTAATTCCGATTAGAGGATAGGGGATCAGAAAAGATGGAGCAGGAGTGGGAGCAAAGAACTATCCCAAGGCCCAATAATAATTATAGCAACAGGCCATTGATCAAATAAATTAACAGCTAGACAGGTACCAGACAAGTTCCTTCCAGAACCTTTCAATTTCAAGCACACGGGAAACATCAGAAAAATGTATATATGCCAAAAATAGATCAGAAAGAGTAATATTTTACCCCATAATTCCATGGAATGCCAAGAATGTGATTGGCCTCGACTTTTCTGTACCAACTGAGCACTTCCTTCGTTTTGTGACACCAATGTACAGGTCAGGTGGCTGGATATCATTTTCCAGCTATAGTTCAAATAGAGTAACAACATAAGCGATATAGAACAGTACAGTTCAGAAGGCACTTATATGATATCATATTTTTTTCAAACAGCATAGTAATCAATACTTCAAGAAGAAATACAGAAAAAGACTAGAATAGTCAAGACATTCAGAAGCGGGCGAAGAGAGAGAGAGAGAGTATTTAAGCTAAAAAAATAACTTCAGGCTTCTTTCTATATCACCAATATTAGCAGAACCATTAGAGCTGTTTCAAAATCACTCTCTGAAACATACCTCCCGAAAGAAAAGTTAGAAAAGTTCCCTATGGTTGCATAGTTTAAACCCCCCTCAATGATCTATGGGCTTGTACATGCTTCCAATCTACTAGGATCGCTTCTGAGATACCCACAATTTTTTGTAGATGGAAACAATAGACATTATCCAAGCTGATCTCACTTGTCCATTTATGTATTCGGTAAACAAGAATCCAAATTAAGAAGTGGTTAAATGCACTGCTTCTGATCATTCAATTTC
>JAWDEX010000002.1:1079217-1108152 GCA_035221805.1 Trichilia hirta | reverse complement strand
CAAATCAAGATTCCCATGATCCCAAAAGAAACAAAAAATTATCAAAGACAATGACAACTATCAAAGACACAATTTGAGATGATGCAAAGTTGAGGTTGAAAATTATCAGACATACAATAGCAACTATCATTATTTGTACCCTTTCTTATGAAGGTCTGTTAGCAATTTAAATCGTTCTTTAGTTTAAGGCCTAAGCGAATGAAGTAACAAATACACAAACAAATAAACAAATACCACAAGGCTTATCTTTATCACTCGCAAATACAAGAGCAACAGCATCACAATTGTATTTTGAACTTTCACAGTGATGTCTCAAATCATCACCACTCCTGTACAAAAACTGGCTTCTCTCGTCACCCACAATGACAGTTTTCATAGACATCGCATAATCTGCAATTCAGCATGTTGTCAACTACAATTGAATACACAAGCTTACCTTATAGTAAATTCATCAAAATTAACAAGAAACAGTATAATAATGGCACACAAAATAAATAGACCCTGAGCCATCTGTCATCTATATACATGTTACCCACATAAATGAGGACATCATAGGATACTTAGAATATATATCTGAAGCTCTTTTCTGACGTTTATGTAATAAGATAGGCCTATACTTTGCTCAATTATAAGGAAAAGAATATATTAATTTTAAAATGGTACGGACAATGTTAGGACTCCAAGAAGGTCGAGTGCAGAGAAACCTGAAAAATTTACTAAATGCAAAAATGACATAGTTATAATGTTTGTACTTCTAGAAGAATGAATCCCCAAATCAATTAACCTAAATGGTAGCATGAGGCACAAATGATTTATTGGCTCCCAAAGATTAAAAATTATGATATAATTCTTCTGTCTTCCACCACATCCAGCAATAACTTAACGTCTCAAACCATTGTAACTCTTTTCCCAGCAAAGAAACTTAAATAAATGGATAAAAGATGAAATTTCACATGAGCAATACTAACCCAATTTTTCGATGACTTGTTTCTGGTCCACACCTTCTTCCTGTAGCAGCAGAAACAAATTATTTCACTTTCACAGGGAAAAGTAGAATAATATAGCCAAGCAAGGGGCAGAATATTAGCCTACCCCAAACATTATAATCCCAACTGGTGGCGTACAGCCTGAAACAGTGGTTGCATAATTCCTGATATCCATCACAAATTGATCAATCATTGCCACATGAGATGCCTGATATAAATGAAGAATTTTCCCAGAGGTTAGATTGCATCAATAATTAAACTGCACCTATCTAATAAAACCTCAGTATCCCATCTGAAAATGTAAATAGGTAATACCATGTAATATGTCACACATTGCATGCTCCATATCCATCTTCAATAACACATTAATTCAGTTTTCTATTCAACGTATCCAATTTTGACACCAAGAAAAGCAGTTTTAGATTTCCAAGAAATGGAAAGAATTCTCAGAAATTCAAGCAATTTGAATCCAAATTATGCATTCTTCTGTTCTACCTCTAAATGATTATGCTTTAGACTAGATAATTGAAAATATCTTCTCATTCTTAATTTTAATTTTAATAAAATTTAATTAATAAAAACAAAATTGATAATATATTATTTTAAATTCAAATTTAAATTATTTTCATTTGTAGAAAAAATGATGATTATCAAAGCTCTCTTCAATGGAAAATAAGTTAATAGAAGCTTTCTTGTATCTTAGCCAGCCAATGATTATCCAATTACTTTTAAACAGTTCCCATCACACCATTCTAGATAGACATTTGGGATGAAAATTTATGAAACACAACACATCCTCCACAATAAGGATCCACTTAAGGAAACTATCACCTTTCTTGGTTGTAATAATGGAATGGCATCAACCTTTAATCCTGGCAAAAAGCCAACTGTTAATACAATGCCAGACTTCCCGTCATATGCACATATGCCGTCGTTGTCGTCACTAGAATCATCATCCACAAACTTGACCTACATTAATAAAATAAATATCAATTTCACTTCATTCTCTTCAAATACAAACCCAAAAGAACGACACTATTCAAACCTCTCTAAACTCATCAGTAACAGCATCTCTTCCAATTACTCCACGAACAGATGATAAAATAATTGGAGTTTGAGATCCCAAAAATTTGACTAACTGCATAATATTTATACATGAATTGCGAAAATGAAGGGACAGTGAGAGAGACTTAAAAGTGAGAAACAAGATAAGATACTGAAACAATTAATAAATAACAAGAACACATACACATTTGAGAGTCTTTTTCAAGCCAAAATCTTTGCCAACATTTGCAATGGCAAAATGTGGTCGAATGGGCTCTGAGAGAACCTTATCTCGAACCTCTCGTAGAGCAACCTATTAATTATAACACAAAATTCCAAATTCAGCTTCTAAATACTCAATCTAACAATTTATCCATTCTTTTTGCCTACTATTTTATTGATAATCAAACAAGGTTCATAATTCCTATTTTCTTAAAAGATGTCAGTTTGATTTGAAATCTATGAAGTTAATGAAGTACATTCTTCCACAAAGAAAGTGACTTACACTAGTACAAGCATTAAAGGAACAAGCTGAAGCAATTTTGGGATGAGCGAGAATATGGTTGCACACTTTATTCCAAGATTTGCTAACACATGCTGCTGATGCAAACGATAGGGCTGGAAGTCGACTGAAAATATTTTGCAGAAGATCTTCACTCATCACATCAAGACTATTTTCATTGATGTTCTTCGAGGATGATGGTTGCTTTTTATCCATTGATACAAAAGAATCAATAGCAGATACTCTGAAGAATTTATGTAACTAAAGTCAGTGACAAGCAGCAGACTACACTTGACCGTTCATTTAAATTTGGCACCAACCAAACTGCAACTTAACCTCCATGTTATGGCTTCAGACTGAACCGAACTACCAACCATATCAAAACGTAAGTAAACCAAACAGCTAACTGACAGTTCAAGGTCAGTTTGGTTTAGGTTAGAGCTGGAAATCCTATTTTGATAATTGTTAATGTCTAATAAAAATGAAAATTTGAACAAAAAACCTATGAATTTCCCTATTATTTTCATTTATAATTAATTAAAAATAAACAAATACTATCTATGACGATTAGTTCTACTTCATGCAATAGAGAATAGATCTCAAAAGACAAAACGCTCACCAAATAACAATAAAATTGAGCTGAAAGAATCTCAAATCCTGCCAACCTCATTGAAATTTCATAAAACATTAAACCGGTCACAAATTAGCTTTTAAATGAATGAACCGACGAGCAAGCCGACTATATATGTGCAGTTTACAATAGTCTATCGAACTAATTTTCAGACATAAATCATTGCTAAGGAAATAACAGACGGAAGAAATTTCATTAACCTTTGTTGAAAAAAAAAAAAAAAAGCAACTAACGGTTCTTATGGCTGCCGCTGGCTGTGCCGAAGGATCGATAGCTTTTGATCTCTTTGGCTGTACGGCAGTTTGTGAATTCTAACTGAGAGTTTCTAGGATGGGTTCGTCATCGACGAATGAAACATTTTAATGTTTGGATTAATTGTAATGTGCCGCTTTATTTATTGACAAATATCAACATATCATCAATATGTTTATAAACTATCAATCCGACCCATTTTCTTTTGTCACACTCTAACAATGAGAATTAGCTGATATACGGCGAGATAATGGTTACTAATTTGTTATTATTATTACAAAAAATAAAAATAAAAACATCTGGTTAAGCTACCATGTTCATCTTTGATCTCCATTGATTGTTATTATTTCCAGTAACATCAATTATTATATCTAGCAATTGTGGATCAAAAAAAATATCTAACCCCCATCCTATTAGTAAAATAAGGGGTAAAAATTTTAGTGAATTTAGTAAAATCAAAACTTTGTAAAAGATAATTATTTTTTATTTTTGTGAAAGAGCGATCGTCTTTCTTTATGTAATGAATATATGATTTCAATTGGGCTTAAAAATATACGTACGAAGGATTTCAAATTCATGAATTTTCTAACTTCACTTTAAAAAAATTTTAAATTTTAATAACTAATTTATTTAAAAAATTACACCCTTGTGATTCTGAGATTCTAACCACAACTTGACTTTCACACCTAAAATATTTGTTCTCATATTTAATGTCTTCCACGTATGAAACAAAGTGAAATAATCATATTTTATTTAATAATATAAAATTATTTTCCAACCTAATTTGGAACGTATTTCTAACATAATTTTTTTTTAATAAAATACAATAATAAGGGTATATTTTAAAGTGCAAATATAATCTTTAGATTACAAGTAAAATAAATTTTTTTTATTGCTTTTATATATTGCAGATGTCTCAATACTCATTTGGTTAGACTTTATAATTCGAAAAAAAAAATTAATATTAATGTTCCTTTTAAATAAGAATTATATTTTTATTTTTTTTCCAAAAACTCTTGCTTTTCGTAAAACCTAATTTTTTAAAGTTTTATTTAAAATGTTATACACCATTATTACATAAAAGAGATCTTTTTCTTTCTTACCAGAAAGCATAGCATATACTTGTTAGTCCTCTAAAGTGGGAGAAAAGTTGGCGAAATAAAAAAAAACACTATTGTTTTGAGATAGAATGTTCATCTCCGTTTAAAAACTTTATTTTGTAAAAAAAAAATAATAATTATCAAAACATAGTTTTCCAGCATCCAAACGGAATGTTATTTCAGTCATTTCATAAAACAAATCAAGCGGTGCAGAAAATTCAAGCCTCTGAAGTTGGTGGAGGTGGAGTGTACGACATCACTAGATAGACGGTGCTGCAATGATGCAAAAGACATCGACCTTGGATGAAAACGCCATCTTCTTCTCCTCGTTGATTTATGCTAGGAAATTTTCCCCCACGTCCAATTTCTCCCGAACCAAACACTCCTGCCAATGGAATTCCTGGAAAGTTTTCACAGAACGGGAAGCTTTCAACATAATCATCATCAAGTCCAAACAGTACTCCACTACGACGAGCTAAACAAGAGAAGATTAAGCCTCCAAACACTTTCTTATTATCGCCATTAATATTGTGGGGATTGGGAGATGACGAGGCAGTTGTTGATTCCTTGAAAATTCTGAGATCTTCACAGACATCATCGCAAGAACATGATGCTGTATCTGAATCCGAATGGTAGAAGATGAAGGAATCACCAGGTTTTATGCCAATTCCACGGATAGCAAAGTACTCATTCTCTCCTCTGTTGAAAACCAAAAACCATTGAATACTTGAGAAAATACTATTAGAAAATAAAACTGATAGTGTATGTGTATGTATCTTACCCCAAAACTTCATAGAGGGTCAAATATGATTTTGATCGCAAATTCTGCGACGATCCAATGGAGCTTTCTTTTCGTTGCATGACCCCAATGAACAGACAAGGATAATCATCATCAGCCTGAGAAAGAGAAATGATCTATGAATTCCATGCAGTAAAATTGTTTTCACATACAGTCGCCATGAATAAATAGGAAAAGTGTTAGCTTTGAAATTAATAAAATTGTTTGAGATTTCACAATACCATTTCTTTAATATCTTCCATAAGTCCTAAGCTATCTACTAAAATTTGATGGTGTCCTTCCATTCTAGCAGTGAACAATGAACAATTTGCATTGTGCATTCTTACGGAAACAGCCCTGAGTTTAGGACCAAATGGCAATATACCATTCGACACTGCAGCATTGAATTGAATTTTTCCTGTAACTGCACACCCAAACAAACCAAAGAATTCACAAATTATCTTATCTGAGGACTAAATTGAAATATAAAAACACTTTCTTATTCATGAAAATGATTCGTATAGTACCATCTGATTCGTCCTTATCTCTTGCAAATACAAGAGCTATAGCATCAAAGAAGAACAAATTTCCATTGTAATTTTGAGAATTGTTCCCAGTTTTAAACAAAAAGCAGCTTCTTGCATCACCCACGATGACTGTTTCCTCAGGCAGCCCATAATCTAACAAATTCAAAGACACAACAATCCATTGTGATATAATATGTTGATATCAGAAAAAAAAAAATGCATATATGAGCACAGAGTTCAGTGCTTACCCATCTCTGTGAGAATTGGTTTCAAGTCGAAATATTGATCCTATAACATCATCATTTAAATAATACATTAGCACATAGATGAAAACTTGGTTGAGGAATGATAATAATAACTTACCCCAAACAACATAATCGCATCAGGGGACGGGCAGCCTGAAACAGAAGTAGTATAGTGCCTAATGTCCGTCATAAACTTATCAACCATGGCCGCATTAGATCCCTGAGAAATCCATATAGTCACAAATTGAAAAACAAAGCCGTATGGATCCACAACCGTATTTCCATTTTTCTTATAGTTCGTGTAATACTGCCTTAAAAGAGAGAAATTTTACCCTCTTTGGACGTAGTAATGGAATAGTCTCAACTTTCAGTCCAGGCAAAAATCCAACAACCAAGACAATTCCACAACGCTCAATATCATCACCATGAAAATTAATCTGCTCACAATCACCAAAGCCAAATTCATAAATAAAAATACTATATAAGTTGATTACTTGATTATAAATAAATAACTTGTTAGATGTAAATCAAACCTCATTGAGTTCATTTGTACGAGCATCTACACCAATAATCCCAGCTGAAGCATTGGTGATGACCGGAGTTTTAGATCCTAGTGTTCGAGTGATCTGAAAATCTAATCAAAATGAGAAAACCATCCTATATATAGTCTTTTATCACAAGTTAAAATTAATGCGTACAATTTGGTGAGCGGCTGCCAAGTTGAACTGCAAGCCCACAAAGGCAATAGCAAAGTGGGGACGAATCGGCTTGGAGAGGACCTCATTGAGAACCTCTGTTACGGCAACCTAAATCATAACGCAAATTTGGATTAGCCTATGCTTTGCTGCTCACGTAAATTTGATTATAACGTATATGAACTTACTTCGACATGATGAGAGAGAGTAAGAGCAGATGCGAGCTTAGGCCGAGAGAGAATTCGGTTGCAGACTTTGTTCCAGGATTTGCTAACGCATGCTGCTGAAGCAAAGGATTTAGCTGGTAGTCTGTAGAGTATGTTTTGAAGAATATCTTCATTCACCAAAGCAGAAATACCAGTCATGATTTGTTCTCCTTCATTCATCAAAACAAAGCATTAGAAGTTCTCCGCAAGAAATGTGAAGGAATGCTCTTTTATATTGCAAATTTACTATGAAAATGGAGTAGTTACTGCTGTTTTATAAAATACTAAAAAAAGGCTAATTCTACCATTAAAGATATTAAAGGTGTTGCAGATTCTCTTCCTTATTTAAATAGTTGGTATAGGGATTTGGTTGCTTAGCATTGACTGATTTAGCCGTTTTCTCGCTCCAACTACAGATCCTTTGTTGTTTTCTCGTCATTGTGATTTACCCCAGTATGCATATTCAACTGCATGCCTTTGTACTTTGGAATATACTGTAATCTAATAGAAAAATGTATCGGTTTCGAAAGCTTTTGCCAGGTTACGTATTCATTTCTGAACTCTTTACCCTTTCAATTTTATTTTAATACATTTGTTGTTATTATGCCGGAAATAGCTTAATTGATTAGACCAGTTGCAATAAGTAATGGTGTAAATCATGTGTATCCATTGTATGTATTCGGCTCAAAAAATTATCTCATTCGGGTTTTATGCGAAGCAGGTGTGACGTTTAATTCATAAGATACACTTACTGGTTTTAAAAGCTTTTTGCTAGGGTACATATATAGTTGTCGTTCTTAAAAAAAAAAAAAAAAAATAGCTCAAATTAGAGCACTTTTGATGAACAAGAGCATAAATTGCATATCCTGCCAAAAAAAGAAAGGGAGATTTATTGTTTAGCTTAAATTACACTAATTGCATTGAATGGATATGTAAATTGTATATCCAGCCAAAAATAAAATTAGGTATAGATTTGTTGTTCTACGAAAATAAGAGCTCAATTAGACCAATTGGAATGAATGGAGATGTAAATTTCGTATCCAGCCGAAAGTTAAGTAGATTTGTTGTTCTGTAACAAATAGATCAAATTAGACCAATTGCAATGAATAAAGGTGTAAATAACGTATCCGGGTGTTCAACTTAATAGATTTGCTGTTCTACAAGAAATAGTTTTCACCAATCACGTGCTATTTTTAATTTATAAGAGGTTACAGAAAATTTTTACCAAAATAAATTACACATACTTATTTTTATATCTTAGGTTTTAAATTTTGCTATAATAGATTTAGTGTTATACAGAAAATAATTCAATTGATAAATAAAAATATAAATTGAGGATCTACATATTTTATTTTCTAGATCTTGCCTTTTAAATTTTACTTTAATATATATATTGATATACAAAAATTGGTTCAATTAATTAGGCTAATTGCAATAAATAGATGTATAAATTGCATCTGGACCAAACAAATTAGAGTAGTTTGTTTTTTGTTTGTACTAAACACATAGATCAGTTTACGAAAGTTTTTGCTAGTATACATATTTATTTTCGAGATATTATTTTTAATTTTATTTTAATAAATTTGTTGTTATACAAAAAATAGCCCAATTGCGATGAATAAAATTGTAAATTGCGTGTTTGACTCAAAATAATTAGTAACATTTGTGTTTTATTTTGTGCCATGCCATGTTCAATTCACAAAACGTATTTATAGATACAAAATGCTATGTCAGTCTATTTATTTTATTTTTTCGATCTTGCCTTTTAAATTTTACCTTAATATATTATTTGTTTTACAAGAAGTGAATTATGGTCATTTGTTATAGAAAAAGTAGCTCAATTGTAATGAAAAGAGGTGTAAATTATGTATCTATTCCAAAATTATATTACTTGTGTTTATTTTGTGCTGCCATATTTAATTCATAAAAAGTTATTTAAGTTACAATATATTTTATTTTTGAGATCTTACCTTTTAAATTTTACTTTAACAGATGATTTGTTATACAAGTAGTTGATTGATTAGACCAATAGTAATGAATAGAGGTGTAAATTTTGTGTCTGTCCTAAATAAAATATGGTCATTTGTGCTTTATTTTGTGCTAAACATATGACATAATTAAGTCATATGAAGTGTTTATCACTCACAAAAGTTTGCTAGCCTATATATATATATATATATATATATATATATACTTTTGAGATATTGTCTTTTAAATTTCATTTTGATAGATTGGTTGTTATATAAAAACAGATAAATTGCATGGAATCGAGGTGTTTATCAGCAAAGCTGGATGCTGGGTGGTCTGAGAATTTTGAAAATTATACCCGTTCTAAAAAAAATCAAAAGTAAAATTTTTATATAAGGATTGGTCTTATTTAATTAATTTTTTATTTTTCAACAAGATAAAAAGAATTGAACCAATTATTTTTTGAACAAACCGATCTGAGTCAATTAAGTCGGTTTGATTTATAAAATTCTTTTTTTTTTTTCACATTTATTTATCGGTTATGAAAATTTTTACCAACATATATATTTATTTTGAAGATCTTGCCTTTTAAATTTTACTTTAATAGATTTGTCATTATATAATAAATAGCTTAATTATAATAAATTACGTATCTAATTCAAAATAGATAGAATCACTGGAGTTTTACTTAAGCTAAATAAGAAGTGTTTATATATTACAAATATTTTTTTGCCATTTCACATATTTTATTTTTGAGATCTCATCTTTTAAATTTCACTTTAATAGATTTATTATTATACAAAAGAAGCTCAATTGATTAGATTTATTACAATGAATAGAGTTATAAATTGTGTATTTACCTAAACAAATTTGGGTCATTTTTATTTTGTTTTGTACTAAGCACATGACATGTTTAATTCATGAAGGTATTTATCACTTACGAAAGTTTTTGTCAGCATACATATTTATTTTTATGGTAAATTAGGGTAATTGATGTTTTATTTTATGTTAATTACTTATCATATTTAATTCGTAAGAGGTGTTTATCAATAAGGGTGAGTATAAGCCACTTCGAGAACTCTGAAAACCGGACCAATAAGACAAAAAAAAAATTGAAAATAAAATTTTTATTTGAATAGTTCTAATTTTAATTTTTATTCTTGAATCGGACTAAAATAAAATTTTAAAAATGTATAAAAAAAAAAGAAGAATTATTTTTAATTAATAAAATTATGTCACATATGCAAATATATTGTTCGATTCTTCAAAAAAAAAAAAATTCAAATTAGTTATTTTTATTTTTATTTTTGAACAGAACCGAATCGACTCCATTAGGCTGGTCCAATTTTTAAAATTTGGTTCTTTTGAAGATCTTTCTTTTCAAATTTTATTATAATAGATTTATCATTATATAATAAATAGCTCGATTGTAATGAATTGAGGTATAAATTTTATATCTGACCCAAAAGAGTCGGGATAATTAGTATTTTGTTTTATGCTAATACGTGCCATGTTTAATTCATAAATTATATTTTTTTTTCTCAATATACATACTTTTACTTTTGAGATCTTGCCTTTTACATTTTACTTCAATAGAATTATTATTAAAAAATAAATAATTCAATTGATTAGATCAACTGTGATAAATAGAAGTTTAAATTGAGTATATGGTTCAAATAAATTAAGGTCGTTGATATTTTATTTTATGTTAAGCATGTTCTTCTATATTTATATTTAATTCACGAGTAATATAAAGAATTTTAAGTTATATCTCAAACATTTCAAATAACAAATCAACTAAGTTGCAATCTATTTTTCAAATCTTGTCTATTAGATTTTATTTTAATAAATTTGTTATTATACGAAAAATAGCCAAATTGATTAAATTAATTGTAATGAATTGAGGTGGGAATTGTGTATTTTGAGCTAAGTACATCTAAGATTTCACTTTTCTTTTTTCTTTTCTTTTTTTAATTTTAATTTTAAATTTTGAGCTTAAGAAACCTTTTGTTAATATCTTCTAATAATATTTGCATACTATATCTCATGATTTTAAATAAATAATTAAATTTTCTTTCAAAAAAAAAATAAATAAAGTTAATGGCCAAAATTTTCATCTCTATTACTGATTTTAACATAATCATTTATCACCAAAACTCATCAGAAAACTAAATAATTTCGTATTAATTAATAAAATGACATCTCTTGAACTGAGCTCCACCAATATAACAAAACTCTCTATTTTTGAAGTGATATTTTCCGAAATTTTAGTGAAGGTATTTAAAAATAACCTTTTATAATTTTACCTTAATATATTTTTTATTATGCAAATTTAACTTAATTGATTATATCAATTACAATAAATAGAGGTAACTGGTATTTTGTATTAAGCAAGTGTGATGTCTAAATTCATAAGAGAGGTTGACTGCATATGAACCGTTAATTCAAGTATTATGTATCTAATTGATCTAGATTTTGACTTTTTTTTTTTTCATTTTAATTTTTTTGAAAATTTTTTATTAATTGAAACATAGCTTAGCCCATCGGCCCCATTGGGATAGAGCCTTCTTGCGATGTGGGACTATGTCCATAGGTAATAAATTTTCTCATTAAATGGGTCATACAAATTAGAATTCAACCCTCAATAAATTAATTTAAGCTACTATTTTTGTTATTATTAAAGTATTATCTTTTGGTTTGTAAAAGTACGTCTTGTTGCTTAATGTTCTACCTCTACTCACATCAACCCTAAAAAAGGAATGAGTTTAATTTATAAATATACTTTTTTATTTTGTTATTTCCAAACAATCAATTCACAAATAAGTATCTAATTAAGATACCATTTGAGATCTTTAGCATTACTCTATTATAAATTCTCACGTTTTATCCTCATGCTACAATCCTTGGTGGAACGGTGAGAAGAACAAAGTCCCTGCTGATTGTCTTACTAGGATTCCATACAACCTCACTTATGTTTGTGTTTCATCTCACCCCAATACACGTTCAAAATCCTTATCTTGTTTTCTTGCCAACAAAAGCATCCTAATTGTTAAATCTTATATTATTGCACAAGGATAGAAAGTGATTATAATTGCAATTACAACAATGAAGATTCATAACAGGCTTTATATAAAACTGATGGTTAACAGAAAGGACTAAACAGAGGCTTAAACTAAGGAAATTGATTCAAATTCTGGTAACATCACACGATAACAGAATCAAGAAACCTAAAATGAAGATTGACAAACTTCATTAAGCCAACACTCAAGTCTTGACAAACAAGTTACTGCAGAAGGATTTTCAATAAGAAAATCCAGAATCATTAGATGGAAAGATAAAAGCCTTGTAGTGGTTTATTACTCCCATTGAAAGGGAATTGTTTGAGGGACATAATTGGCCGCAGACTCATCTGGACCCAAGTGAAACATTTCTGTGCAGGGAACATTAGCATCACTACCACTGGATACCAGAACAGATTCCATGGGCTTTATAATGTGATTATGCAGGCTTGAGCCTAAGGACTGCACCAAAGGCAATGACCTAGCCATCTGCAGCATGTGGCTTAAACTGATCCCAGATGTATGAGTCTGAGTAGGTGGTGATGACAGAAGAGAGAGAGCACAATCTAAGTCTTGAGTGGTTGACCTGTCACAGTGCATATTGTGGCTACGCCCACTTCTTTCTGACAAAGCAGTGGTCCGGAGAAGGGGTTGACTGATGCTGACTGAAGCTTTGGGAGATGTTTGATTGTGAAGAGTAGGGTTATTACCTTGCAAGAATGTGAATGCGTTCCCTCCTTTGTAGCTATTCAGGGAGGTTCCAAGAAATAGGTTCTGTTTGTCAGATATGTTTAGATGCTGATGCCGATTATAGTACCTAGCATCTGCTTCAGTATTGACAATTCCAGCCCAGGTGGGATTCACCACAGTTGGAGATGGATACATATGTGGACTAGAGAATGGCAATAACTGGGCACCTGAGAAAAAAGAGGTCAGACAGCTTTAATTTGGAAGGAACAATCCAGTATTATGATCAATTAACTTCATTATTGAGTCTTCTCCACAAAATAACTTAACAAACATGTTTATTGGAGGCCCTCTTAATTCAACATATGTTTTGAAAAATAGTTGGTCATAATCAGTTTGGGGTATAAGCAACTTAGCTACAAGGGTGTGTTCGAAGCCAAATCTGAAGAAAAACTTCATATTAAAATATATGAGTCCCAAACATCAAGAGAAGTTAAGTTGCAGTCGTCTCTAAATGAAGCAGCATTGCCATTTAGGGTGGTTTCTAAGCGAATATAATTGAAGATTGATAGAGAAGTAGCCAAGTTCAGTGACAGCCCAAATTCCATTTATTCATATAACCAAAAATAATTTCCAACTAGACGGGAGTTAATGCATTAAGGATGTACTGAAATTCTCACAGTTAGTGACTAATGGATCATTAATTTAATGATCAACCAAGCAAATTGAGCATTCACCTGCAGTTGGTAATGAGCTTTAGTGAATCATTACCACTCGAGTTGCCCAGCCTGTATTTTAAGTGCACATTACAGCTTCAGAGCTGAAATTGCATAGTACTCAAATATTGCAGCGTACCTTGATAATTGGACAAAAAACGTCCAGAACGTGACAGGGGATCTGGCTGAGGTTTCCTTCTTCTTCGGTTGTGCCCATCAAGACGTTTCCTGCAGCTTCTCTTTCCTTCGTCAAATTCCTCCAGGCTATGAAATCTACGAAAAAACAAAATTGGTTAACAGTTAAAGCCACGATGTTTGAGTGAAAGGAAAATATCTAAGAAACAATTAAGTATCGTCGTCATAGAATTTCTGAATAGCTAAAGTTTCCACTACCCCAATTTCCTTTCCCTGTTCTGACACTTCTCAATTCACTATCATCTTTTATTGTCACTACGTTTTCTTAGGATAGCAAATGAACTTGCAGCTTAATAAGATTATAAAGTATGTGGGAGCACCTTCTAGTTTCTAGAACTTCCTTTCATTAGCAGTAACTAGTTGTATAAAGTATGTGAGAGTACCTTCTAGTTTCTAGAACTTCCTTTCATTAGCAGTAACTAGTTGTTTTCCAAAGACTAAACTTTAAGCTTTCAACAATTACCACTATTTCCAGAATTTTTATATATCCGAATCCACATAAAATATCTACGCCACCCCAAGATTTATAATCGGAGCAATACCCTTCCATTGGTCTTTGCATTCTTTACATATCATCACGGCTCTCATGAAACCTTCAGATACAAAGCATAAGATGCCTCTATCAGTATTTCTAGCCTGAGATTATGGCCATTTTTCAAAACGCTGCTCAGAAGTAGTAATTCTATGGATTTTCATGTCAACAGAATTTGGGAAGGAGAAAAAGTTCAAACCCATATATCGACTATAATCCTTAATAACCAACAAGAAGAGATATAAAATAACCACTAAAGTCAATCACTCAAGTACAATAAATTTCCAATGCAAAGTTCAAGTAATTTACAAATGCAACACAATAGAATTCTACCTGCTACATTGCTGACAGAACCGCTGCCTCTGGCCCCCAATCATAACCTGCGGGGTCTTGGAGTGGAGCTCGCACACCTTATGGCGCCTGTGGTAATCTCTGCAATTACTAAGGTCAGCATCACATCCATCAACAAGACAAGATACTCTGTGGCATCCATTATTAGTAGCTCTGGCCCTCTTGGATGACCCTGAAGTAGAAGACTTCATTTCTGTGATTCCAGTTTCCTTGAACTTATTCAATGAATTATCAGCTGAGTTATTAACTTGACCAAGCTTCAAATCAACTGAGAAATTCCGTTTTGTCCCGGTTCCTCCAAGGTTAGTCGACCTATCTACTGCATCTACGTTGTGAACAACCTCATGCTCAAATTCAGTAAAATCCCAAGTAGTTTTCGAGTTCCAGTCCATAAATTCTGTCAATTCGAGATTTAGATTTATTTCTTTTACTCCTTCAACAATTCAACCAACGCTGTCCAATCATAGTTCTCTTTCACTGTTTCTATCATCACCAAATTAATATCAATTTACAATCAGATGGAAAAAAAATAAAAACAGTTAAGAACAGGAAAATTTGTACAAAAGAAAATAAATATGCCACATGTGAATCAAACTGAACTGCAGTAATTCCCAGTCCACATAAATTTAATCGGTTTGCTAAAAACCACCAGATATCACATAAACAACTGAACAAGAATAGTAGAATAATTGTTAGGTAGGCAATAGACAATCATAAATTGACAAATCTAGAAATGCAACAATATACATCTTGAATTCACAATGCAATTTTTTTTCCCTTAATCAAGATAGAATGAACAGAAATAGTAGCAACAAACCCATATCAGAAAATCTTTTATTTTTCTTCTTATTGAATTATAAACTACTTAGCAATACAGTTTGCAGAGTTAGTTCCAAAAAGATTGGAAACTAAGAAACTAAGAAGAGTACTAAAAAGAAATAAAGAAAGAAACAGGAGAAAGATGCGAGAGTACTTGCAGACAGGTTCAGCACAAGGAGACTTGTTGCCCTTTCTAGCCATTTGTTCACTGACGTGGGTTCTATTGAAAACCGACAAAGTGGCTAAGTCAAGATAAAAATAATTTTTAAAAAATGACTTAAGAAATCATTAAAAAAAAGGTTCAGAAATATTACTACGTCGCATGCTATCCATTAGTAGAATGCCAACAAGGGCTATAGTACAGAAAGAAAATAATTAAGTAAGGAGAGAGAAAGAGAGAAGAAATGAGCAAAGCTAAGCTTTAATGAGCTTAGCTTAAATTTTTTAAGTTGAAGTTCAACTTCGTTACTTAATTTATTTCCATTTTTAGGTTTTGTTTGAAATGAATATATGCATAGAAGAAAGATTATAGGGACAGGCTGTTTGTTCCTTTCAACTTTTATAAGATAAAAAAGAATTAAAATATTTAAAAAGAAAAAAAGAAGTACAATGGTGGAAATGGATGCTTATGACAAAGCATGTGGTTTTGTGTTTCACATTCCATAGTTTGTGTTTGTAGAAATATATACCACTCTTTCTTTCAGGAGAGGGATGTCCATGTTGGCAGTACTTAATGAATTTAAGTTTGATTTGAGTGAAAAACCTATATATTTGGTTGTCTGACATTAATATGAAGTTTCAATTTTCAGCCTTGTCTTGGGCACCTACCTTCAATAATTTTTTATTTTTATATATGAATTTATATAAAAGTATTTTAAAATATATATCTTTATATTAATATTTTATATTTTTATTTTATAATAATTATAACTTTAAAATTATAGTTTTTCAGTACCAAACATAATTTATAAATTCTCTTACATAAAAATAAATGATTGAAAAATTTTATACTTTTTTATTGCCAAACTCAATTAAATTTTTCTAGGATAGTTATCATTACTTATTAAATTCCATTTTATTTCTATCATAATATTCAAAGATCATACATATTTCACATATGTACAAAAGAATTACCCATGAAGCAAATGCGACAATTTTTCATTTCCTTGTCATACTGACAGTGGTCCATAACAATCATACGGAGAAAATTCAAACATAGAATTCATGCCACAAATATCTAACCCTAATATAGAAAAAAAATAATATTTACATTTTCTTTTGAAAATGAATATCTTATTTACGGAAGACAATTATTGTATGGAGTTTTATTTTTATTTAAAAATTTTTATTTTACTTACTTAATTTATAAATTAGTTTAGTCTAATAACTTTGTGCCCGTAAAAAATAAGATGGTCAAATTATTTGTTATTTAACCCTTTTAATAAATAATTTTTTTAATTTTATCCTCAATTATTATCTTGACACTCGTGTTTTAAACTCTTTTTTTTTTACAGAATTATTTATTCGCAGATTCAACAACCCTCTCACGAATTTGAGAGTTTATATTTTCCATATTTTTATATTTATATAGTATTCAAATTATTAATAATTATAAATTGAATGTTTTATGTTACAAAATAGCCATCAATGACAATAAGTTACTGTGGTGGGGTTTTGGGCGCGCGAGAAGTGGGACAAAGTTATGTGGTGTTTGTAATTTTGTGGAAATTTGTAACGTTAACGTTGCCGTCATAATAATGATTACGAACCCGGGTTAAATACATCATGCTACAGAAAACGAGAGCTTTTAAATCATCAACTACTCAAGTGAGTAAGCGTGAGTGTGGTAGCTGTAATAGGCCCCGCATGAAAACCAGCCTTTTTTTCCTGTTGATTTGGACCCACAGGCGACGCGAAGCCTTCGGGGATAGCCGCCTACTCTCTCACTTGCGCCTTGCTTAAATTTACCCAAAAAAATAAAAACTACTTCTTCTTTTAAATTAAAAATTAAAGTTAAAATTTATTTAATTTAATTTTTAAAAAATAATTTTTCCTTAAAAAAAGTTAAAAATCAAAAATTAAAAAAAATTATTTTTCTAATTTTTTTAAAACACATCTTTATTAAATTTATAAAATTCTAAAAAAATCTTAACATAAATATTAAAATTTTTATGTTTTAATTAAAGTTTGTATTTTATTTAAATTTTTTTTATATAATATTAATAATTTATTGATTAAAAATTATGGCAACATAATTAGTAAGTATAAAAAAATTTTTAAATAACTATAAAAATTAAGAATAAATTAATGTATATAATATATTAAATCAAAGAGTAATTAAATAAAAATATCATAAATTTGTAAAAAAATTAAAAGTCAAATTAAATAATTTTGTGATAAAAAATTACTTTTTTAAAATAAAATTAAGTAATTTTTATGAATATTATAATATTTTTTAGTAAATAACTTTTTTAAAAAAATAAAAAATCATGAGTCATGGTGTGAATTCAAATGAAGTCTTAATTTTTCTTCCCAACTTTTAGCACTCTTTCTTACTTTTTTATCCCCTTTGATCTTTATTTTTTATATTTATATTTTTCTAAAATTTTGATTAGTTTATTAATTAAATATTGGTTTAATATTACAATATCATAATTAAGGTGGATTACGAAATTTATCTTTAAATATAACTTCCTTATCCAAACTTAATACTCGTGTTTTGCAATAGACTTTTCTTATTATGATTTATATAATAAACATGACCTTTAGGTTATAGTTGAATATTGTTGAATAAGTATCAATCTTAGAGCATTATATCGTCATTAATTTAAAAATTCTCAACCTACTAGTTAGGGTAATAGGATATGTAAAAAATTATTTTTTCAATTAATCGGTTTGATCTCTAATAAAAGTTAACTTTTGTTTAGTTTCTCTAATTTTTCTCCTTAAATAGTTGTAATCCATTAAATTTTGAAAAAATTAATATATATTTTTAATTTAATTCCTAAAAGTAAAATGTATTATTTTATTTCTTACGTATTTCTATTTTAATATCTTATATTGTAAAAATCAAATCCACGCTTGCTTTGTGTAACACAAATGTAAAAACTTCATTGCTTTCAAAAATTTACTTCCACGAAACTATTTTATTTCGTGATTATCTATAATTGTTATTTATTTTTTTAAATAAATTATAAGATTAAATTGTTTTAAATAGTTGAAATTTTGTAGTTATATTTTGTTTTCAAGGGTATATATATTATTGCACGGTCTTGGTCCACAATTGTATTGGTCTATAGTTCCAAACGCTGTGATACTATTTATTGTGTCTACCCTGTCTGTTCAATAATTTAGCATTTTAATTAAATAATATTACGCAAAATGATAAATATTTTTTTATAAGTTTTTAAAATATTATTTGTCTTTTATTAAAATATTTGTAATAAATATCTCTATAATTTAAAAAAATAACAAAAAATTCATTAATTACAATAAAATAAAATTTATAATTTATATCATATAAACTCTTAAATTAAAATAATTTAATTTTTTTGAAAATATTTCAAATTTATTTATAATACTTTATACTAAAAAAATTTATAAATTAAATTTAAAATATTGCATTTTATATTCATAAAAATTTATGAATTTATTTTTATTTTGTAATTTAAATTTATAAAAAATTACTTTATTTTTATTTTTAGAATTAAATAAAAATAATTTAAATATTTTTATTTAAATTATTGAATAACTATAATATTATACTCTAAAAAAATTTAATTTATAATTTTATATTTATAAACACTTTTAAAAGAAATTTATTAAATATAATTATAACATTATAAATTTAAATTTAAATTATAAAATAAAATTAAATTCATAAATTTTTACTTAAAATTTAAAACAATATTAGGTATTATTTTATTTTAAATTATAAAATAAAAATAAATTAAATTTAAAAATATTAATGAATTATGGTATTATTTAGGATATTAATATTAGGATACAACTTGAAATTTGTAATATTACTCTTTTAATTATATACTAAAATCTGTTAAATTTATCGTATTCAGTATTATAGTAAAATAATTTTGAAAATTTGAAGTCACAGTTGTTTAAGAAAAAACTGGATACTAAATATAATATAAAAAACATATAAATATTATAAAATTAAATATCATTACATATTTTTTTAATTTTATTTTTAAAATATAACAATAATCTTAAAATATCAAATAAAACTATTTTTATAATTCAAAAAAAAAAAAAATTGTCACACTCAATTAGCTAATCAAGTGACCATCGACTTATTAATGATAGACAGGCGGCATGCACGCAGATGGTAGTGGTTTTCTACCGGGTAATAAATAAATAAATAAATTTACTGTTTTCTGGTTGACGAATGGTGTAATTAAATTGGATGGTAGAAAAGGTAGTTGCAGACTGGAGTCTTCTTTACCATTACCAGACAAATTTGTCCGGGTCACTATTTTCTCTTTAGGAATCTATAATTTCTGCCGAGAGCAGTGACTGACATAATTTAAAATGCAGAGTGCATTTATTATTATTGGATTTTGTTTTAAAAGCCATCAATTATTGAACACATTAATTACGATTTAAAATACAACCTCCGGCTCCAGTCCCACGCAAAACAGATTCAATATTTATGAATTATAAATCATATTTAATCAATTAATAATTAATTTTACAATTCTAAGTGCATGTACTGATAGTCTCTTGTGTCGTAATTAATGGGTGACCCTTACACTTTCCATCAATTATTAATGGGTTATATATATATATATATATATAAGCCTGTCCACATTCTTAAGAGGAATTCCATTTTGAAGTAATGGTGATTGACAACTTGAAGCACAGGAATCTTGGAATTATTAAAGATCGTCATCGCACTCGTCAGTTATTACGTGTTAATTCAACTTATTAAAATTTTTTTTTTTCTATATTTTCTGCTGACAATGGCCACAACTACAACGACAACAAAAGGATAGAAATAATCTATAATAATTTAAAAACGTGGCGTTTTAAAGCATCACAACTTCTGGTTGAAATTGTGTTTTTCCGGTCTGTCATCAATTTTTGAATTTTCACCGGAGAAAGGATTGTATCATATCAATGTCAATCTCAGAGATTTCTTTCTTTTTTTTCAGTAATTATGTTTTTCATATTGTGAATGTATTGATTCCCAGATTGACAAGCTTGTTTGTACTTGGTAGGACTTAAGGAATATTTCACATGGTTGAAGAAGAAAAACACAAAAAATGTTGGCAACGAACCAATTACTTGTTACATTATTTGGCAGGCACCTTCAATTAATTAACAAACTCTTAAACTGACTCATTATATAAATTAATTTGATAATAATACAATATAATTATTATATTATTATTATGTAATTATCTTTTTTGTTCTTCTTTATTAAGTATTTTTTTTTGTCGTTCTTGTAAATGTAGAACATACGATATAGTTTGGATATAGTTTATGTACTTGCGAATTAAAATATGGGTTAATAACATTTTAGTCCCTAAAATTTTGTTCTTTAACATTTTATAAACACTCTATGGAAAACTTTGACAAATCTGATCCTATCGTTACCAACCGTCCAAATCTATTACACTATTTAGGGGTGCAATAGACATTTAATACAAATTACCTAAAATCGAATCAATTAACAAAAATCTATTCGGCTTTCACCACTTTCTCTCCACACAGTCACAGACCCCATGAAAGACATGCCGTTTCGCACCAAGAACAGCAGATATCGTCGATTAGTCTGTGAATTGTGTTAATTTGCAGTCTCGTCTATAAATTGAGATAAGGTATTGACGCCATCAATATCCGATTTAGAGTGGACCAAAGAACACGTTTGAGATTTATGAGTTGTGGTTTAAATAAGTGATCTGTTCTTACTTACTCTTTCCCGTAAATCTTGGAACGATAATGAAGAAAGTTTGGATTTAACGTTTCGATATTTATTTTGTGTTCAATTCGAGCCTAAGTTTTTGGTGGTTGAAATATTGGTTGAAAGTTATTTCGTCCTTTAACGGTGGATGGGAAGTGTGGAACCATAAAAAATTTAATTAATAGCAAAATAATTCATTCAAGCCCTTTAAAATATATTAAATTATTTACATATAAATAATTATACACATAATCACAAATGGATTCAAGTACCTTCATAAAAAAAATTTCATTAATTATTTTTGTCTCAAATAATCGTTTTAAATTAGTTTAACTCATAAAATTTTTATTTTTTATGTAAGTAAAAAATTTATTTGCAATTTTATTAAGATAAAAAATAATTTATAGTATTTCTGACATAATAAAATAAATCATATTTTTATCTAAATAACATTTATTTTCGGAGATAATAATAGGTTAATTGAGATGTACCTTTTGACAATATAAAAATTACCAAAACAATATTTTATAATAAAATATAGAAAGAATTTCTTGCAAATTGTATAATTGCTTATAAGAATATTAATTCAAAATTAGTGATATGCGAAATTTATACTTTAAAAAATCGAATAGCATAATATTTTTATAAATTTTATGCAATTTTATATTATTATCTGTGTTCAGTTTATGTTCCTCATATCAGTCGATGCAATTATGTGGTTAATGTAATGCTATTGAGAGTTGACATCAAAGTCTCCATATATAATATAAATTGGATCTGGAAAATGTGATTTTTCAAAGTCCGGGGCCAGTGGCAGAGAATAGCAAATAACTTTTGTTTGAATTTTTTTTATGAATGTCAGTCTTGGTGAGCTTCTATGACAAGTTATTTGATTATCGTCATATGAAATGTGGAAAGACATACCTTTTGGCATCAATTTCAGAAATTTTCTTATCAGTTATCTAAAATTTTTGTAATGTTTAAAGCTTAAAAATCCATTTTTTTGTATGCGATTTGGTTTGTAATATGCCAACAATGCTATGGAAATCTTTTCTGACGTCTTTGGATTTGTTTTTTTCATAAATACCATAAACTAGATTTTTATTTTGGATCAAATAAAATAAAAATTGAAGGAGACCGTAGGTTTCTCTGCATTGTTTTATTATTTTACTTTTTAAGAAATCCTATTTAAAGGGATATACTTTTTGTTAAATCTTTTTTTATTCTTGCTGAGGGAATTAATTTGTTAAAATTTTCAAAGGTAGGATGGAGTTGTTAAGAACGTTTTATAATTAAAGGGCAAAGAAGTAATTGCAATGCAAATTTGGAAGGAATCTAACAACGACAATGGATGCCAAAGTGTGTCCTTATATGTTAAATCGAAAAACCTCAGGGACTAAAATATTATTAAGCCATTACAATATATTTAAAACAATATTAGAGTCGATTAGGCAGAATGCCCTACTCTCCATAATGTTGTTGGGTTAGAAAAATCTATATGGTCCATTTCAGTCAGCCCAAGCCCACAAAGTATTGAAAACGTCTGCGTATCACGAACTTCCAATCGCACTCCCCATCAGAAGTTCTGTTCATTGCTTAGTTCAACTGCAGAACTCTGAATTTGAAGGCGGTGGCAATTGAATCACGCATACGAACACACAATATTTGTTTATTTTGTATTTAATTTAAACTGAATAGGTTAATTTAACAATGGACGGAGAAGAATTGACTGAGCAAGAAACCGCACTCTATGATCGCCAAATTAGGGTTTGGGGTGCCGATGCTCAGCGAAGGTACTTTTCTTGAGTTTACGAATTTATTCTATTTTGTTCAATAAATTTAGTTATCAATTATTTCTTTTTTCCAAAGTTGGTTAAATTGCTTTAACTAATTCAATTAATTTGCTTGAAATAGATTGAGCAAATCGCATATTTTAGTCTGTGGAATGAAAGGGACTGTAGCAGAGGTAAATTTCTAAATTAATTCGTCTGGTTCTATGTTATTAGCATTTTATCCTTTGAATAAATAACTTAAGTTTCTTTTCTAGGGATTGTGATGCTCTGCTTATATGTTTATTTTTGTTATTGTGAATAGTTTTGCAAGAATATAGTATTGGCGGGAGTTGGAAGTTTGACATTAGTGGATGACCGGGTGGTGACTGAAGAAGCATTTTCTGCTAATTTTTTGATACCGCCGGATGAGAAAGTGTATGGTGGGAAAACTATTGCTGAAGTTTGTTGTAATTCCTTGAAAGAATTCAACCCGATGGTTCGTGTTTCAGTTGAAAAAGGTTAGCTCCTTTTGTTATGATTTATTATTATTGTTTTCTAATAGTAACATTATTTAGGATGATGAACTTCAGGTTATGCTGTTGTTTAATTTTGTATGCTGCTTGACAATCACTAGAGTAACAAAAGGGAAGTATTGTGTAGAATTTAAAATTTTGTTCTTGCAGGTGATTTTTCAAGCTTCAACGGTGAATTCTATGATAAATTTGACATTGTTGTCATCAGTTGCTGCTCCTTCACAACAAAAGTACTTGAGAAAATCTTCAATATTTTTAATAGATGATTTTTTCTTGTAAATATTGCACTTTATAATATATTCTTATCAGATCATTGAGGCCCTTGTTTTGTATTGTAATTTGTTGTGCTTTCTGTGTTATGTACAGAAATTGGTCAATGAGAAATGCCGAAAGTTGTCAAAGCGTGTAGCCTTTTATACAGTTGACTGTAGAGACTCTTGTGGTGAAATATTTGTTGATTTGCAGAGTCATAAGTACTCAAGGGTGATCATCTTACTTATATTTTTCAACTTTTTTATTTTCAGGATGGTTCATTGTTTGCATTACGTAAATGTATCTTAGGATTGTACTATGTGCAATAGTTTAAGATCTGTTTATACTAAAATCATTGTATAGATGATTAATAGAAAAAACTTGTGCAGTGTGAATTTTATTTCTTTTAGAGCTTTTACGTGTCTGCACTATATTCCTACTTTGAATGCTAAATTGTTTGTAAACTATGCCAATACTTGCATTATGCTAAACAACTTGTCATCTTTTGCCATGCACCATTTGTGTTTGACATATTAGATAACTAAGTAATAGATTTCTAAAACAATTGAGTAATATTTTATCAGGACTAGAAAGATTTTACACCAGGAATGTGGTTACAAGTCATGAGACAAGTAAAAGGGCACTGCAATTTCACTAGTTAACTTGGGAGTTATTCTTGCAATTAGCTTTCTATTTGCTGCAATGAGCTTGTACTGAATGGTATTTGAGCTGTTGTGACATTGAGCTTATTTGCACATCGGAGAGTTGTAATCTGTTATGCTATCTAACTCTCATATTTTGAACCATACATATGACATGAATTTCTAGCTTTTAGGCACTATCAACTAGATTACTTTTTGTTGATAGAGGTAGTAACTTTTATTACCCCAACTTGATGTTTTCTTAACAGCAAAAACTTGAAGAAACAATTGAATTCCAATTGCTCTATCCAAGTTTTGAGGTATGGCTTGGTTTGTCCTGGTTCAGTAAATGATATTAAGTAACTTTCATTTCCCCTCGCCTTTTTCTTATTTTCAGTGTCATTCTACTCTACATAAGTGATTATACTAATCAAAGAAAAAAGCGAGTATACATAAGTGATTATACTAAGTGATTATAAAACTGTACACTGAATTTAGTGGTATACCTGTGTCCATGATCCCATTATATGATCCCATGATTTATATAGCAATAGTAGTTATACGCAGTTTATGCTAATAGGCACTGGAATACCATTCAACACGACCTAAGATGTGTTTATGATCTCTGTTAACTGTTGGTTGAACAACGAGTATGTTTAACCATAAATTGTTGAAACTAAAAGTTGCATTTATATTGACGTAGATAGGTCAACTTGTATCACTTGTCAAAAAGTGGATGTGCACAATGGACAAAACAATTGTTACTAATATAAGTTCTTTTTCTGTAGCTTACCAACTTGCCGATACAATGTACTTATGAAAGAATAAATTGACTGTTCAGAACATTAAAGTTTATTATATTTTGATGCAGTATTTGCTTCTTTTTCAGGTAATATGTATTCTGGATTGCTTCCTATAATTAAGCAAGCATCAGCTTCAAACAAAACTATGTTGATTTTTTAAGATAGCGCTGATTTTGATGGACTAATGATGATACATACCTTGTTGCTTGATTGATGATTTGTGTAAGTACCCCTTCCTTGCAGGAAGCAGTATCTGTGCCTTGGAAAGGTCTTCCTAGAAAAACATCAAAGCTTTACTTTGCTATGAGAGGTGTGATAATTTATTAACTTTCCATCAAAAAGATTATTATTGTTTATTTTCATTTTTAAACAAATAAGGAATATGGTAATTGATGCAAGCTAGTAAAAATAGTGCAACATTATTAACTTTTAGGTTTGTAGAGAATATATTACTTGAATCTATATATTGGTTGGGCAAAAGTGCTTGCATCAGATTTCGTTTAATAATTGTTGTAGGTCACATCTCTTTTACAGTCATTCAACAATTGTGCCTTGCATGTTTGGTGCATTAAGTAGCATTTTTATGGAATATTTTTTATTCTACTTTGTCAATATTCGAATTCTGATACATTTGTTAGAGACTGTTATCAATTTTCAACTTATATAAAAGAAAATATGATATTTGTCTTCTGTCTTGCAGTGATAGAACGGTTCGAGGAGGCTGAAGGGCGTAGTCCAGGTGAAACTTCAATTGAAGATCTTCCTGCCGTTTTGAAGCTGAAAAAAGAACTCTGTGAGGCAAATGTAAGAAAATTATAATATGTGCTTGTGTGCTGTAGGTTGTTAATTGTTGATTTCAACCATGCCATGCATTTTCTTGCCCTCACTATCTCAATTCTATTGCAGTCGCTGAATGCATCTCATATACCTGATTCCCTCCTAGAAAGATTGATCATAGGTTCAAAAGAATTTCCTCCCGTTTGTGCCATTGTTGGAGGAATTCTAGGGCAGGTGCATTTGCAACCTTTTTCATTTTTGTTCCTTTTCTTTTCTTGGGAGAGTCGCTCCAATTTGATATTTGACTATTAAACGTTTTAGGAGGTTATTAAAGCAATATCAAGCAAAGGGGAGCCAGTCAAGAATTTTTTCTTATTTGATGTTATGGAAGGGAAAGGTGTAGTAGAGGACGTATCAGACACCAAACCGGGAATCTGATTAACTGTTGCTGGAGGATCAACATTGGATTATGAAACTTTCAATTTCTGTGCATCTGTTATGCATGGAGGAAATCAGAGGATCTTGTGATGATTTTCTAATATTGGTTGACTTACTAAGATGGATAAAGTTTCTTGTTAAGGCCGAATTCTTTCTGAGTTCTTCAGTAATTGTAATTCTAATTATCTTTGCTGATGGGAGTTAGTTTGTTTGGAATATTGTTCCTGTTCACGGACAATAACTCGGTGCAAGTGTTTGTTATGTATCTGACCATTCAAGTAAATGGTCACTGCTGCTGTTGATGGATGCATATCGCTCTGGAGTAAACTGCACCTGCAAACTATTAGCACGAACTCTTCTATACAATTCGACTGAGTATTGTTATGTTGTTGTATCGTCGTCAATTTATGTGACTCACGGGACAGCCTATGATACTCGATAAGCCAGAAATTTGGTGGTGGTCTCGCGGGTTTTATATTGTACATCGTTAATTCCATACAGGACTCTTTCTATGGATGCGTTATTGGTAAAAAGGAAGAGCCGATTGGGAGATGGTTGATGCAGTTGCTGTGCTTCATGATGACGGGTTAGTGGCGGGACGCAATTAATTAATATATCTACAAAATCAAAAGGCAATCATCGCCGAATCAACTTAATATCCTTAAAATCGAAGTGGGAAACGAGTCACTTTATCGGTGAAAGCATTTGCATTAAAAGAATATTTAAACTAGTCAACTTTACGGGCGAATAAATGCAATCTTGATCAAAGGGCAAATAAGAGAGGAGAAAAGAAAAAGAACTATTAAATTCTCCGTAATTAAGAGTAACAAAATGAGAAGGGAGGTGTTTAAGTTCTTCTACCACTGTAATGTCATCCAGTAATCTGCATTTCAAATCAAAATGTATCCCCTCTCTATTTTAGTCATGATAAAATGCAAAGAAGGAAAAAGGGAAGAGACTTCATAGTGGAAAGATCAACAATGGAGAAAAAGAAAGTGAATACAAGTTGGACCAATTGTACAAGAACTTATAACAAGATTGGGATTCCATTAAACAATCAAAACTAAAATCCCTGCGTCGATGTTCGACTGACGCTACTTGAAAACTCTACAAGAACACCCATGTCTTCACTTCGGCACAGGAAGTCTCCTGATGATGAAATAATAACATGGAATGTGAGGATTAATGACTCGACAGTGTTCATGCTTAAATAATTAGGAAAAAAAATTAATACACTACATAGACTTCACTTTTTGGTATTTTATTGGAGCTCCACTACTCGGATTAGATGGATAATTTCTTTGTTGACGTGTAACAGTATCTGAAATTTAAAGAGAAAAAAATTAAGAGTAAAGTCAATTTTTTCACGTATAAACTCCAATACTTAAGTTAGACATAAAGTCTAAAGAGTGAAAAAGAAATAATAAAATGAAAATAAAAAGAATTTAAGCATTTTATTTTTGTTTACTGACAAGAAAGGTAGAATTGAAAGTTTCTCAAAGAGTCGGAGAAGATTCAGAGAATCTAAAAAGTCGCAAAGTCAAAAGTTTGTCTTTTGAATTATGAACGATGTATTTATAATGACTTTAGCACGTGTGATTATCGAAGAATAGGGTCTGATTTAACAATAGGCGGCATCTCTAGACAGTCAATAGGCATTTAACAATCATAGTTTGTTCTAATAAGGTCACACAATAAATAGTTGTCAAACAGTCGATATGGTGCACTAAACTTTTAATATGATGGGATATTTTATCAGACTTTAGAAAATATATATTGCTCATCTTATCGAACTTCTCGTTTTTGTTTGTAAAAGGTTGAGGTCGGCTCGGGATTCTTGGGCCTGAATGGGTTATGTAATAGACTTGTGGTCTTGGGTCGCCTGTGTTCGGTCCATCAGCGAATTATAGCCTCACCTCTCCATGTACCGACGTAGTAGGGTGGCCTCAAAAAAATTCTCCAATATAAACCTTCTAAGTTTTTGCTATTATGGAATAATAGTAGAAATTTGTCTTTTTTTATTTTATCTCTGGTGCAAATTTTCACGCCTGCAATAATTTGAAATTTTTGTGAGAAATTTAAACTGTTACTGGACTTATTTATTTTAGTCGTGTCGTTCACAAGCTATAGATTTTGAAAAAAAGTAACTATTTGCTAGTGTCCTTTTGATTTTTGTAACGTCACTATGTATAATCATGAAAATATTCTTATTTATATTTGCACATTATTTTAGGATATCTCATTATTTTTCATTGACATGACACTGTTAACGTAGTTCAAAATTTGACGTAAAGAAAAATAAAAAAATAGAGTCGCTATTTATTCAAATAATAGTGAGATAGATCACCTAAAAAATTTAGATTCTAAGTCTGGAGGGTTGATTAAGTGTAGGAAAGGTGTTAGGCACCCTACAAATTCCATAAAAACGGTTGCCAAAAATATTGATCTCGAATTTTAATTTTTTAATTTTACCCTTATTTATAAATTTCACTAAGAGTAGGGAGAA
>JAWDEX010000002.1:1062653-1078476 GCA_035221805.1 Trichilia hirta | reverse complement strand
ATTATAATTTTTTTGTATTATATTTAATAAAATTATTAATTTATTTTTATTTTGTAATTTAAATTTATAAAAATTTATTTTATTTTAATTTTAAAAATTAACTAAAAATAATTTAAATATTTTATTTGAAATATTGAATGACTCTAATACTTTATACTATAAAATAATTTTATATATAATTTTATGTCCATAAATAACTTTTAAAATATTTATTAAATATAAATACAAAATTATTAATTAATTTTTTTATTTTATAATCCTTTATACTAAAAGGTTTATAATTTAATTATTAAAAATCAAATTTAAAATATTTTTATTTTATATTCAAAAAATTTATAATTTATAATTTATTTTATTTTATTACTTAAATTTATAATTTTATATTTATATTTAAATTTTTTTAAAAAAAATATTTATAAATATAAAATTATAAATTAATTTTTTTAATGTATAAAATATTATATTAGTTCAATAATTTAAATAAAAATATTTAAAGTATTTTTGTTTAATTTTTGAAAATAAAATTAAAATAATTTTTATAAACTTAAATTATAAAATAAAAATAAATTCATAATTTTTTATCGATATAAAATAAAAATACTCTAAATTATATTTTTAAAAGTTAAATTATAAATTATTTTGTTATAAAATATCATAAAATATAAAAATTAATTTATAATTTATAATTTTATATTTATATTTAATTATAATTTTTTATTTTTATTTTATAAATTAAATTTATAAAAATTTTATTTTATTTTTATTTTTAAAAGTTAAATAAAATATTATTTTATTTAAAAACTATAATACTTTATACTATAGAAAATTTTAATTTATAATTTTATATCATAATTTTATAATTTTATTTTTATAAAATAAAAATAAATTAATAATTTTTATAAATATAAAAAAATATTTAAATTTAATTTTAAAATATTAATTTATATATTTTTTATATAAAGTATTATAGATTGATGTATTAAAATTCTTAATTAAATTTAAAATATTTTTAATAAAAAATTTAATTATTTTATTTTATTAATTTATATAATAAAAATTGAGAATTTATACTGTAAAAATTAAAAATTTATGTAATAAAAGTATTTATTTTTATTTTTAATAAATAAAATATTTGTTATTTTTAAAAATAAAAAAATATTATTATAAATTTATTAATAAAAAATATTTGTTATTTCGATAAATGATAGGAGAGAATTTGCCGTTCTCCGTTAAAAAATAAAAACAAATTAATGAGATTTACGCAAAATTGTGACGAAACCATAACCTCGAAGGAATGAGAGAGTTGCAAGCAATATCGCCAGAGAATCCAATGGGTGCACCGTACAGTGTCCATCTTCCGTCGCCACATCCATGCAATATTCCATCTTCCACGGCCCTCTGTTCAATCTTAGTTTCCACGCTCTCTTCAAGCACGTGACATCACCTCCTGCCCATTTTCATATGTCCCTCCCAACAAAAAGGGCAAGGGCAGGAGGAGGAACACAATGAAATGCAAACCGGGCCCACAGGATGGATCTATCGTACAGCCCACGTGACAACCTCTTCCGATTTTTTTTACTACATTTGTACGTCTCCATTTTTGTCTGTCCCTGAATCTCTCTCTACCCGTATTTTCCTTTACTTTTCTCTTCTTCTTCTTTTTTTTTTAATAAAAATACGTATTTATACCGATATCAAGTCTTGTTATATGTAGACAGCCCCAAATATCGACAAAACTTTTGGTGCGCTTTCCAATATTGAAGAACAGAAGATCAGTTTCATAATTCACATGCAAAGTCTGTAGGGATTAACAGGTGGTTCTATGCTTTTGGTTGGTCCTGTTTTTGCTCCAGCGTTCATTGCTCGTAACTTCAATGGTAATCAAAACATTATAGCAAACAAAAGAAAATACGAATTGTGGGCACCGATTTCTTTTACAGACTAAAATTACGGCTCTCTCTCTCCTGCCATTGTTTTTAAATTTTTACAGAACTAATTAGAGAAATTGTTAAGGGTGTTCTGTTTGTGCGGTCGAGTCGGAGAAAGTGACTAAAGCAAAGTGTTGTGGGTCATCTCACGTGGTGACACTAATTGGCTCTTTGTCTTGTCTACTTAGCCAGCTGAGACTGAGAGCTCATGGGCTCTTCCTATTAACTCCAATGGTGAAGGTGGGCGTTATTTCCATCATTATGTACATACATTTCAATCTTCTTATATCCAACAAGCATGTTGTGTATTATTTATTGTCTATGGACCGTCACTATCTTTACATAACTGTGGAGATCAGTGTAAAGACATGCGTACTTTTTGAACAATCATCATGGGGTTTTGTAGATACGTATAGGACAGTACAAACAAAAACGATTGACGGGTTAGGACTTAGAAGATAAGTTCAACTTATTACACAAAGAATTAGACAACGGTTTTGATGCTACGTAAAGTAGCAACATTACACATTTCGTCATTTTGAAAACACTAATGAAGAGAGAAATTTAATGTTATGAGTATGTGATTTAGTATTAAAATATATACTAATGATTTGGTTTACATGTAATAAAAATGAAAGAGTTTACCTTATTATACTGTCAATATTTTTTCAATATTGAATGATTTTAAACCTAACTTATTTGCCTTATATATACTTCTTAATCTTTCCAAAATGTTATTATAGTATTCAGTTAGTGACCCTTTGTCTTGTGAGTGGGATCTATTGGGACGAGTCTAATATATGAGGATAGCGGTAGTTAAGCCCACAGTATAGAGTATTTTGTAATAATTTCTACGAGATGCTCAATCATATCAGGTCACATGTCATCATTTCTAATTAATCAAAATACGTTGGAAGGAGAATATGCCAGTAGTTGCGTTTAGGTATTCGTGTTCATCATCATATATATTGGAATATAGTTATAAACAAACGCATTATTATCTTCCGATTGCTGCCTTCTTACTTTCTCATAACTTTCAACACTGAAATTGATCATTCTGTTTGACGAGATGGGTAAATGATCTATTATTATCAAAATCTTTTCAAAAGGCACATCGATGTAAAAGGAAGAATAATAAAAGAGTCAATGATGTACATATCATATATATAAATATATATACAAATCAACCGGCAATTCCAAATGGCCAAAAAAGTTCGTTTAATCATCAAGCTATAAGGTTTTTTGGTCACTTAAAGTTGGATCAAGAAGATGTGAAACAATTGTTGAAAACTACACTTTTCTGTAAAAGGTAGCTAGTTACTTTGCTAGGCCTAGCTAAAGCTACTTTTCTAAATAGTGGTGACGAATTAATGAATGACCATCAAAGATTTTTACCAGAACCAGAGCCCCGACTAGTGGGGTTGCATTCATGAGTCAAGTTTTTGTAATTAAAGGGATTGAAAATTGGTTGTGTTTGGACCAAATCTCTTATCTGCATGATGAATGTATAGTCCATACGTCCTAAAAGGATAAGCGTTTTGCTGGATATCAAAAGAATTATGACATTGGACAAGATTTCATTTTCTTCTATTCCATCCAATTGGAAAATGAAACTGGAAAGTTCCAATAATAAACTACAACGGAAAAAACAATTTCTTTTGTATTCTTCTACGATTTCCATGCATATGCGAGGACCAAACGTTTGTTCTTGTGAAAATGAAACGTTTTTCGTTTATGATGAAGTTAGGTCTATGAAAATTTAGTCTTTAGTCTATAGGATCCAAAGTTAAATCTAAAAACATACTTTTGATTCTGGATTCTTGCAAGGATTTTTTTTTAATCAAACTCAGCAGGTATAGAAACGATCGGTTGTAGCCCATAATTGATTGTGATGGAATCAAATTATTGGGCTTGGAAATATCTTAATGTCATCTGTAGAAAATGGGTATGACTACGTGCATACCATTATGTTTGGCCCGGTGGAATCAATAATCCTTGATAAATAAGGATAATGAATAAGAATTTAACAAAAATTAATCTTAATAAAATTATGTAAATTATAAGGAAAAAAGTTCAAAAAAGTGATGTTCTCTGACGGTTTTATTTAAAATGAGAAGAAAGCAAGGGAGCATCAATTATCTAATTATCAGTAAATGATGAATAGAATCAAGTAGGTTTAATGATTCAAGTATGTTTAATTTGTGTATGACTTTGTGATGATAAGGTTTTAAAGTACATATTATGATTTGCGTATGATTTTCAACCTTAAAATCGAAGTACCTATGACCAAGTCACCATAAATTGCACATGAAAATTTGTGCATAGGTTGAGGATTTTAACTCAGCGGTCACAACATAGCAAACAAGAGAATGAGACATATGCATATTCTATTACGAAGAAAATAGCATGAAATTAACCATTATAACTAGCAATTACAAATGAATGTGTATGCTATGAAATCACTTATGTTTTTGTTTGTGTATGCTATGAAATCACTTGCGTTTTTGTTTAGAAAGCCACTCTGTTCTAGCCCGGACTATCTCAGCTTTATCAGCTTGCATCCGAAGTAGATGTGTATACTCCAATTCTGCTTTGCGATTAATCGAATTATTATTCGAATCTTCAGTGACACTGGCTGTTGTACTTGTCAATGATTCCAGCAAATTTGATTGTCGACACTCGCGTCGATATTCCAAAGTCATGCTCGTCATATAGTAATCTTCCAAGACATGTATTGGCACACTCTGCAGGCAATGTGCAAGCAGAATCAAGTACATATCGCACAAATGATTATATAACAGTTTAAGAATTACCTCCAAAATCCATCCTATGTATTTGACATTGTTTACATGCTGGTTGGCATCCATGTCACTCCATCTTGGCTGGATAAAGATATAGCCAGAGAAAGCAACAATTTATGAAGAAGCAATAATACAGCAACTATGAAAATAATCAACAAATTAGAGTAGAGGATAGGGAATTACTTACAGCTAAACCAGACCGAATTCTCCCAGCGGTTTCATCGGTTAGCTTGTCAATTTTGCCCACATCGTTTTTCTCTTTATCAATTGCAAAGCTGTGAAGATAAAATGGGAGAACCTCTTGCCTCACTTGCTCCGGAATCTTAGATAATCTTCTGGTTTCTCTGTTCATGATAACCCACGTGCTACATGGATGGAAATAATAGTATTTCGTTTTTCTTAATAATAATAATAATAATAAGAATTGAATTATATTGAAATTAGATCCATTTAAACAGAGAGATCATGAGATGGTGCTGCCCACCTTGTTGCTCTTGTTATTATCTCTTGAGTATGGTAGTCTCTGATGATCCAATCCCTACGCATACCATTCTTTCCTGTTGCATCGACCCAAGTATCAATCTCAACCACATCTCCCCTGCAAAATTAATTTAATCATTCAGAATGGAAATCTATATGTTGGATCATGTTCATTCTCCATGCGATGTCAGTGTTATTTGTAGGGAAATGGGACGTGTAAAAGGTACCAGCAGCTATATCTCTGTACTTGAACGTGGATGCGAGTGACAACCCATATGAGTTTCCTAAGGCTCATCTCACGGGTAGCACCGAAGCCATTTCCAGCAAGTCCGGAGCTCGTTACATGATTCAAAGCCGTCTCCTAACAATCATAAATATTGTGCATGCAGTTATATCTTCCCAATTTTGCGAGGCAATTAAAATTGGGAATCGCTATAAGAGATCATTAACATGCTTCCCTTTAACAATTTCATGTGTGCTCCATGGTTGGACCTGGACATTCTTTAGTTACAAATTAACTATTCCATTTCGAAGCCACAGATTATATAAGACAAAGTTATAAAAGCAGAAGGTATAACTATGTAGATGGATATATAGATAGATATGTTAGTGCATAATTATATAGGAAATCATTTCCAATTTTGGGTTGTTTGAGACAGAGATGATGTAACTTCTAACTCATAGTTACTTGTAAAAGTGAAGATTTGCCAATCTTTTAGCTGTTATATTTTCAAAATTAACCTGAATCGCAATCAAAATAATTTTAAACCAACCTTAATTTTTTGGAGCAAAAGTGAGAATTCTGGCTTTTGCTCTGGCCATGCAAGCTGTTAAAGATAGTTAGGCACCTTAGGAAGGTGTATAGTCAACAATTAAGAAAATTTGACTAAAATGAGCAAATTCATTATCATATTTTTGTACACATTTTTCACGATTCCAGGAAAATTTGAAGGTGTATTCAACATGTCAAGTTCTCTTTTCATCGACTATGCATGATGAAACTAAGGAAAGAAAATTCTTCGGCAAATTTATCCGTAAAATGTGCTTTCGTGTCCAGTCGAATCAAATACAAAAGTGAGTGAAAGCAATAAAGTTGGATATATTACAAGAAGAGAACCAACCTGAAGGAGATTCATTAGTGTTTCCATTGTAGCCGTTTTGTCCGGTCCAATTTCATAGGACCTAATAATGAAAGTCTGCCTATATACAAACTTATCCTCCACAAACCTTCCAAGCAAACATGCATGAAGGGGAGAATCATCATCGTCTTTATCCTTCTTTCTCCTATTGGTTGCTTCATGAACATGATGAATTCCATTCACCTTCTTCCCATTGATCATCTCCACACTCCCTCGAATTCTAGCACTTGCAACAATGAACGAGTTTTGCGGTTTCTTCGAATACCATGAAGAATAAAACCCTGCTACCTTGGTTGACATGGGAACAATCTTCTTTACGTCACTGAACAAATTTTCTGTATAGGATAATCTGAAACTAGTGTTTGCTTCCATGGACGTTGATATTGTTAAGTGATCATTCAATTTCCGGACAAATTGTAGAATGAATTAAAGTGATGTAGTGGTTTATCTTCTAATTAACTTGTGTTTCCTTGTTAAATGGAAATACGTTTTAAGCATTAGTTGTTGCAACCACTTATTTAGAGAAGCATGAGACTAAGGGCCAAAAGAATTCTATAAAAAACATGTGGGTTGGGATTTGCAGTTCAACCAATTTGATGGGTGGGCAAGAAATTTAGAGTTCCCTCAGTAGAAAGGATTTCGAAGGAGTGTGAAATTAATACTAATTTTCCTTGTGTTTTGTGCTTGAAATTAACAAGTCGAGTGTATCAGACTTCTAGAAAAAATGTCAATTGATTTGCTAAATATGTAACGGAATCTGACTCTCATTAACTTATATTTTTTTATTTAAATTTATAGATAAATTTTCAATCATTAAATTTATATAATCTAATAATTGAGATTTAAAATCAGAAATTTTTATCTAAATTTAATAATAACAACTCAGTATTTATATTTATCAGTAAATTGTATAAATTAATAGCTAAAAATTTACATCTAAATTTAAGTTCAAAAATTTAACTTGAAGGAGTTTCACCCATATCTAATTTATGGGTTATCTGTTTCTAACTCTCAACTCTTTAAACATTTTTTATGGAAAAACTTAAAATATCATTAATAAATATGGAATGATTACATGCAAAATAGTATTATGTTTTTCTCGACTTTTTAATATTTATAATCAGAAAATAAAATTTTTACTAATTGTAGTATTAATTTTTATTATATTTTATATGTTATATAAACAAGCTAATATTTTTAAGAAGAGTTAATATATCTTGCATATATTTATACAATTTAAATTGCAACTAAATGTGATATATAGAGAGATTTTGAGTCCAAGGATGTTACATATCCAATCATATTAATATTTTTGTTTTATATAATTATTATTTAGAAAATATCATACTACTATAATATTAAATGGAGTCTCAAACATAAACTTTTTAAAATTAAACCGTGAATTACTCGGCTGAGTTCTCAACAGCCTAAAGCATAAATATTTTGAATCCAAGTTCAGCTGAATGGTTATTCTAGCATCTAACCTCTTAGATAATATGAACTAGGAGGCCCAGATTGAAAAGTCATTGCACATCATTGGTTTTAGACGTGTTTGGACATCGTTTCTTGGGTTTTATCCCCGCCGCAAGGCTAAATCGTTAAACTAAATCGCCTCCTTTAGTTTCTGAATACAACTGCTTATACGTGGATTCGTGCAAAGGTGGGATGTTTTTAGTAATGCTAATTATTAATTCATTTATTTTTTATTTTCAAGTACGATTATAAGGGAAGCCGGCCTATTCTATAATGTGTCCCACATGATGGCCATATGGCCCAACCAAATAAAAGGACGAAAGATGTTACCATATTATTGAATTGAAAAAACCACTATGTCAATTTGTTTAGATTTATTCCTGCCACTCGTCAATTTCTTTAGATTTATCCCCTCCATCGGTCTAACATGTTTGGACCATCATACGAAACTCCACGTGTCACCGACTTCTGTACTTTAAACACATGGACAGGTGGCTTGCGTCTGGGGAAAAGAACATAGCCATTAGATTTTCGTCCTAATCTCAATCTCGCATTCTTTAAAGCAAAACCCCCCGCAAATAAAAAAATTAAAAAAATTGCAGGACTAATACTTTATAATCTAGTTTCGATCATTGCTCATCTGGACGGTCCTACTTCTAGCTCGACAAATTTAAGTCAGAATCCGATACTGGCTACCTTACTGCCACGTGTCCTCTCTTCTCCAAATATAAATGGCCATTCGGCACATCATCAAATCACCCACCAAACTTTTGTCTTCGTATTCAGAAACCGTTTTCTCACTACACAATTTTTCGAGCAGTTAATACAGCAATCAGTTTGTTGTCTGTGTTTTTCTCGGTTCTTGTTCCTGGTGTTGAATTTAAATCCAGAATAAAGAAGAACATGAGTCGTTTCTGGAATTTGATCGTTGGCCTTCATTCACTGGCTGGGTAATTCTTGTAACTCGACTCCTGATTTTTACTTTCATCTTTACAGTTTATAATCGTTTTCGTTTTTCTAATATCTGATCATAATATAAACATGTTTGCAGGCCTGTCGTGATGTTGCTGTATCCCTTGTAAGTAATTAATTTCTTCTTGTTCAACTTGTTCAATCTATGTATGGATGTATAATTTGAAGGATAAGGTAGTTTAAATTGTTTAATATCTTCGTTTCGACGACAGATATGCATCAGTTATAGCGATAGAAAGCCCATCGAAAGTGGATGATCAACAGTGGTTGGCTTACTGGATTTTGTATTCATTTCTAACTCTTTCAGAGATTGTACTCCAACCAGTTTTAGAATGGTGAGATTGAAAATTTCAATTAACAGACAAATTTTACTTGAAACAGAGGTATAACAAAGTATCTGATTTAATAAATTTTTTGTTCTGAATTAATCTCAGGATACCAATCTGGTACACAATGAAGCTAGTGTTTGCAATATGGCTGGTTTTACCCCAGTTTAGAGGAGCAGCTTTCATCTATGAAAGGTTCGTAAGACAGAAAATCAAGCAGTACAGAGGATTAACAGTAACAGAGCACCATCACAAATCTCCAACCGGCAAGGCCAAGAAAAAGTTTGTCGACTTCATCATCCCAAAGAAAGTAAGCTAATTAATTCGAACAACAAAAGCAACTTGTTGAGGGTTTTAATTTAAAAGTAATGTTAATATAAATAAAAGTGGGAATGACCACAGAGAGTAAAGATTCTTGTCCAATTTTCTAATGGGAATTTGTGAACGTGAACGTTTACAGGGAGAGCACGAGGTATACTAATTACAAAGAAACGTCCATCACTGGATTGGGTTCTGAGAACGTGCTGCTGTTTTCTTCTTCTTCTTCTTTTTTTTTAAGAGACTTTTCTGTTCTGTGCTCCTTTGTCATCAAAAAAATGGTCTGAAAGTTTTCATTACTGTGATGTCTAGGTGACGCTTTGTCAAATAATGAATCAACCGCCTAACTTTGATTGTCATTCTTGTGTTCGATGATGTTAAATCGTTAGTCTATGGTTACAATAATGACCTTGTTAATGTCATTCTTACTTGCTTACAAAGGCATTCTTAACATCCATTTTCAGCAATAGCAGCACTAATAACATGTTGCTGAAAATTGACATCCAAAATCATATTTTAAATTTTATTCATTGGAAAATTAAAATTAAATGAAAATTTAAATTTAAATTAGTGTGTTATTTTAACTATTAAAGTCCAAATTTTTTATATTTTTTTATTTGTTACTTATTAATTATACTGGTAAAGTTACTGAATAAAAATATAACTAGTATGTTATTTTAACCATTAAAGTCAAAATTTGTTTTAATATTTTTTTATTTGTTACTCAGATGGCCGAATTGGAATTCATGTGAAAATTATAGATAATTATTATTTAAATTTTTTAATTTTATACAGTATTCTTTGGACTGCCAATGAAGTCCATTTGGGTGCTGGGCCTGACTTAGATGCTGGTTGGAAGCCATTGATGATCATGATTAATTCCTACATGACAAGGAATATTTGTGCTTTTAATTTTGATTCGAAGATTAGCATCTAAGATTTCATAAAAAACTTGATTATCGATATACTTCGCTCATCTTTTATATAGAACACGAATGAAAAAAGGTTTGGTTAATACATACAATAAATTCGCAGGATTCAACGTATATTTTAATATTTAATTATTATGTTATTGCAATGGTTAAAGAATCAAACTAAGCAGAACCATAACATGCAATTATGAATCTCAAGAACTTACCTACAGCCTTAGATGTAACTTCAGAAAAAAGTAAGAAAAAAAAAGTGAGAGAGAGAGAGAAAGAAAGAAATTATGTAGTTCAACATTGTAGCTTACATTCTTGGAGTAAGATGACCATGAAACTGTTATTGAAGGTTTTTTTGAACGATTGCAAGATGTCTACACGGTGATCACTCACCATGTTTAATTAAAGATAATCTATAAAACATTCCACTAATTTATTTTAGACATTAATTATTGAAAAATCTGATTAAAATTACTTATTTTACAATGCATGTTTGGAGCATTATACCAATTGCGTAACCCAATAAAAAATATAACATAAAAAAGAATTTTTTGAATTTGATTTGGCACGCCTAGTTATCTAGGACTTCCAATTTTATAATATCGAATAGAAAGAATTTTAAGTAGAATTTGTGCATTGCGCTTATCGAATAATTTGGTCAGAAAAATATTTATTTGAGGTTATTCAATTAATAAGTTAAAGGTAATTTTATTAGATATTCTCATTAAGATTATTCAATTTGTCTAAAATTTTTAATAAAATAAATATAATGCATGATAGAAAAATTATCAAATTTTATTGGATGAAAGCACAACATCATTTTTCAATTTGATGTTTTAAAAGCATCCAAAAACTTCTGTAATTTAAGAAATATATAGCATTATTTTTTAACTGTCATCAAACAAAGTGCATTATCAAACTGCCCTAATATTGTACTTGATGCTTCAAAACGGGAACGAGATTGGCATCTCTTACCTTTAAAATCACCAATAATGTCTTTCGGCCTGCCCCGCCCCTACTTCCTTTGTTTCTTCTGTTTTTGAGTCTGTTTTCTCCTTTTCCTTTTAATGGAAACAAAAGGCATTACACAAGTAGTACGTATTGTTATATAAACATGCTCTTAAAAAGAAATGTGTTTCGAATTCTTGAGAAGCTAAAAAGATTTAGAGCATGCATTCTATATATTAAAGTCGATCACTATTGTTTTTCTATTAAGATTGTTTAATTAATTTGTGCAACTGCTAAGAAGTTTCATCCCTTCTCGTTAATCTCTTCTTTTGACCACTTGTGTTCCTTAATTAAATAAAAGAAGTAATTAAAATATGCCCAACAAGTTGCAAAGTTAATTTATTTATAATTTTTGTTTTGAATTTTTATACAAACAATGCACTATTGTTTTTGTAATACTTAACCTTGAATGGAAGGAAATAAAATATCTTGCATTGAAGAACAGCGATATTTCTGATGGTTGAAAGTAAGCTATTTTCTTTTCACCGAAAGTATGTATGACCTTCTTTTTCTATCTGGGAAGCTATTATTTGGCCTTGAAAAAGTTGAGGTGGAAGGATTCAAATTGATGCATAATCTCTCTTGTACGCATAGATTCAATACGAAATTCAACCTATCAAATCAACAACAAACTTAATTTAATTTCAATTACACTTTAATTACCTAATAAAGATTCAAAAGTGATTCAAATAAGAAGTTAAAAAAAATACACCAGTAACCAATCAGAAGTTTATATTAATCTCTATGACACAAAATTTATTACTACTATAAAAAATATCCAAGCACCCACTAATTAATTAGTAGCAAGTGTGTGTGTGTGTTTGTATTATCGGAGGGCCCTCACTATAGGAAATCCCATATTGAATCTTTTTGTGAATGAAAGGAAAATAAATTCTATCACTGCACAAAGACCATCGCCAAAAATAACTATGTATGATTAATGCTTGTTATCTTTATTCTTAAATTGAAGTAAAATCTTAATAATCAGGCGGAATTTAATTAAACCGTTAGCTAAAGTTGTGACTCTTCTTTTAGCAGCTGTATTAATTGAAGATTCAAACATGGATCGATTCTGACAATATAACTTTAATTCCCCATTTCTGATGTAGTATTACTAGCTTTCCCTTTACCGTGCCCCTCAATAATGTTTGTTCTATTGTAGTAGCAGAGCTATTGAAGCAAAAGACAAAGCAACTTGTTTAACCAGTTTGCCATATCTTTTACCCTAATTAACATCAAAAAAAAGAAAAGATCCCTCGACACCATTGATCGATATGTCACTGTGATTTTGCTGCTTAGTTTAGACGCATGCAATAGCACAATCAATAAAGCAATTAATTAGACATGTACGCTACCAATGCATGCATCAACTTTTGATGACACATTAATTTACGAAAATAAGACAATTATTATTCTGTTATTATATAAATTAACCACTTGTTCATACTCGATCTGAAGCTTAAGTTATTGCATATGCAATAGTTTAATATCAATACTGCAAATCAAATCTAATAAATATAAAGACACAATTAACAGTTCAAATTACAATTAAATTCCATTCGAAATGTTGATAATACATTAGTATAACCCAAATTTTTGCCCCTCAATAGGTGATTAGAGCCCTATATCTACAGATGATTTCTACTCGCACTAAAAATTAAAGAGAAATTTATGAACATAATGAAAACGAGCCCAGGACACGAAGAAGTGCTTTATCATCATGCTACAATGGTGACTGAATTTAGTAGTGTACAAAAGATTCAAAACCATCAACACGAAGTAGTGGAAACCAGAGCTAGCCTAATGCAAAAGTATCCAATAAGCACTAATCAATCTCTCTTGTAGCCTTTTAAAAAGTCACCCACCCCCCGTACTCGTTCAAAAAAAATAAATAAATTAAAAGTAGCTAGCATGCATGTGATGAATTTTACCGAAACCTCCCACATTTTTCTTACTATATAATCCTGTTTAATTCATGGCTTATGTTCAGTCAGACGGCCATTGACCTCCTTCATGCTTATTGAGATCTGAACTCTTCCAGTCTTATAACTCCTACCCGAAAAGATGATGCAAATGACTCAAGCCATGAAGAAATCGAAGACCAATCAACTTATTGACAATTTATTCTTCTACTCTTTGACAGTACTAACTTGTAGTTTCTTCTGTTCAAGTCCTTTTTGGTTTCCTTCCGTGTGTTCTTCCATGAAGGTCTTTCTCCTTGTTTCTCTCCCGAAATTTGGTTTGGCCCTGTTCGGCCCTAAGTTTTTGTTCCTTGTGGGCAATCTTATTGTTGTTATTCTACTCCGAGAATCGAAGCTATTTGCTTCAGATAACTCTTCTCCAACTGCTGGCGACGTGTACTATGATGAGTACATTAGCAGGAGTCGACGCGTTGGAATTTCTCCAACCCTCGAAAACAAAGAGAGACAGAGAGAGATTATATGTTTTGAGGAGACTCTGAAAAAAACTTGTGGAGAGGAAAACACGGTAAAGAAAAGATGGGTTGAGGAAGAGGTAGAGACAAAGAATGGGAAAGAGGATTTAACCGGAGAAGATGATGAGTTTGCTTTCCCAGCTGAAGAATTGAACAAAAGAGCTGATGATTTCATTGCGAGGGTCAACAGGCAAAGGAGGCTTGAAGCTTTCTTGGGGTGAATAAGTAATTAAATCAGGGAATTGTGAGGGTAATTATGGAAGTAATTAGTAGTTTGTATTTAAATATGATATATAGATAAATAAAAGCTCTATTCTTAATTTTAGTAGCTGAAGGTTTAACAAACATCCAAGATAATCTGTCACATATTTGTGACTGACTACACTTTGCAGTAAAGGGTGGCCTTTGTGATGGTATCAATTTCAATTGAACTCCTGGTTCCCACGTACCTTTCCAGAATACGAGAGCACGTGAAATTAATGAATACCAGATATGATAAACTTCAGATCCATCAATTTTGAAAAAGTCTTAGATATGCAGGATATACCTCGACCAGATGCATTTGGTTCAATTAAAATGGACTACCTCGATCACTAGTAAGATCGAAATGACAAAAATAAGATCTAATTTTGCAAATTTTGAAAAATAAGTGAGTTTGTTATTTCGATCCTACTAAAGATTTAAGTACTGCACTTTAATTGATCAGATGTGCCACATCAGCAGTGCATTTAACATATTTGTAACTCTCATCACCTTTTATCAAACTTAGAACCATAATTAATTCTCTATCCTTTCTTCCTTTTTCATTGTCCTACATTGCAACTTTATTCCAATTCACAAATAAAATAAAAATAAAAATAAATGTGATGAGAAAAAGGTATTAATTTTTTTACTTTCATGAAGCCTAAACTAGCTAGCTTGTTATCAGTATATATATATATATATTCAAAATTAGCTAGCTAATTGAACTATTTTCTTGAAGGGAAGAAAAAAGAACTATGCTTTTTAGGCCATAACTTTGTTTTGTAAAAAATAATGTCATATTGCAATGAAAACAGATTAATAATGTACAAATAGTTTTCCAATTGGGCTTAAGGGGTATAATGTTCCCAGCCCACTATCTGCACTTGTTTTCTATTGAACTAACTGGGCGGGAACAAAAAATTGCTAATTGAAAACTTAGCCCAAGTCTGTTCTTCTTATCACAAAGAATTGGTGTAATGCAATTTTCCAAAGTTTATAGTGCAATTTTATCGAACCTATCACCTTCCAGTGGAAACATTTTCTTGACCTATAAAGGGGAAACTGAAGAGATTTTCCTGCAAATTTTTAAATGAACAGAGATTGATATAATGCAATTTTCTTTTATAGTGCATGAGAGCCAAGTTACCAAACATAATGGACAACAAATATATCATATATTGGTAAATAGAAACGTATGAGTGTATTATTGTCGTTATATTAATTACAATAATAATGAAAAAGAGTTTTCAAGAATCTTTAAGCGGCAGACGTCACGTGCCGTATGCATGTGTTATGAGACAAATGGAAACGTCACACTGTTTGTTCTTTAACACGCGTCGTATCTTAACCATGCAATATTGCCACCACCTTCTGCAATCTTTTCTTCCAGCTCTTTCCATTTGCATATTTCATGTTTCTAATAAAATTTATACAAATCCATCGATTTACATTTCATTTGAATCGTTGGAAAATTCTCCCCTGTATCTGTATGATAAACTAAGCTATGGATTTGATTCAAGATTTCCTCGATCTCGTAGCTCCTCCCTTCACTTCTTTCTGTGCCTCTTCTTACCACCATTTCTGTGTTACAAGTTCTTTCGCTACGTTTTCCAATCCATTTGTAGCGAAGATGTTGCAGAGAAAGTCGTCATCATAACCGGTGCTTCCTCGGGGATCGGAGAGGTAGCTAGCTCCTTCTATAACTTTGCGGTTACTGATTCTGAACAATTATTGATGAACCGTCGTGATAATTTCTTTGATTTTGTTGTAGCATCTAG
>JAWDEX010000002.1:1015552-1047856 GCA_035221805.1 Trichilia hirta | reverse complement strand
AATTCTCTCCAAACTACCAAAAAAAAAAAAAAAAAAAAAAAAGAACAAACTACTCACAAAGAATAATCTTGTACGTAGTTGATCTAACAATACTCTTGATCTAATTAAATCACGATGACAAACAAATTCTATGACCATAATCAATATTGTGAAATTGAGCACAGAATCGTAATCCAGTGTAATGCCAGAATCCTGTTGTGCAATAAAATAAAGTTTATGGAAGTGGAGAATCTGGCATCAGAAACTTTTTGTAGCAACAGCAATTTTTCTCGTCAACACTGTAGTTCTTCAACAGGTTCAGTTCACTTGAAGCGCTGAATACCTACCTTTTTCCTCGTGGTGGCCTGTTTACTTCATCAACAAGACGCTGGTGTGCCGCATCCAACTCCTGCACCTTTCCTCCAAGGACTTCAAGAGATTCTGGAACCAGCATCAGCAGTCCACGCTGTATATGTACATTACAGATGACAACCTGAAAGCCAGAGGAGAATAACAACTGTTGAGCAATCAAGAGAGACTATAGACTATCTGTTATTAGTTGGCATGAAGCGATGGTCTGGTAAATAAACAGTTAATCTACAACTAAATTCAGATATTTTAACGACAGTAAAAGGAAACGGCAAATGTGCCACAATAAGAAGATACAGTCAATCCTGTGAACAACAGGAATTTGATTAATGATACTTCCCAAGCGCATATGAACCATTTGCCTAAATTACTTATTTTATGCAAAAACAAAGGGTGCATACCAACAGCCTACCGCCAGATAACATGTCATCCCATTTATTCTAAAGACTCCTTTTAAGAGCATAAATTTATTTGCACCAAAGCATTAATATGCATGCATTGCAACTGCCATTTGTACATGTCATAGTTAAAATAGTCAGCAATTCAAAACCTTAAACTCATGGAAAGCACCTTCACAATTTATATATTCAACAAGAAGGTGTCACCCATCAATGAACTATACACCTTGTTCACAGCTGTGAATCAAACCTCCAGTGTAAATTTCAAGAGATAGAACTGGATGTCAAGCACTGACTGATGATAAAAGGAGAAAACCTTTAATCCTGCAGGAGCCAAAACTTTGAGATCTTTGATCGGCCTGTATTCCATGCCAAAAACACGTTGAACACCATCTGTCATTGACAACTTGAGGCACCTCTTGAGCCCAGAAGGTGCATCCTGATACCTGCCTTGTAGAGGACAGCTGATATTAACAATCTCATCAACCTGGGAAATGAGGACCTTTTCGTTATTGTTTTACATGCCCTGTTTTCATTTTTATTTTCTAAAGCAGACTAAATATTTGATCGGTTAGTGTTTCACAAAATGATTTGTTAAACATGGAAAATTAATTTTGCACTTTTTAACTAGAAAGTGGAAAACACTGTTAGTTGTTGTCCTCGAATCTGGAAAACAATATTTGAACCATTGTTTTGAGTTCATTACCATTACAAGTTAATTAATAATAATAATAATGTACCATCAAATAACAGAGTTAGATGAAAACAATATTATGCGCGAAAACTATGATCCACAAGGAAAAAAAGAAGAAGAAGAAGAAGCAAAATCTTAATTGTTGCATTAACCGCTAAATTTATCGAAAAAACACACAAACGTCCAAGATTACGCAAAAGCACGCACCTGCAAAACGAAAGGTCCCTTGAGCTCGACCATATGCATTGAGTGCACATTTTGCGGAAGTACGCCAGCACCAGAATAATTCATGTCAGATAACAAGAACTGCTGGAAACAAAGTTTAGCTTTGTCGGCAACATGGAGTTCCAAGAATCCCGAAACAGAACTCTCAAGTCCTTGAACACAAGAATCTAACCACTCTCTCTTCAGGCTTAATCCGAGTCTCAATAGTGAGTCTGCAACCGGAGAACCTATGATTGCCTCTGGTGATGGTGGCGTGAAGTACTCGTCGTCGTCATCAACGACGATTGGGACAGGATCGGAGTTAGGGTTTGGGTTGGGAGGAAACAGGTCGACGGGTGAGGGAGTGCCAATGGAGTGTTCACTGTTTTGCGGAAAATTAAGTGATTGTTGCTGCTGATTTGGCTCTTCTTCTGAATCGGAAGAACAATGGATTCTCAGTCGTCGTCTTGGCATTTTGGAGACCACGCTGCTGAGTGACTGTTGTTTCCTTCCCTCCATTTCCGTCGAATTTTGAGGTTCACGTTTAAATCTTTTTTCAGAGGGAAAATGTGGACCCTAGTGCAGCCTTTAGCCGGCCCGATTTGAAGAGGGCCAAAGATCAAAGCCCAAAATCGGGTACGAATGTGGATATCAGTAATCTGAAACAAGTTGGGTTTTAAAAATGATTTGAATAATAAATATGAAAAAAATGTTTTTAATTAAATAATCAAAAGTTAGTAATTATGAAGAAAAAATTAATTAAAGAAATTAAAGAAAGGAGTTGAACAAGGGATGATAATTTTTGGCATTGGATTTGGATCCGTGTCCTATCCGTGCTAGACCATTCATAATTACATCCGGAGTCCAACTTCTGCCCAAGTTTTAACTCAATTTTGGATTTTAATAATATTCAAATAGATTTTAATATTTATGAATATTCATTGATATTAATAAATATATAATATTTATTAACATTATTTTTTTATTTCAAATATTAAATTTAAATTTTTTTAAATAATGCTCACTAATAAAAAAATAAATTAAAAAACTTATTCTTTAAAAAAATAAAAAAATATAATAATTTTTAGTTATTATTATTATTATTATTATATGATGTTTGTGTGTGTGTGTGTGTGTGTGTGTGTGTATAATCTCTTAATTATTAAATTAAATATTAAATCACGCAATAATTTATATTAATATTATTGACTTAGTAATATGACGTATTATAATAAAATTCATTATAATAAAATTCAAAAGACATATTAAAAATCAAAATTATATATTATAAACCATATTATACTTCATACAAAAATGAATATATCATACTATAATTTACAAGTTATATACCACAAATTAAAATATTAAAAATTTTAAGTTTTAGGTTTTAACTTTTTTTTTATTTTTTTAGTTAATAATAATAAATTTAATATTTAATTGATCGGGTAGGAGAGCTTCAGCTGGTTTTATGAATGCATTTATGCCCAAATTTAAGACCGGTCAAATTCGTCATTTGCTTTTTGACTGAATATCTAAACCTATCGGATAAGGGTGCCATTTCTAATTTAACCAGGGATGGCATATTTTTGAAACTAGCGTACTATTCTTTATTTTTTTTCATATTTTTCATCTTTGCTGTTATTACAAAATAGTATATTACTTCAATCATATACAATTGAAAATTTTTCTTATTAGTCAAGGAATTAGAAACTTTTAGTTCGCTGAAGACTTTTATTTAATATTGTAAGTGACATTCATTTTGTTTAAAACTATTGGCACCACATATTTGCTACCTCTACGTAAAAAATTACATACATAAGGAGTTAATACGAATCAAATGGATTAAAGAATTCTTATTTTTAATTTAATTTGATGTTAATCATTGATAAAAGAAAGAGACAAAAAGAATAAGCCATAATCATGAAAATTTTCAAATAAATAGGCTTATATTTATCATTTGAAATATGAGTACATAAATATGAAGTATGGCAAAGTAATTAAGATTGAGAGATATATAGAAAGATTCCTTGCATTGTGATTTAAAGGGGGTGAATCATGAACCCAACTTCTTTGAAAAGCAATTCTTATTTGCATTCCAAAATGTTTCCAAGGGAATATGCTATGTTTTCCCAAGGGGAACAAAATGATATCTTTACAATCATTATTGCCCTCTGTTGAGTAAAATGACAACAGCGAGTGGCAGCTACCCACATCAATGTGAGGCTCTTAATGTTAATTAATTGGTAGATAGATAGTTAAGAAATAATAATCAAATATATCTACACCTGGAAATTGGTAGCATATTTTAAAAACCATATGTTAATCTCTCATTGGTTAAGTTTTACTAATCTTTGAAAAGAAAATGGCTAATGAAATGTTTGGGGGATGTAGAAGTAAGCAAAAAACACTGAAAATATTATGGGATTGATGATCAACTTTTTTAATTATTATAGATACATTATCACTTCGTGGTGTGGTTTCTCACTTTTTTCTATTTAATTTTAATATTGCAGCCAATTAGGGTAATCATTCTGGACATTTTAGACTCGCATTCTCGCTATAAATGCGGAATAGTATGTGTTCTTCTTTCCCAAGACATATTGAATCAAAGCCCAAAAAATTTTGCATCCTTAGGTGTTTTGATTTTTCGAGATGGAAGGCAAAGGAGAGAAGAAGATGGCTCTTATTTTTGGTATCCATGGCGATACGGTTCTTGGTTTTTGGTGCAAAATTCGGTGAGTGTGCGTTTGGGATCCAGCTCAACGCATGCACACTTCCTCAATGTATTGCTGAATGCAAAAGGGCTTTTCATGAAAAGTTTCTGAGTGCTACCTGTGCAACCGCAGGCTCGCAAAGAAAATGCTGTGTTTGCTTAGATTGAAACATACACAAACAAGGACTGTTTTTTTCTCTGTTTTCTGTCCAATATCGCAATATTTACTTGTTTTATGAAAAAATACCTAACACTCCCTTATTTAAGTCAATAAAATCTTTTATCGTGAGGGTATTAAATAATTTTTAGTAAAACAGGGAGTATCAAAGTATTAAATCAAAAAACGAAGAAAAAAATAGTCATTAACTCATAAGTAAACTATACATTAAAACATTTTCTACGTTGAAAGGCATGTAACTGTACTTGTTTAGATAATTTTTCGACTAATTCGACAGGCCATTGATCAAGCTTGTACTCTCTCAACATATCAAACCTTTTAAGTTGATTTGGATTGAATTATATGATATAATTAATTTCTTAATCACGTAATCAATATTAATTGTGCAAAATGAGTCACTAGCCTTTCTGATTGTGTTTTGATGGCTAGTTGGTAGTTGGTGCTAAACTACAACCACACCCAGTTGCATAACCAACTTCGCATTCCATTAATTTGGTTTTCAGACACATCTACAATTACGATTTTGATTTTTTGAATAACAGCTAGTTCTTAGTACAACTGTATAATTGACACCATTAAATTGAGCAAACAAACTTAGGATTGCTGCAATTGAAATGACCAAACTTTTCTGATAGTTAGGTTGGCACTTAATTTTGAAAGCGCAACAATTCAATATAAAACACAAAGATTTTATTAAACGACGACTATTATTATTACCCCATAATTGTGAATTAAAAATCAACTTGAACCAAAAACATACTCTAATTGTATTCGTAAACCCAGAAAATGAATGAGAATTCCTGAGGCTCAGCCTTAAATCATGAGTGGGTAACGATTTCCCATTCAATCCTATTTTCCTGAGAATTGACACCATGATTACTCATGATAATCAAACCCAACACCTAACAAATGTACGGCAAATTAAAGAAGAAGCAGTGGCAACTTTTCCAATTTTTACTCCACTCAAAGAGAACAAGTTAGTGAATTACTTGACTCTACGCAGACCAATTTGAACAAATAATGGTAATTGAGCTACAAGGAAAGAGCAATAGCACGTTTTGGTGCGAAATTGTCTAGTAAGATTCAGCATTTGCAAAAAGATATATCATTATCAATTGTTAAAAAGATTGTGCAGGGTATCAACACTACATGATAAAAACTTGACAATAAATTGCTTGTCAGCATCCAAATTACCTTGTCTGCCAATTTTATACATTTTGAAAGGAAAACTTCTTATTCATTAAGGTTTATTTCAATATAGAGGTGATGTGACTTTAAAACTAAAATTATCATGGAATGAAAGTATTAAATATTGAATGTTAGCAAAAATATGAACTGAGTTTCAATTAAAAAGAAAATTATTTCAAATATTTGTTAATTTGACTTTTAAAAAATAATAGCAACATTACTAATTCGAAACAAAGTGCAAGACTTTCATATAATATTATGGAGTGGCAGACTGACTTCTAAATCTTAACTAAAATGAAATAAACATTATAAATATTAAATATTAATATCAAAATATGTAAATAAGTTTTATTAAAAGTTAATATTATTAAATATTTATAGTTAATATTACTTTTAACACAACAGAAGATCATAATTTTACACCCAATATAGGTTGTCATGTTCCCAAGATACCCAGCATGTGGCCCATATTATTCTCCTTCTTCCTCAAAACAAGCACTATCTTTCTTCACTGCTCACCCTACCCTACAAATTCCTATTAACAAGAATGAACAATTGTATACATAAATTTTTTAATAATATTGCAAAATCCTCAATCTTCTTCCTTTTTACATCTTAATTATTAACATGATCATCATTTATCTATCCATCTAATCTTTTTCATAGGCTGGATTCTTTGAAGCGTATCTGTAAAAAATTGTTGATACAAACTTACAATCATTCTACATATTTTGTACATAATTCATAATTTCATATATATACTTGTGTCCAATTAGTAGTCTAAAGTTATTAACTTTATTAGGGCATATTTAAAATTATATATTGTAAATAATGTTTGATAACAATGACTTCTATTTTTGACAACAAATATTATTTTTGGTACTCCCGAGATTTTAAAGAGTGATAAATCAAATAAGTAATAGACAAATAAATAAAGAGAGAAAATAACACTAATAGAAATTCAATATTGCTTTCTATTTATGGGTATTTGAAGTCTTAAAGTGCCAATTCTTTCAGAATAAAATATGCTTTAATAGCCAGTAATTGCAATATGATTATATTGATAGGAGAATAAGAAATCACTGGTTCGAGCTCTGTAAAAACGTAGGAGAAAATCAATAATTACATTCACTTGTTCCTATTTTCCACACATTAAATGCAACACGAAGTATCAAACAAATAGGCCTAAGAGTTTGGTGAAATTTAGCATTAAAAATGGTTGTTGAATATTGTCAAATTTTCATTATAAATTAGTGTTTTCAACCCATGTTTTTCAATAATTTAACATTTTTAATTTTCATAATATCACTTTAACCTCCCCTCCAACATAAAAATAAATAAATAAAACAAATATAATAAAAAAGGGATATTCAGAAAAATCATTTTCACGTTGCAGCTGCACAACTATTCTTCACACCAACGTAAATATTTTGCAGAGTCCTAAACGCTACACCTAAATTGTGGGTTTTGCTCTCAAGTCTCATAATGAAGGCAGTACCACTAGCCAGCCGAACAACACTTTTTTAACAATACAATATTATAACTAATGGTTTGTTTGGTTTCAAAATATATAAAAAAAATGTGTTCAAAATTCACTAAAAATTAATTATTTTTTTGAATATTACTTTTAAAATTAAAATTAAGTAAAAACAGTGACAATACTAAACCTATCTTAAAAATAGTTCGACTTAATTTATTAAATTAGTATAAATGTATCATTTTAACGTCATCTAATATCTTAATATCAAAGAAATTTTAATATTTTTCTTGATATTAAATATTAAATTTGAAATGTCCTAATACGAATTTATTATTGTTATTATTATTATTATTATTATTATTATTTTTTGTTTGCTTAAAAATATCTATGTATGAATGAAACTGCCCTTGGTTGATGTTGTTGCCACGTTCCTCGTTTCTCTATCACAGTAGTAGCTTTCTTTATTCATCCTTTTAAGGAAATTAACACAGAAACTAATGAAACTCTACGTAGGCATTTCAAGTTTCAACATCATGATTTTTTCTTTGTTTATATATGCCTTTAATATCCTATCCCTAACCTTATCCAATACATAAAAATTAGAATTTAAAAATTTTGTAATAATCTATCTACCGTCTATTTATACATCAACATGGCTAATTATAAAACAAGTTCTTTTAAATAATAAACCAAATTATTTATTAATTAACATTTTTTTTTAATTATCTTTCTGAAATAGGTTGTAATTTACACAAGAATGAAGAGTTATTTTTAGTTCCGAAACAAAAAACCTTTAAATAATGAATTTGTATTTAATTTGTAAGAATTCAACGCTGAATACTACATTTTCGCATTTAATTACTATCATCCTTGTTTAAAGGATGAAATAGGAGAATAATTTTATACATTAAAAATCACGTTGTATAATCAATTCATTATCACTCTTTTTATATATATTTGAATAAAGAATTAAGGTGTATTTTTTGTATTAGAATTATATTAGTAATTCACTTATTATAATTCTTAACTCTTTAAAAAAAAAAATTAAAAAAAAAAAATGAGAATGATACCAGAAGACTTGTGAAACGTTTACAAGAAATGAGAATGACAACAAAAGACTTATTATAGTTGTGTAGTACAGTGAATGCATCGTATCCCTAATTTTGAATAAAAGAAAATAAATTAGAATTCATGGTGCATGAAATTACAAAAATGCCACATTCTTCTCCCATGGATTCAAATTCGCGCGCAAGGTAAGGGCTTCGATATATATAGAAAAGATTCAGAATAATAGATCCGAGTAGGCAGCTTTATTTATTAAATTAATTAATTTATTATGGAATGGGTAACGTCCTAACTGTTCTGTTGAACAATCACGAGCCAACACGTAGCCGAGGCTACGTTTGCACATTATTTTCTGGGCTAATTAACAGTCAGTTCGTTACTTTTCCTCCCGTCCGGTACTTTATATACACGATAAAACGCTTCACTCTGTTTTCAATTTCGAGTCAAGTTCTCCTGCGAAACCAACTACTGCGTCTTTATTACTTCTAATTTGAAAGGTTTTGTTTGATTTGGAGTCTTGGTTTTCTGGTGATTTGAAAAGCTTAGCAATGGATGATGAGTTTGCAAAGCTTATCAGGAGAATGAACCCACCAAGGTAACATCATTTGCTCTCTCACACTTGTCAATATATACGCAGAATTCAGGTTTTGTTCTGGGTTAGAGATAACTTTTTTGGTGGTTCTGGAGTTAGAACAGTTACTTGAATTTGAGTAATCACCCATGTCCTCTCTATGTTTTCTAGTGTATAATGCTAGAATTCTTTCTCATTCCATAATTTATACAGTAGCCGCTGAAATTTTATGTTGATTTGGTTGGATTTTCTATTGTTAATTTCCGGATTTATGGTGCATTTTGAAACACAGATCACAAATGGTCCTAACCTTGTCACCGGAGCCAACTTTTTTTTATGTTATATTTCACTGTTGTTTGTGTATTACCAATATTCCAGCTGCGTCTCTCTGTTTACGTGTATTTTTTTTTTACTTTTGGTTGCAGAGTAGTCATTGACAATGATGTTTGTGAGCATGCCACTGTTATACAGGTAAATACTGCAAGTCCTTAAATGAGTGAACAGATCTGGTTGCCAAAATTTTCTTTTATGTTCTTCAATATTTTGCCTGTTTGTTGCCTTAAATCATTTGATATTTCCGAAAATTGAACTGGGTATCTTCTTCCTTAGGTTGATAGTGTCCACAGGCATGGTATTTTGCTTGAAGTTATCCAATTTCTAGCAGACCTTAACCTCGTTATAACCAAAGCATACGTATCCGCTGATGGAGTATATTTAATGGATGGTAAGGTTAAAATCTTATTTAATCGACAGATCAAATCTCTCTGTTCCCTTCAACTTGCTGATTTTGCTACTTGGTTTTCAGTGTTTTATGTCACCGACATTGACGGAAACAAGATCAGAGATAAAGGAACCGTTAGTTATATAAAGACAGTAAGCAACATGACGTTCTTAATACTCGAAAGTTTAGAGCATTCTGCTTGAACTAAGCATTTGAAAATCCATATTCACGCACAATCTTCATTTGTTCAATTTTTCAGACTGTTGAAACCAATGCAAGTTTCTTGAATTCGATGAGAAGTTCTGTTGGTGTAGTGCCCTCTAAAGAATATACCTCAATAGAACTGACAGGCTGTGACCGGCCTGGATTGCTATCAGAATTATCAGCAGTCCTAACAGACCTCAGCTGCAATGTGGTAAATGCTGAAATATGGACGCACAATGCTCGAGCAGCAGCTGTGCTTCATGTCACAGACCAATCATCTGGCTCTGCAATCGAAGACCCTAAAAGGATCGCAAAGACAAAGAAACTTCTGTGCAATGTTTTAAGAGGCAACGATGTTTTTACATTTCCAAGAATGTCTATTTCTTCAGCTATGGTAATGCACAGAGAAAGAAGATTGCACCAGATGTTGTTTGCTGATAGAGATTTTGAGAGACCGGAAAGTTCGAAGTACAACAGTTCACGACCCCATGTAACTGTATTGGATTGTAGTGATCGAGACTATACAGCCGTGACTATAAGGTCTAAAGATCGGCCTAAGTTATTGTTTGACACTGTGTGTAGTTTAACAGACATGCAATATGTGGTTTACCATGGTACAGTCATAACAGGAAGAATGGAAGCGTATCAGGTAAATTGCATGTAATCCATACATTGCTTTCAGAAGATGAAATACTCTATTTTTCATTCTCTCTAATTTCAATTTTACGAAATCTATTTTGTAGGAATATTACATCAAACATGTGGATGGATTCCCTATAAGCTCAGAAGCTGAACGACAACGTGTTACAGCATGTCTTGAAGCAGCAATTGAGAGGCGAGCCTCAGAGGTTAGCTTCAAGATCCGTTTGACATTATGGTGTGTTTGCTTGATCACTAAGTCGTTGTTTTTTCTTGTAGGATCTGGAATTAGAACTTTACACAGATGATCGCTTTGGCCTCTTATCAGATGTTACCAGGATACTTCGTGAAAATGGTTTGTGCATAAGAAGAGCTCAGATATCTACAAAGGGTGGAAAAGCTAAAGATACCTTCTTTGTCACGGATGCTTCAGGAAATTCTGTTGACCCAAGAATTGTTGATTCCATCAAGCATCAGATGGGACAAACTATACTACAGGTAAAAGGTAACCTGAATATGCCTCCGAAACTTCCTCAAGAGGCTGGAAGAAGCTTCTTCTTTGGAAATTTTTTCAAGGGACGAAGCTTCCAAAATTTTTAACTCATCAAATCTTGCTCATAGTGCTCCTCACACGTTACAGCAGGGTGATTACGCCAAGAAAAAGAAAGTTACACAAACAATTTAACTTAGAAAAATATTCAAGACAAATGATTGCTTGTCTTTCTCTTTGTTTGTACGTGTCTATAGTGTGAAATAGAACAGATTGTACAAATGAGAGCAAAAATCAGACTGTACAGAATTGTTTTCAAAGAAAATAAAGATGTAAAAAGTTTGTGCCAACAATGCTTGTTACCAATTTTCCCAATGTCGTTGGTTTTACGCTTCAAGTTTGAAAAACTTTGTAAGGAAGAATCAGGAACTGGATTTAATCACCCCCACTATTCGTAAAGTTTCCGAATTGATACTTAAAGACAAGGATGTAACCAGGGTAAACTTCCTTGCATTTAGGCAAATTTCAAGCATCTACTACAAAGTTGTTCCATTTCAAAACCCAATTGCAAACAAAATACAAGAAGCGAAAAATTAGAGACAGAGCAGAAAAGTAATTGATTTGAAAGAAAACTATCATGTCCCAACCACAAATTTGAATCTTTGTAAATCCATGTTAACTATCATCTATTCTAATTCTACTCCTTTACACTACATTGATCTGCAACAACATCAAATGGCATTCCCAAATAGTGATTTCGTATAATCCCCCCTCCATTTAGATACACCAGCATTAAGTGCCCTTTGCAAGACATCTATCCGCTCTTCTACAAGATATTCTTTTAGTTCCAACATTTCAGTATATTCCTTCTCCATTATCAGCTGCAGATCTCCAAAATACTTGACTTTGGAGTGCAATTTCTTCAACTAAAAATCATGCATGCATACAAAGAACAAAATTAAGGGCTGTATACAACTAAAACTGCAAGTTTCTTGACAAGGACAAAGAAAAACTAAAATATAAAATTTTGAATCACCTCTGCCTCAATTATAGTGGCCACTAAATGCTCAATCTCCCTGTCTTCCTGGTCAGCCAATAATTTGGCATTAGCAGCAGCTGCCCCCAGAGCAGTTGCTGTCGCTGCTCTAATTCGTAAAGTTAGAGGTATGTCATTGTTCTTTGTGGATCCATCCTGAGTTTCTGCAAGAATTTATAAATTCAAATAGAAATGGTCAGGAATTGTGCAATGAAAATAATAGAAACTTAACAAGTCAATAGGAAAGAAGTATCCAACTACAAACAAAATGGATGAAAATAAAAAAATCTGATACAAAAAACTGAGAAACATAATACCAAACATTACTGTCATATGTTTGTTAATATCTAATGAACAAACAACTACTTGACACAGCAGAAACTTCATATAAATAAGCATGTTCAGCAAAGGGGCAAAAAAAAGCAAACAAGAATTTCTACAAAAGCTACATTAAGAATAGCTAGACTGTGCTTAGGAAATTTAATTCGTCAAAATTGTCCCCAAAAAATCTGCACACAGCATTTAAGCAAATACCTGATTGGTTCTCCTCCTTCTCTGAGGCATCAGCCTGAGGTGCTCTGAAACATACAAAATATAAGACAACTATCAAGATTATACTAACAATACAACAGCCATTAACTTAAAGAGCTTCCAAGGAAAAAAATAATAAATAATAATGAAGATGATCATGACGATCAACCTCTCTGGCTCAGAAAGCATAGTAGGAGAACACAATCCATTGGCTAGATAATCCTCATCAACGCCAAATATCTCCCTTGGACATGAGGCTTCATCATAAAGTGCTGTAACTGCAGCCTGAGCAGCAGCAGCAGTAACTTGGGGCCCAACCATGGTGGAGATGAGAGCTACCTGAGATAAACAATGACAACTATTTGGTTACACAAAGGAAAGAACACACATTGCTGAAACCATGAGATTTTTACTTTCGATTTATTGAGACTCATAACATTAGAGTTCTATTAAGTAAAATTCTTAGAATGTATTGGTAAACTTAAGTAAAATATACAGATATATAATTCGATCTTTTTAGCCCTTTCCCCTTTTTTTTTTTTCTTCTCAATGTCTGCCACAACCTTGCTATGCTGCCAAATGTGCACAAATTTTGTAAATCCTAAGAAATGTAGTTTGCAGTTTGAACAGTACAAACTTTTCCAAATGAGAAAAAATAGAAACGTGATAAATGAAGCATCACTACAATCAACTTTGTAAATCCTTGTGAATGTAGTTTAACGTTTGCAAAACACACTCAACTTTCCATGTGATTGAAAAAAATCCAATAAATGAAGAATCACTACAATTCATTGCAAAAGACACCAGGTAAAGTTCTAAATTAACAACATTAGTACGAAGTCCTCCTACCTGATTTATCAGTGAACTACCAGCATTTGAAAGTGGAGCAATACGTTTTCTTTTTGCAGGGGGGTCTTCACTGGCAGCATCTCCATTTTGATTGCTCCCATTCATCTGCTCTTGAACTTGATCCTCCATTTTGATGACTTCTTGATTGTCAGATGAAGCTACCAGTCCTTGTTTTTCACTATTCAAGCTCCCAGTGGGGCAACTAGAACCATTCCCTTCATGTGCAGTACACGTCATAAACTCTCCAAAAGGCAGCTCAATGAGCTTTGAGATACAATCAAGTTTAGTTTTTCTTGGAACATTTTGAGCAACAAGCTCCCAGTTATCTCCATGCTTCATAACAGATTCTAAAAGCTGTAGAGTTTCTGCCTCAGTCCAGAAAGCTCCAGGGGTACAGCTGTTTTGTCGCCGGTCATTAAACTTAAAATCATCCTTGGACTTGTTCTCCCCAAAATTAAAGTTTTTAAAGCATTTTTCACAGATTGCAAAATTACCCTGCAGATATGAAAATTACAATTAAGAAAGGAATTCAAACTTACAAAGAAAAAAAATATAAAAAGAAAAGTGCTTTTAGATAACTTCAGTGGATCTTACTAAATAAATTCTGCATTCTTCCACATCTAGGACTTAAATATAAAACAGGCATCACTATCAAGGGTGATTAGGATGTTTCAATTCCGAGAAAAAAAAAAAAGGATTAGAAACTTTATCCCCTTGATCGGCAGGTGTGCAAAACTTATATTATGGATAAATTCTGCATGTCATATTCAAGTTCAAATCCTAAAATCAGCATGTCATAAAGTTTTACAGAACCACCCAAACTAAGTTAATGGCAAGAATGACTCCTACCCAGGTAATCAAAGCAAGTCACACCACGCTATACAACCACCTAATATATATATATAAATTCAGCATCAGAGCTTTAATATGTCCAGCAACACCAGCCCTTGGTATAGCATGCAAGATATGTAAAGGTAAGCAAGTATTAGCCATTCCGAATTCAGCCGAGAAGGTCATAAAAATGTGCGGACTATGCTAAACCAAATCATGAGCAATTCATTGACTAATATAAAATAATAACTAACAAAGGGAATAAATGTTGAAAACAAAACACTCACAGCAAACAGCACCCAGAGCAAAAGAGAAAGAATAGAAATCAAAAAAGAAGTAACAAGAGTTAAGCAACAACTACAACCCCATTCTGTGCTAAGTAACGTCAAAAGTCAAACCGTCACATAATCGAGAGTACAAGTAAACAGACACATATACCTTGCTATATTCATAGCCTCCGAAATCACATCGGTTTCCACAACTATCGCACTTAAACCCCTCCAACTTCGCCAAATCACCGAAAATATCCGAATACGAAGCCAAAGGAGGCAACTTAAAACCGGCCGCCGCCGCCGCCGCTACTTTACCATTACCATCCGATTCACCATAGGGAACCGAAATCGATCTCAAGGAATTCGGCGTTGCGACAACACGAAGCCCATTAGGAGCTCCTTCCTCAAACCTGACTTGATTCTTGAGTTTCTTATCCTCCAAGTTATCCTTATTACTGTCAGCCGAAGTTGCTGCAAAATTTATCAGACCCCACTGGTCCAAAAAATTGAAAGCCTTCTGGAGCAAACTAACGTCACCCACCAGTGATTTTCTAATTTGGGTGAATGTCATCCTTCTTGAAGGCTCTTCCCTGTACTTATTTATCATAAAGTCTCGGTATTCTTTGTATATTTTCGGAGTTCTAGAAATTGAGCTCCCGTCGAAGAACTCTTTAAGAGCGATACGCTCAGTTTCGTGAATGTCGTCCCATCTAAACCAACCTATGTAAAGTAATTTCCATAAACAAAGGAAAGAAATATTATTTCGGTTTCTCGAACAATTTTGTGTGCAAAGTAATTTCCATTAAAACAAAAAAAAAGGAAAGAAACCTAAATTCTGTTTGCCAAACAATTTTGCTGAGACAATTTTTCTCGAACCTCGAGTAACAAACGGAAAATTTTACGATTACAGAGAGGGAGAAACTTACTGGAGTGGCTGGGGATGGTGTAGTGTTCGAACTCGGGTTTTGAATTCGGGTCATATTGTGACATCTCCATGTCGGACCTGAACCACGAGTTGAATCGGAGCCGATCTAAAACTCTTTGCTCTGTAAGGTTTCCACAAACGGAGGGTTTTTAGGTAATCGTGAGGTAGCGATGTAAGGTCACTGACCAATCAAAATCGAACTTGTCGAAATTCGGGCCATTAAAAAATATTATAAAATAAAACTTTTACCGTGTATCTAAAAAAAAAAAATTATATAATTTTTTTGAAACTTAACTCACTCGGATCCGGCTGGATATTAGAGAGAAATTTGGTAAAAAATAGATAAAAACAAACAAACATTTTTTTACTTTTAAATTAAAAAAACACTATTTTTTTACAACCAATTAATTAATTAACACTATACTTACAAATTTATTGATTATTGTGTTATGTTCACAAATTGTTTTTTATTTATTTTTATGTTAATTTTATTATTCAATTATTTTTTATAAAAATATTATCTGTTGCGCATTTATTTTCGTCTGACGTTTTTATCACAATTGCATTTAGAATGGAATATTGGAAAGTACAATTAAACTCTTTAAGTCAAATAAGATTTTAAATAAATATTTTTATGAGAAATTCTTTCTTTTTTATTAATTCAACCTTTTACTAATCTAAATCAATATGCTATAATTTTATTTTTGACAGGTATAATATAGTTTTGAAGCATCCTATATATTGTGTTGTAAAAAAACTACAATTGTAAAAAGTGCCCAATTTGTAACCATTACCACATCTCTTCCCATTCCAAGTTTAAATGAATCTAACAAGTCGAAATATTTAAAATATGCAAATTTAGAATATATCTTAAGGGATTCAAAAATTCTATTTTTTCTTTTGTGATTAATCAAAATGTTCACTTATTTTAAAATCTATGTTCTACATAATTAAAATAAAAATAAGAAAATAAATAAAATAAAATAATTGCTCTTTCTAGATTAATTATCCTTACCTAATCACTTGCCCATGAAACTGACAGATCTTACAATCGTACTTGCTCTTACCGGTAAGGTTATTACATAACTACGATAATCCAACTCTGCCATATCTCGCACTCTTCTCAGTGTCTGGTAGTCGAACCCTAAAAAATGCTCAAACTGATGACCAGCAGTCACATTCCCGACCCAACAAAGTGACAAAAAAACTTAAACATCACCTTTGGATCTCATCACCATCATCGCTTGCTTAAAAAATGGACCCATTTGAGCCATTTCAAGTAATTGCATGCACAAATCATCAAAACTTCATGGAATAACAGTAAAAACACGGATACCCAACTAGCCGAGCTTGTAGAATCTCTAGTTAACTCATCCCAAATTGTCTATGAGCATTTAGTTTTCATTCAAATCGCTAACCATCAACTTTTTTGCTTAGCACCACGATTAGAGGCTACTCAGAAGCTGGGTTAGCCAGTCAAGGAATTCAACTTTATATACAAATGAAATGTAAAGGGCTGGACCCGGATAGTTTCACGTACACTTTTCCTTTTAAAGCTTGTAGTGATCTTAAACAAGGGAAAGAAGTGAACTCAACGGTTGTCAACAATCGAGATTTTGACTCACAGATACATTCGCTTGCTTGTTTGACATCGTTTTCTTGTAGTTTTGGAGATACAGAGTCTGGCCGGTTATTGTTTGATCAAATGGCTGAGAAAAATGTGGTCATTTGGACTTCAATGATTAATCATGCGAAGCAAAAGAGGTACAAATAAGGCATTGAATTGTTTTCTCAAATGAGAAATCCTGGTGTTGAGATAAATGAATGAGTTTGGTGTCTGTGTTATCAGCATGTGCCAGTCCTGGTGGTTTGGAGATAGGGAAATGGGTGTGGTTTAGAGATGAGGAAATGGGTGCATAGGTTTATTGATAAAAATAACATTGTTTTGAATGATAAGCTTGGTGCTGCTCTTGTTCACATATATGCGAAATGTGGGTACATTGAGCAAGGTTTAAAGGTTTTCAAGATTGTGCCTGAGAAGCGCCTTTGTCGACTGAAATCTATAATCTGAGGACTAGCAACGCATGGTTGTTGAGAGGAAGAGTTTTCGAGGTTTTAGCAAATGCAAATGAGTGGAATAAAACCTTATGATGTTACATTAACTGGGTATTATCTGCATGTACTCATTCAGGGCTGGCAGATAAAGGAAGGGAAATTTTCTAAAACATGAGAGAGGATTATGACATCGAGCCAAATATCAAGCATTATGGTTGCTTAGTGGATTGCCATCATGTTTGCTTGGCGAGTCTTTGTGTTTATGGGTATGGGATGCGAGTCTGCCTGTTTACAGGCTTGGGATTCCTTATTTAAGTGACGGCTCCAAAATATTCGTGAATGTACCTTGTTTGCGGTGGTATTGCCATTGAATAATTTTTCATCTTAGCAAGGAAAAGAGCGTTGCAAACGGGGGGTTGCGTGCTTGATAATGAACCAATCACTAATGACACAGGAAATACGACTTGATTTCAGTAAATAGTATATTTAGTTCATGATTTGTCTAAATTGTTTAGAACAACGTAGTAAACTTCTTGACGTATGGGCTGAGAGAGACGATTATTGCAGATCTTTAAAGAATAAGATGTAAGAGAGAATCTATCTTTTCCATGTTTTAATTACTTTTGACGTCCCAATTACAAAATGCGCATGGATGCCAAGCACTAAAATCGTAGTGCTACAAGAAATCTTGTGGCATGCCAGATCCAAGAACCATGAGCCAATTACACATTGGACATTTCTTCAAAACGGAAAAACACCAATGCAACGATTAGTTTATTACGTGAGATTATCTCTTGATATACAAATTACTAACTCATTAGTTTATTTAGAAGTTGATCATCCTAGTAGAAAGGTAGTATTCCTCGTCCGTGCAATGATAGTCTCTCTCAACTCTTGAACAGTATATCCTCCATGTCGAAAATGACATTTACATAATATAAGATGGATAAAATGGCCAACTGTAACCACACAGAATTCTTTCGCCATAAGGTACTCTAACGTAACCTTTTTTTTATAAATTTGTTGTAAGGGCAAAATGGTTATTTAACATTAAAATAGGAGTCAAAGTTTTAAAGAAAATTAAGATAAGTAAAAGAATGATGAGAATTAGGGTTACGATTTTTCATTAATGAGGTTTAAAAGGGTTAGTTTGTAAAATGCATTATCAAGGGCAAATTGGTATTTTCACATGTTAAGGTATTTATGAAATTTTTGTGAGAGATGAATTAGTCATTTTACTAAGAGATAATATGAAAATATGGTGAAGAAGAGAAGTTATAAGGCATTAATTGTGTTAAAGAAAATATCAAAGTAGGAAAAGTCCTAGTTACCCTTAGTTAGAAAATTAAATGCCTATTAAGCTAAGCGCATTTTGTTAATTGATCAAGTACTTTTAACATGTGATAAATATCAATTTAAATGAAAAATTATCTAGAATAAACAAGAAAAAACCCTTAATTTTCGTGCAAACTCAAGAATCCAACTTTTTCTCCACCAAAAAACCTTGTTTTTAGCTTTAACTACAAATTCAAGCTTTATAAACCCAAACCCTTGAAGGAAATGGTTAAAATCAAGAAAGAAAGCTAAGAATTACATCTCTAAGGTGCTAAATTGAAGTGTTGCAGATTAGTTTATTAAATTCAAGTATCATTTAAATTGATTGAATGATGAAATTTTAATGTTAGGTTGTTGTATGATAAGAATCAAGATAAAAGCTTGCATTAGTTGTGTCAAACTTTGGTGTTTCACAATAAAGTAAGGAAAACCTCCGTACATCCATGAATTTTGATGGATTAGGATTTATGGAAGATATTTATTCTCATGATTTGATGCTAAATTTTGTGAAATTTTGAGTGGGATGTGTTTGATAAAATATTTGAATGAGAAAGTTGGTGGAGAAATAGTGATTGAGTATGCTTGATTGAAGTTATGAAAATGATAACTTAATTTCAGTTTTACGTGTTTTTGTCACTTAGGAGGAGTTTTACTTGACCATGTGATCAGAGGATAAGTGTAGAATGCCAGAAAAGGCCAATTGAAATGAAATTGAATTAGGATAAATTCGGGTAAATAACAGGATAATTTGAATGACTCTGAGTTAAATTGACATAACTTTCTATATACTGTGAATTTTTTAGTGATTCAAATTGTGGTAGAAAGATAAGAGATAGGGCTAAAACTTTTATGTTTATCCTATGATCTAATCCGAAGTTTATGATGGGCAAAACTTTAGCACAAAGTGACAGAATCAATTCCGTCCATTTTTTGAGAAACAGGACAATTTGAGTTATCCTGAGCAAAATGGCCACAACTTTTTCTATAATACAAATTTTTGAATGATTCAAATTGTGTTAGAAAGATAAGAGACAGGGCTACAACTTTCATGTTTTATCCATGAGCTATTTCGAATGGAAAGATACCCGAAAATTTAGGGCAAAGTAATAGGTCAATTCTATCCATTTTCTGCCATGTTCCGTTTTGACTTCTAATGACATATATATGAATTTTTTTATGAATATTATGCAAAAATATAATGAAGGTCATGCAAAAATGTGAGTTTTATGATTTGTGAACAATGTAATGAAATGTATTACTAGCATATAGAATATGCATATTTATAAAAAGTTCAAAACGAAAATATATGCATATTCTTCATGATAATTGATGCATTTGTGTAACGATGAAAATTAGTTTCCCCAATATTGAATAAAGATGATATATGTTGAAAATGTTACGTAAAACATGAGTATAGCATGTTTATGAAATGAAAATAAAAAATATTTTATGAATGACTAATGCATTAAACCATGAGCCTATAAAAATGAGACATGAAATGCTGTGCATTTTGCACATATTATGAGAAATAATATAAAGAAAAACAAAAACATACTTGGCTCATAAAGATTATTTATCGGATATAGCATTAGCAAAATTTGATGACAAAATAATTTTTATAAAAATGCATAATTTTAAAAAAGTGCATTACAAGACATGCATAAGTATACACATATCTTCAATACATGTGATAGAAATAACGTATATAATGTAATATTTTTTTATAAAAGTATTAAATAATAGAATAAAATGTCATTGTATAAAATAATAAAAAATATGTTAAAAAAATGACAAACATAACTTTATATAGTCAAGAGTTTTACTGAGTAATTAACTATCACCTTTTAAATTATATAATTTGCAAGTAATCAATTAAACATTTGACTTGGAATAACATGCAAAAAAAATGCATAAAAGAAAATTGTATAAATATTGCATAAAAAATAACTAGTTATTTTGATATTTATTTTTAAAATGTGTAAAAAAATTTTATTATGAAATTAATAAATTTTAGTAGTTTAATAAAAATAATTTTAATTTAATATGATAAATTATGCTTGATAATAATGATAAAAAATAATTATATGAATTTTATTTGTATATAAGAATCCGTACACATTGATCTATAATGAAAAACTTACTTATTTTGTGACTGAAAATGTGATATAAAACAAGTATAAGGTTAAAAACAAACTCGTTTCTTACGCGCGTATTCTTTGAATTCTCAAAGGCTAAGGTATATCTAGAGAATATCTGGCTAAAAACGGATTTTGCACCAACTTAAGCCAACTAATTACAATACCACTTCAGCTCTTAGTAAGCAAGCCACTGCTAATCAAACATTTCAGACTTGCACAACTAGCAAATGCATCATAATGGTAAAAAACTGACGAAACAATCACATTGTTGTAATGGTAAACCACAAAAAATCTATATGAAAAATTAACTCAAACAACATTCCTCTCGTCAAAAAAGCGCAATACTGTAAGGTGCAAACATATAAGAGAGTTTAATTTGAAACCATAATTGGAGCCTGGAGGACAACTTAAAGATCCTAAGTGACTACATAAAACCATGTTCATTAAAAAGAAGACAACACAAAGATAACAGGTGACAAAAAAAGGACTCTCTAAGACTGATCATACTCCTAGGTCATCCTCTGTGCAGCTTCCTTGGCAAGAAGTTTTTCCTTGGCCTTGGTTTTTGCCAGTGATTTGGAACCCATAATACCACCTCCCCACTTCTTTCTGAGCTCATCATACTTGTCATTGAAGTTTGCCTAAGACATAAATCAATCATAACACAATGAAGCCATGATTTATAATCATTTTAAGTTCATAATAGGAAACATAGATATAAATTTTCACAAAGATTTAGCTAAAACATACCTTGATGGCCTCAAGGATCTTGCTGAACTCCAACTTATCCTCATTCTTAACTGTGGTCAAACACAAGACGGATGCTGTCTTCTTGTGGACAATCTGTAGGAAATGCAGCCTAAGTACAAAATAACCTTGTTATCATGAAATTAAGAAAACATAAAATGTAAACTGGATATTACCGATCCCAAACGTGATTTTCCTTTGACAATGCAGTAAGGAATCTCCATCTTCCTGCACAAGGCTGGGAGCCAAACAACCAACTCAATTGGGTCCACATCATGAGCAATGACAACCAATTGAGCCTTGTTCTGCAACAAAGCCACGAAATATTTTTAATTATTTTGAGACACACCACTAAAAGGCCATTTATTTTAACAGAAATGAAGCAAGCTGCAGGCAGAGCAACATAACAAATTAGCCAACCTGCTCAATAAGATAAGTCACATGATTCAGTCCATATTTCACAACAATAGGCTTCTTGGCCTCCACAGTCTTTCCTTCAGTCTCAGCCTGAGCTCTCTTCAAAAGACGTTCCTTCTTAGCAGCTCTGTCCTCAGGTCTGTACTTAAGGAGCAACTTAAACAGACTTGTGGCTGTAAACAGGATAACAGAAATGATCAGGTTGCCCTTACAATTTCGTTATATATAACAGATATTTATAATAACAGATATTATAGAGTGTAAAATGAACAATTACAGCTAAATAGGTACATAGATATAACAAAAAAAGACCTATAACAGAAAAAATTTATTATAACACGTAATGTGAACTTGAAGACCCTATCACAGCCTCCACTGGCACCAACCTTTACTCGGACCTTTCCAGTTACCAGCTAAAACATCTTATTCACTATTTTCATTTTGTTCTCCCAAGCAAATTTCACAAAAAGTAAGTATAGTACAATCTTAAATAAATTGCAAATTACACTCAGAAGGATTAATGGCTTCAACAAAAAACCTTACCAAGATTTTTGTCCAAAGTCTTGGTAAACTGATTCAAAGTAGGTGGCACCTTCAACCTCTGCCTGAGGATCCTCCTCTGCCTTTGGATACGAATAGCCTTGGGCCACTTCACATAGCGGTGAAGATCCTTCTTGGGTGGCAAAGCCCCTCCAATACCAAACTGTTTGGGACGCTTCTCAAACAGAGGATTCACAACCTTTTCCTATAATTTCAACATCAATAGCAATTGCAGTCTGTTAAAACGTAAAGGTCATCAAGCACTTCAATAGGATGAAACACGTCTAAAAGTAGTATATAAAATACCGGCTTCTTCTTTGCTGGTGCAACAACCTTCCCTCCTCTCTTTGGGGCCTGTAGAATAAAAAGCGTCAAAAAATTTAAAACATTCAGCAAAATCTAAATCACTTATCTCAGAACAAATACACGGTTAAATTTATTATTTCTGCAATAGCTACACTGATATCTTTGTAAATAATGATCCACCGTCAGTTGAAGCAAAAACATTTTCCCATAAATATAAAAACTTTCGATACAATATTTATCTTAAGCTCCTTAAATTTCAACTATCAATTGAGTTCAAACTTTCAAAAAAAATTCATATGGTCAGCACGTGCAGTAAACAAAAACAAATTTCCAAGCAAATAAACAAAACACTAATCACGGTCTGCGCAAACTTATTTCGCAAATGATATACAAAACCCAACCTAACCAAGGTTCGAAGACAAACAGCATGGTGATTGTACAGAAATCGTAAGAGAATTAGGAGCTTCAGAGTTCAGATTTACCATTTCATGCCGCTTCCCCTAGGCCTGTGGTTATTAAGAACGGCGAATGAAAAACCCTAGCCAGATCGAACCAACTGAGAGGACTAATTGATATTTTATAGCTAGGGCCATGTGGCATATACGATGGTTATTTGGTAATTTAGTATAACATAATGGCGCAAAAGAAATCGTATTTTGGGCTGGGCACTGTTTGGATTGTCCAAGTCTCCCGAACCAATTGAAGGCCTAGGTTAGTGAAACCTTGCACGTAATTCATCGGGTTTTTCCCAATTATCATTAGCGTGCAAATTGTATTGGGGTGTACGTATTTTATTTGATGGGCAATTAAGCGTTAATCAAACCTTGAAAAATTTCAATAAATTATAAGGCTACAAATTTGTTTGGTATTATTTAAGAAGGTTAAATAAATTTTGTAGGAAAAAAAGGCGAAAGTTTCATGTTTAAGGTCAAATTTAGTTAATAATCTTAAATTGGAGGGATGGACAACTTCTTTTTTTTTTTTGGACAGAAATTACAATATTTTTAACTGCATAATTTATTAATTATTAAATTACTTTTTATCATAATACAACAAACAATCTTATAAATTACAAGAATCTTAAATTAGCCTTATTAAAATTTTTAATAATATAATTTAAAAGTTCGTTAACTGAAATTTTATTATTTAAACTTTAAAATTTTACCCTTCTCTTTCAAACATCTTTCTAGTGTAATTACAACTACATATATAAACTAACTGATGTAACAACATCATATTATTGCCATTCGACTTTGATTTTCAAAAGGCCAATGAGAATTTTTTTGAGAAAAAAATATTTTCACATTTGCAATAGAGGAAGAAATTTTCACCAGTAAAATAAAATTTTCATATATATATTTTTTTAATTTTCATGATAATAAAATAAAATAAATAACATGATGTGTAAAAAAAATGCAACGTTGTCAAAGTTTCGTTTCAAATATTCCAATTGTTCAATCGGTGTTAGTTTTGTAAGTCAATTTAGACAATTAAGTTATACATTTAACAAAAAATTATCAATAATTTTGTTGTAAAATATAATTTATATAAAAAAATCAAATAATTATCTTATTAGTTTCTTAGGAATAAAATCTTTATATAAAAAGAATATTTAAAAAGCTTTCAGCATCACTAAAATATCAAAATCTTTAAAACGAATATTTAGAATTTGTTTCTATTGCTTTCAAGTACACTTTAGGCAAACAACATAATAATACTCTACTTTCTTTTATTAGTTTATGTTTATATACTTAATATTTAGAGTAAACAAATATCTCGTATTTGCTAGAATTAAAAAAGGCTTATATTAGTGATACAATCTTTTTTTTAAAAATTATTATATATGAATTGAGATGATATTATATTATTGGTTAATAAAATCACAAAATAATATAATTACTAATAACAAATTAAATAAATAATAGGGCAATCAATATTTTTATATTATCTTAATTTATATATAAAAAATTGTATTTTTAATATTATTAGTTGAGATATAATACGAGAATTTTAACATGCTTACGGTTTGCATGATAGTCACAATGTACCTTTCGAGTTTTAAATAAAATAATAATATTATTAAACTATATTATCTATATATAAAATATTTTGCTATTTTTAATAAAAAAATTTTAAATAACATCATTAAGATACTAGTCGAGAATTTTATATTTATTATTTATAATAAAATTTTAATATTTAATATATTAATTAATGAGTATTATTATATATTAAAAATTATATCTTATCAAATATGATAATAGTATTGTTTAATAAAATTCTTTCAATAATTTTGTCATTTTTATTTTAAAAATTTTTTCCCCATATCCTCGTGGGATCTGCTTGTGAAGGCATAACTTTAAAGCTGTTGAGATAAATATTAATTTAAGAACAAAAGGTTATTTAAACAATAAGATTTCTTTCACAATTCAACGTCCGAAGATCAAAAGAAGAGGCCCATTCGTTTTTTTAAAACCCTAAATTTAGTTTAACTCCTTTATTTATTGACAAATTTCAGAATTGACTCTAATTCATTGTACATCGTTTACTTTTGTTATTAAAATTAGCCATTCGCTGTATTCGACTAAATAAATCAACTTTTTTAAATTAAAAAAAAAAATAAAAATTCATTAAAACACTAAAACTATTACAATGGGAGATGAAGACCATTGTCAACTGATCAAAGGCGGCATGCTGGGTGAGTAGTGGAAAAATAGAATTTTCTGTATTGTGATGTCTCGTTGTTGTAATGAGTAAACAACTTGAGTTCAGTTGGTTGATTTGATTGGTCTGATTATGAAAACGTACTTAATTTGTATTTTGAATTTTTTGAAATTAAATTTATTTTTGAGCAACTGGACTGGAGAAATTAAAGCCCGAAAAAATAAAAATAAAAAAATAAATTTTTAAAATTTCTTTGATATTATGTTATTACGATATTACCGTTCGTGTTAGATGCATGCAATGGCGGACTTGTAATAGTTCAAAAGATTAATTTGGGATTTAGTCAACGAACTAATGGCCTTTTTTTTAGTCAATTAATTTTTTTGGCTCAATTTTAAAAGTTCAAAAATTTTATTAAATATCTTATATGAAACATTCTTACCTAATTATTTCATTTACGTAATTACTTGTATAAAAACTTAATATTTTTTAAGACATGTTTTTTTATTAATAAATTGCACAACTTATGGAATTTGATACGATAAATTTTTTTATTTAATTTTAATTTAAATTTATCTAGTTATTTTATAAATTATACATATAATATTTAAAATTATTAGGATATAGAGATAAAAGCATTGAATTTTAGATATTTTTATTTAAAAAAATAAATAACTTAATATTTTTATTCAAACAAAAATACAAATAAGTTATTCAAATTCAGATTTTTCAATTTTTCAGTCAAAAAAATAAACATTACTTAAGAAAGAAAGTCAAATTAACCTATCTTTAAAAAAATAAATCAAACTAACAACTAATTGTTTAGAAACTTGAGCATTAAAGTAAATAATGAGATTCACGAATAAACTTAATTTGAATACGTTTATTTTTTAATATTATTAAGCAAATTTTGGGTTCAGTTGGTAGTGAACTAATATTCAGTTGAGTGAAATACAAAATTGAAGGGAATTAAATGAAATATAAAATTCAATTCAATTCAATTTCCAATTTCCAATTGCCTTGTCCAGTCTCTAAAGATATTCAAACAACTCAAAGTAGCACGCAAGAGATACTAGATTTTAAAAGGCACCCGTAAAATATTCTTAAATTTAGTTTGAAATCAAAATACCGTGATTTTAAATTATAACTATTATAAATTAAAATATATTATCATATTTTGCTAAAAATTAATGTTGCTAAATAATTTCTTAGTTTTAATTTTAGTATACCACAAATGAATCACAATCTTAAAGCCATGTGTTAGTTATATAGATATTTTTAATTTTTAATATTTTTTTTATACACTTACGAATAAAAATTATTAAATTTTTACTTCAAAATTAATGTGCCGAAAATTAATTCTTTTATCTATTGATTTCTTATTTTTGCCATAAAATAATAAGATTTTATTTAAGATTGCTGTTGAAATGATTAAAAAGTGATTTTGAGCAATTAAAAGCTAAATTAAGTATATGGTAATTATTTTTTAGAGCCACTTTTGATAAAACAAGTCACTCTATAGCCTATTTTAAGAAGTGAGAAAGGAGATGAAAATTTTATTTTTAAGAATAATTTTATCACAAATATATTTGAAAAAATATAAATAATAAAAAACCCAAGTTAACCTCAAATAAATAAAAAAAATTTGACCTCTAACTATTAAACAATATTATTATAATTTGAATAAGATTGAATAAAAAATATAGATAATATAATTGAATTGAATGTGCATATTATTGTGAAAATAATTTTTATTTATATTATATCTATTTTGATCATTTGTCTTATTACAATATTTTATCAATTTTACCAAATTTATATGAACCAATTTTAAAATTCACAAAACCTTTGAATATAAATTTTACAAAACACTTAGCTAACATCTTTTTTATTTTTTTATTTTTTTTAAATATAACTGAAACAAAAGTTTTTTAAAAGATAGAGCAACCTCAAACTGGCTTTAAACTAACTTCTCCTATCCTTTTAGAAACATGTCTTTATCATAAATGTATGTTTAGAAATACTGGTGAGATTGATTTTGCATATACACTATTTCTCAAAATAAACATAATTATTTATGAATAATACAAACACCCAATATTAAAGATACAATGATGTCAACACATGATATTATTCATCTATGTTGTAGCAAAAACAAGTGATATACACCAAAATTTACCAATAACCACAGTAAAAAAAAATATCTCCATACTCAAAACTAATCAAATTGGACGACCAGTGGGCTAGGATAGAAGGCCCACAACAGTCAAGTTTTCAGTCGACAGACGCACACTGATTTTATTGTACGCGAGAGTTGGTGGACTAATAAAATCATCCCTTGAATTGGCTCCAACATTTTCAGCAGCTTAAAAATTTTGAACCCCCGCCCTCTCTTCTCAACCCCGCCCTAACTCTTTCGCTCCTCAAAATCTTGCTCTATTTTTTAACCAATTTCTCTCTCTCTCACTCTGTTTCGATATTTAAACTATCAACTTTCGAATCAGTACTCCCGGTCTTTGCGATTTCCAGGGTTCGTTTGGTTTGTTCGTTGGAAATTAGTTTAAACCCTAGAGTTAGTGGTGTTCTTGATTTGAGTTTTCCATGGCGACTGAAACCCTAGAAGAGAAGAGACAAGAAGAGGAGGCTGCGGAGGAAGTGGAAAACAAAGAGGAGCTGAAAGAAGAGGAGAAGAAGGTGGAGGAGGAGGAAGAGGAAGAGAAGGAGAAGAAGAAAGAGGAAGAGAGTAAGGAACTTTCTGGGGAAAATGAGGTTCCTAAGGAAAGTGAGGACCAGGTGCAGGTGAAAGATGACGAGGTAAAGGACAAGGAGGAGGAAGGTACGAAGAAGGGTAAGAGGTCACGAAAGACTAGCGTGAAGAAAACAAGTGAGGAACCGGATGAATCGAGCAAACCGAGTCAGGTATCTGCTGAGTCGAAGAAAGAGAAAGAGAAAGAGCCAGTGACGCCGAGTAGCGAAAGGCCCACCAGGGAGAGGAAAGTTGTGGAGAGGTACTCTGCCCCTTCTTCTGGAAGGTCGGCTACCAAGCCAGTGTCCATTGAGAAGGTATGGCGGTCGCAGATTTTACTTCTATGTTTAGTTTTGTTATTTGTTTTGAGGGTTTTGATTTCATTGGGTTTTGTGGATTTTGCAGGGTCGTGGCACACAGCTTAAGGATATCCCGAATGGTATGGTTCAATTACTTATGCTGTTTGGGCACTTTTTTAAAGCAAAAGGGAAATGTTTTTAAGCACTACATAATCAGATTCTGGTAATCTTGGTAATCATTGATGTGACATTTTATTCTGCAAATCTGATGGTTTTGTCAACGATGCTAATTCTTTATTATAAATTTGGGTCATGGGAACATACGTGACTGGATAAAATATAATTGAAAATTGAAGACTGTAAGCAATGGTAGTGTTACATGAAACTTGTGCTGTTTGGTATGGCTGGTCACTATGAATGCATAATTTAGGTTAAGGATGCCATTTATTATGACTGAATGTTAAAAGCTTGAACTACAATGTGTATGTAGTATTTTGAAACTGCATGAATTTGATACTCTATGATAGTTAATATCATTTCCTTTTTAAGTTCTTTTGTTTTGTTATCAGTAATAGTAGCATAATGAGCATTTGTACAATGGGCTATTGTATCAAATTTGGTAGATTCTTTAAATTGATGGTTTTAAATTGAGTATAAGTCTTGTCTACATTATGCTAATTGTCCTATTTAGCATTTTAAGTATGGACTTCCCTGGATATAGCTATTGTTTGAACATCATATTTTAAATAGGTCACAGAATGGTGCAATGAGAAAAAAAAAATAAAAATGCTCAATTTTGAGAGTTTCTTCCCCATACAAATATTATGTTCTGTCAATCACTATGCATATTCACCTTGTCAATGCATGTTTGTGGATTATTTTGTAGGCAGATTTTCTAACTGGAGTTCATGAGATAAAAAAATGAATAGCTATGACATCCTCTGGATTTTAGATGTTTTCAGTTCTGTTAATTTATAAAAGGTTTTTCTAACAAAATAAGGGAAATAAATGCCTTGAGTCATCTTTTACAAATGTTCATAGTGTATATTACAGTTTATGGTCATTGATTGTATTTGAGAAGAGGAAAATATTGTAAGTTTCTTTTTACTTGAAGATGATTTGCTGGATTGTATGTCAACTTTCATTGAATTTTGTTATTACATCAGAATGATCTGTTTTTTGTCTGATTTTTGTAAACTGTTTCAGTGGCTTTCAAGTTGTCCAGGAGAAAACCAGATGACAATCTGCAGATGCTTCATACTATACTTTTTGGGAAGAAAGGAAAGGTAACCAAGTTTTAGTTTTGTTCTTGTTTTGAGTTTATTTTATTTGATGTCTTTTTTTGTTAACCATCCAATTGTTTGGCATCTTCAAATTATATATTTATGGTGGTGTTCTGCAGGCTCATAGTTTAAAAAAGAACATAGGGCAGTTTTCAGGTTATGTTTGGTCTGATAATGAGGTAATACCTGCTCTGCATTCAACTTTTACCTTGTATATGTATATGGAGTTTGTTTTTATATTTTCTTCTATATAAATGCATTTGTGCTGTAACAGTTGCATTCATGGTGGAAATAGGTTTACATTCTCTTATTACAAAGAGGAAAGAATTTTCTCCACAGTATATTAGTTTTAAATAGAGTCATACTTATGTGGGATATTGTGGATGGAAGCCCTTTTACTGTAAGTTAGTTTCTGTTCTTTTTGCAGGAAAAACAGAGGGCAAAAGTGAAGGAAAAGCTTGACAAATGTTTTAAAGAAAAACTGGTGGATTTCTGTGATGTGCTCAATATTCCAATAAATAAGGCTGTTGTCAAAAAGGTCGGATAATTACTTGATTGGCCTACCTTTCATGTGATTTATTGTTCAAATTGGGCTGGTTCATGTTTTCAGGAAGAGCTCTCTGTGAAGTTATTAGAATTCTTGGAATGCCCACATGCTACAACTGACATTTTGCTTGCCGACAAGGAGCAGGTTCTATTATATTTGCATGTTTTGGCATATCATTGTGTTTTTTGCCGAGTTTGGTGTTGGTGAAATTTGTTTTCATCTTCATTTCAGAAAGGGAAAAAGCGTAAGGTCACACCAAGCAAAATTGTTGGTCAGAGTGAAGGTCCTGATGTGCAACCCAAGGTTTGTTTGCTCATTACTACTCTGGTGTGTAGAGTTCTAGATTCATGTTTAAATTCCCAAACCCCATCCCTTCCCCCCTTTTTAGTGGATACTGTTTTGGGTGTGGTTTATGCACTTACATGTTTATGGTTGGATTGAAAGAATTGTTTTTTTAAATACTACTAAAAGCTAATGACTTGTCTGTGACGATAATTTAGCAGATTATATATCATCTAATTGCTCAAGGATGTTGAATGTCGAGTAGTTGGACTTGATTTGTGTTTTAGTTCAACTTGGAATCTTGTATCCATGATGATGATTTAAAATGTCATTTGTAATGTAAGTTCTCAACAGTGATTAATACTGTTTGAAGTTGACATATTATTTTTTCAACAAATAAAAATGTTATCTGATATAACGTTTTACAAAATGCTTGATTAAATTATTGTTTTACTGGAATGGCTGTGCATCTGTGGGACTCAGATACATAATTTGAATGACAGTTTAGTATTTTTATAATTTAAAAATGTATGTGGTGGCTTCCTTATCATTCATTTGCAAAGTAATGATCCTATGTTAAAATTTATAGACAAGAATTTTATTAGATTTTAACTACTCCTAAATTATGGTACCCGTGGGTTGGAGCACAGCTTTTTCTAATTTTGTACCATTAGTAGCCCTAAGTGATGGCAGTTATTATGTTCCTTTTGCTATTTCCTGATACTATTATACTTCTCGAAACCTTTTATTTTTTAGAATCTTGTAGAATCTGATATACTGCAGATAGCAGACTGTGTTTTTGTTGGTTAATATGATGCTGAAATCTTGTCCTCTTCTCCATTGTTTTTACCAAGAAACAAAGAGATTTTTTTTTTTTTTTTTAATTTGAAAGGAAAAATTCATAAACCAGAAAAACATCAAAGGCAAGAGATAAAGAGTGGGAATTGCTCCACCCAAATGACAGTTCTTTGGTGGCATAATACTGTTGTAGGTACTTTGTGAACCACTGTATTAGGCGTTCTAGGAGTAAAATGCATCATATGTTTGCTTATCATGAATAAGCATCTGGATTTTTTTTAAAGGCGAGTATATCTCTGTTTTGCTTCCTTCCACCCTCTGAATGAGATTAATAATAATTTTTGAATCTGATTCTATAGCCAGAGCTGCGAAGTCAGAATTATTGATATTAACTATGAGAGAAATGTAAACTGAGGGGACTAAAAGTAAAAAAAAAAAAAAAAAAAAGGGGGACAAAAAGTGGAAAAGAGTAAAAAGAAATCCATATCCCGACAATTAACATTTCAACCATGCAAATATATTCCCAGTAGTCTGAAATGTGAAAACTACACAGCCTTTATACTGCAAACCTATTAGACTATGGATGCTTCTGTATCAATCCAAAATGTTGTCCTTGAACTGTAATCTCTTAGTTTTCTCTTTATCAATATCATTGTGTTTACAATTTTATGGGAAGTGTATGGTTTGCTAATCTGTTGTCCCTCAAGTAAAAGGTTTGCCGTATGTTTGAGCTTCTTTTTTTCTTTTTAAAACTGTGTGCCTTCTCTTGTTCCTCTAATCACGTTGATGGTGGCTTGCTTGCCATCTTGT
>JAWDEX010000002.1:1004008-1015452 GCA_035221805.1 Trichilia hirta | reverse complement strand
GATACCCTTGTTAAAAGTTTCGATACATTAAGAAAAAGGGTTAGCAATAGAAACCAATGAAGAGAGAGTTTTGACACGTTGAAGTAAAGGGTTCAAAACCTACAAAGCAAACACAAAAAATTTTGATATATCACTTAAATGTATCGACATCTTTGAGCGCAGAACTTTCAAAATAACAATACGTATAGAAGTGTCGATACTTAAGGCTACATGTTTTAACACCTAAGCTTTGGAATGAAGAAAGTATCGAAACTTAAACTAAAATATTTCGACACATGAGGTAGAGTCATCACTGTAACAAAGAGTTGAAACATTTATAGCAATCATTAATAATAAGATTTTGAGGCCATTGAAGACATGATTCTTAGTATGATAAATTATAACATCTCTCAAGAATTAAAAAAGGCAAGAATCATAAAATAAAAGAAGAAGAAGAATCAAGATTCATTCTTTCAAGTATTCTAAAAACTCTTTATAACTTATATCTCACATTTTAGAAAGAGAAAACTATGTGTTGTTTTGAACATCTACTCTTGTGAGAGCTTTTTTGAAAAAAAGGTTATATTATATTTTTAGGTTATTTTTCACCTGATTAAAGATTAGGTTACTCTTCACTCATAAAAATAAGATTTATAAGGGCTACTCTTCACTCGATAAAAAAAAAAGTATACATAGATTATTCTTAATCAGTAAAAATTAAGAGTATTAATAAATTTCTTGGTGTAAGAAAATAAATCAAGAAGAGTGAACATAAGCGTATTATCGAACCATTATAAAAAAGTTGTGTGTTTACGGTTCTTCATTTTTTTTACTAATCTTTATTTTGAGTTTATTAAATATCAATATAATATAAGAAGCCATATGGCTAAAGAGGTTTTTCGAGTAATTGAAAATTATTGCAAATGTACGTAGATCATTTATTTATTTTACATTATCATAGTCAAGCATTAATTTTCTTTACAAAGAATGCCAAATACCATAGTAAGTCGAAGCACATAAGATGAAGTTAAATTTTGCGATAAATATTGTAATAAATAGGGAAATTACAATTAATTACATATCTATACATCACATGGTTGCTGATTCATTTACTAAAACAACGATTAGAGATGTTTCTGTTTCATATACCTAATATTTATGTCTATATAGAATGTAATTATCGTTATCGAGATGTTATCTATGTACATTTTTTATGAATAAAATTATTATTATTTTTTTTCACTTTTCAATTGGTATATATAATAATAGTATAATATATAGTGATATATATTGACAAATCATAACCAGCTAGTGATTGTCTCAATTGTTACAATAACAAATTGAGATTAGACACAACTTTATAAAATAACTTGCAAATAAAATTTGATGCGTCACCTTGATGAGGGTCAAAATGAGGTATAAATATGAATTTAAGATTGACTGTAATATACTCTAAATTATGAAAATTTGATTTAAGCCAAATACGAGGTCTTAATATATCATTATAGGAACGAGTATTTTAAGAGCGATTGAACACATACTTCATATGTACATACATACATACATACATACAGATATAGATATATATTATACATGCTCTCTGTTGGAGAAAGATTGTTGTAACACATAATTCATACCATGTATGCTACGTGAGGCAAAAAGAAAAATGAGGAATGAATGAATCTATGCTTCTTTATTTTATAAGTTTCTTAAGGTTAATTCGAACTTTATCAAGGGTCCTTAATCACAAATTCCTATGTTATGAAGTTGATAATCGGTGTTAGCTACTTTACCATATTATCTATTGCTAAAATAAATCTTCTCATTTTATTTATATCATTTAATTTTAATTGATTGCTTTTCTCTCTCTATCTATATATCAGCTATAATTAAATGTTCACTTGGTCATACCACGTATTAGCTTTCATAAGCTTGACAGTACTTTACAAAACATGTGCTCTTGAAATTTGACATACTTTCACTTCATAATTTTTCTCTTACCTCTGGTTATATTTTTTGCTAAAAAAATTTAAGATATTAACAAAATAACCAAGATGAGTAGAAGATTCACAGTGTCTCTCTCTCCTCCATTTTCGATACAAACTCTAATAAATTAAAAATAAATGTGATGAATAAAATATTTATGATATTTTTCTCTCCTCTTAATACAAATCTTAATTAATAATAAACATCAAAACAAATTGAACATAATTTTAATTCTCTCTTTCTTGATTAAATTTATAAAATAATAAATTTCAATATAAGTTTAATACCCTGTGATTCTTCTTCTTTTTATCAAAACTATAAAATAATAAATGTTCACTAATCTTCTTTTGATCAAAAACTATCAAATAATAAACACTAAAACAGGTTAAAAATCCTATTAATTCTCTTTTTTTTAATCAAGACTTTAATTAGTTAAATTAAGTGGAACTTCTTTAAAGATTCTCCTTATTTCTTAGCGGAACATGGTGATAGTTTAAGAATTAATTAAATTAAAAATAAAAATAAAATTAAAATATTCACGATAATTATAGAAGTTATTTTAAAAAATTTAAAAAGCTTTGCTGCGAAATATCTAAAATTTGAGTTTCTTTTTTGATGATAATTAATCATTGTAAAAAATTTTTTAAAAAATATAAAATTATAAAATGGCTCTTTTGACCAATAATTTTTTTTTTTCTAACCAATAAAAATTTAAATTAAATGACACTTAGAATATTTCTTTTTAAAGACAAGTCTTAACAATGGATGTATGTTTAAAATTAAATTATTGGTGAGAAAACTTTTAAATACACAATTTTTAAAAATAAACATAACTTTGTGCATCAAGTATTAAAATATATACGATATTATTTAGGTAGGATTATGTATGGTACACATATAACCAATATTGTTATTATAGTTCCTAATTCTTGCAATTAAAATTTGTTACATATAACAACTTTCAGATTATAATTCTAACTTATTAAGTATATAACAATGTTTGTAATATAAAAGTGTAGTAAAAAACTTATATAATACCTACACTTTAGCATAACCCAATATTATTCATCTACGTTGTAGCAAGTGGGAAAAACAAGTGAAGTACACCAAAACTTAACAATAACCACAGTTGATGACTCTCCCACGTTAAAATTAATCAAATTGGACAACTAGTGGGCCAAGGCCAGAAGGCCCAGAACAAACGATTTCAGTTGACAGGCACACAGATTTCATTGTACAGAGGAATAAGTAGAGTGATAATACATCAGCTGATTTGGCTCCGACATTTTCATCAGCTTAAAAAGGAAAAAAAATACCAAAGCCCGCTTTCAATTTTGGCATAAAAAATTTTGAACCCCCGCCATCGTTTGTCTACCCCGCCCTAACTCTTTCGCTAGTCAAAATCTCGTTGTATTTTTTAACCAATTTCAATCTCTGTCGCTCTGTTTCGATATTCAAACTATCGACTTTGGAATCAGCTCTCTCGGTCTGTGCGATCTCGAGGGTTCGTTTGGTTTGTTCGTTGGGAATTAGTTGAAACCCTAGCAGTGGTGGTACTCGATTTGAGTTCTTCATGGCGACCGAAACCCTAGAAGAGAAGAAACAAGAAGAAGAGGCTGTGGAGAAAGTGGAAAACAAGGAGGAGGTCAAAGAAAACGAGAAGGAGGAAGAGGAGAAGGAAGAGGAAGAGAAGGAGAAAAAGAAAGAGGAAGAAAGTGAGGAACTTTCTGGGAAAAATGAGGTTCCTAAGGAAAGTGAGGAGCAGGTGGAGGTGAAAGAAGAGGAGGTAAAAGACAAGGTGGAGGAAGGTACGAAGAAAGGAAAGAGGTCACGAAAGGCTAGCATGAAGAAAGCGAGCGAGGAAGCGGAAGAGTCGAACAAGCCGAGCCAGGAATTGGGTGAGTCGAAGAAAGAGAAAGAGCCAGTGACACCAAGTAGCGAGAGGCCCACCAGGGAGAGGAAAGTAGTGGAGAGGTATTCTGCGCCTTCTTCTGGAAGGTCAGCGACCAAGCCAGTGTCCATTGAAAAGGTATGGTTGTCAAAGATTTTATTTTTATGTTTAATTTTGCTATTTGTTTTTGAGTTTTTGATTTTATTGGGTTTGTGGATTTTGCAGGGCCGTGGCACACTGCTTAAGGATATCCCGAATGGTATGGTTCAATTACTTGTGATGTATGGATACTTATTTTAAAGCAAAAAGGAAATGTTTGCAAGCAATATATTTTGTCAGATTTTGCTATATCTTGGTAATCATTGCTCTTGAGTTTTTCCTCAGCAAAGCAGATGGGTTTGTGAGTGCAAGTGATGTGCTAGTATAGCTTAATGATGCCTTTTTTTTTTTTTAATTATAAACTTGGATCATAGGAAAAGAAGCGATTGGAGAAAATATAATTTAAAATTGTGGACTGCAAGCAATGCTATTGTTGCATAAGACTTGTGCTATTTGTTATGGCTGTTGACTATGAATGCATAATTCTAGGAAGGGGCGCACATTCTTATGACTGAATATTGAAAGCTGGAACTGGAAAGTGTATATAGTGTTTTGAAACTTCTTGAATTTGATATTCAATGGTAGTTAATCTCATATCCTTTTTTGGTTCTCTTGTTTTGTTCTCAGTAATAGTAACATAATACCCATATGTACCATGGGCTATGGTATCAAATTTGTTGTATATTTTAAATTGATGGATGTAGTGAATATTATTGGTTATTGAGAGTAAATCTTGTTTCCATTATGCTAAATGTCCCATTTAAAATTTTAAACATGGAAGTTTCTGGATATAGCTATTGTTTGAACATCAAATGGTAAATAGGTTGCGAATGTTTCAATGAGATAAAAAACATGTAGAGATGCTCCATTTTGATGTTTTCTTCCCCACACAGATACTCTGTTCCACCAATCACTATGCTTATTCACCTTGTCAATTAATCCTTGTGGACTATTTTGTAAGCAGATTTTCTGAATTTTGACCATGAGATAAAAATGAATAGGTATGACATTATCTGGATTCTTGATGTTTTCTTGTAAAATGTTTTTCTAACAAAATAAAGGATAGACAATACCTTCAGTCATCTTTTACAAATGTTCATAAGGCATTATAGTTATGGTTCTTGGTTGTATATTAGAAGAGGAAACATTGTTGATTCATTTTACTTGAAGACGATTGCTGGGTTTATTTCAATTTGTGTTGAACTTTTGATAACAGGAGAATGATCTGTTTTGTCTGATACTTATAAACTGTTTTCAGTGGCTTTCAAGTTGTCCAGGAGAAAACCAGATGACAATCTGCAAATGCTTCACACTATACTTTTTGGAAAGAAAGCAAAGGTAACCAAGTTTCTGTCTAGTTCTTGTTTTGAATTGATTTTAGTTAAACATTTTTTTTAGCAATGCAATTGTTTGGCGTCATCAAATTATATATTTATGGTCCTTGTTCTGTAGGCTCATACCTTAAAGAAGAACATAGGACAGTTTTCAGGTTATGTTTGGTCTGATAATGAGGTAATGCCTGCTCTGTATTTAACTTCTACCTTGTCTGTGTAAATGGAGTTTGTTGTAATATTTTCTTGTATATAAATGCATTTATGTTGTAGCAGTTGAATTCATAGTGAAAATAGGTTTTCATTCTCTTATCACAAAGTAGAATCATGCTTATATGGGATTGTTATATTCTACCTGCAGGAAAAACAGAGGGCAAAAGTAAAGGAAAAGCTTGACAAATGTGTTAAGGAAAAACTAGTTGATTTCTGTGATGTGCTTAATATTCCAATAAATAAGGCTGTTGTCAAAAAGGTCAGATAATAATGTGATTGCCTTACCTTTTACGTGATTTATTGTCATTTGTTGTTCTAATTGGGCTGGTTCATGCTTTCAGGAAGAGCTTTCTGTGAAGTTATTGGAATTCTTGGAATGCCCACATGCTACAACTGACATTTTGCTTGCTGATAAGGAGCAGGTTCTATTATATTTGCATGTTTTTGCATATCATTGTGTTTTGATTTGGTGTTGGTGACATTTGTATCATGTTCTTTTTAGAAAGGGAAGAAGCGTAAGGTTACACCAAGCAAAAATGTTAGTCAGAGTGAAGGATCTGATGTACAAGCCAAGGTTTGTTTTTCTTATTACTACTCTGGCATGAAAAGTTTTAGATTCATGTTTAAATTTGCCCCCTATCCCCCTTCTTAATGGATACTGTGTTGGGTGTGGGTTATGCGCCTACATGCTTATAGTTGAATTGGTAGAATTGTTTCTTTCAAAAAACTACTAAAAGATACGGACTTGTGTCTGTGATGATAATTAACAGATGACATAGCATCTAATTGCTTGATGATGTAGACTGCTGAGTATTTGGACTTGATTTGTGCTTTAGTTCAACTTGGAATCTTGTACACATGATGATAATTGAAATTGTCATTTATAATCTAAGTTCTCAACAGTGATTTGTCCTACTTGAAGTTGATACATGCTAACATTTCAATGAATGAAAGTATTATCTTGATTAAATTATTGTTTTACTGGAATGACTGTTCATCTGTAGGACTCAGAGAGATAATTTGAATGGCGCTTTAGTATTTTTATAATTTAAAAATATATGTGATGGCTTCCTTAATGTTCATTTGCAACGTAATGATCCTATCATAAAGTTTGTAGAGAAAAGAATTTGAGTAGATTTTTGCTTGCTAAACTATTCTAAGTTATGGTACCTGTGATTGGAGCACAGCTTTTTCTAATTTTGTACCATTATCAACCTTAAGTGATGACAGTTACTGTGTTCCTTTTGCTGTTTCCTGATACTATTGTACTTCTCAGAAATTTAATTGGCTTGAATCTTGTAGACTCTGATCTACAGCAGATAGGGGAGCGTGATTTTGTTTGGTTGATATGATTTTGAAAGGAAAATTTCATTAATCACAAAAAAACAAACACAGGATATAGAGAGTGCGACTTTCTCCACCGAAATAATGGTTCTTTGGTAGCATAATGCCATCCTAGCAACATCATGAGTTACTGTATTACACATTGTAGGAGCAGAGTGCACATCATATTGTTGGTTATCATAAATAAGCTTCTGGATTTTTTTAATTGGCCAGTATATATCTGTTCTGCTTCCTTCTATTCCTGTAACTATATTAATGATATTTTTGAGTCTAATTCTATGACCATAAGTTGGAATTATTGATATTAGCTATAAGAGAAATGCACGACTGAGGGGTATAAAAGTCCACAAAAAGCAAGGACAATAAGTTGCAAAAAAGAAACCCGTATCCAAAGTAACATCTCAAGCATAAAAAGATATTTCCAGAAATCTGAAAGGTGAAAACTACACATCCTTCATACTGCAAACTCTATTAGACTCTAGATGCTTCTGTATCAAGCCAAAATATTATCCTTGAGCTGGAATCTCTTACTTTTCTCTTTATTGACTGCATTGTGTTTGCAATTTCATGGGGAGTGTATGGTTTATTAATCTGTTATTCTCACTCAAGGAAAAGGCTTGCCATATGTTTAAGAGTATTTTCTTTTTTCTGTGTGCCTCTCTGTTTCCTCTAATCATGTGATAGGTGGCTTGATTGCCATCTCATTCACCATTTATCACCATGTTTCTGGTTTTTCTCTGTATCTGTCTGTGGACATAAATTTTGTGAGGTTCATTCTACTAGAAATTTCTGCTCCGTTGCATTGACACTAGATAATATTCCCATATCTATAATTATGTTTTGCATTTGGTTTTAATTGTTTTTCTTTTCCTGTAGAAACTAAAGCAAACTCGACAACTTGGGGAAAAACAAAAGCAGTCATCTAGAGATGAGGAGGAAGATGAGGATGCCGATAAAATGCAGTCACCAGATGGTAGAGATGATTCTGATGAAGACAATGAGAACGATACAGTACCAAGGGAAGAGAGTGATTGCAAGGAAAGTGAATCAGAGGAAGAGGAAGATGAAACAAAAGGAAAGAAGGCAAGTCAAAAGAGTTCATCAAAGAAGATTGTTAAGGATAGTTCAGGAGCAGAAAGCAAGGTCAAGTCTACCCCCGGTAAAAATGGCACCTCAACAAAACCTGTGAAAAGTCCTGTGAAATCCACAAAAAAATCTTCTAGTTCAACTTCAAAGAAAGGTATCATCGATGCTGATGGAAGTTCTGGCTCACTCTCTAAACCCAAGGGATCCACATCTAAAAAACGGAAGGTTGAAAAGGAAAGTGCAAAGGAAACAAGTGCTTCCAAGAAGGAAAAGGTTAGCAACAAGAAGCAGTTGAGCAAGTCATCATCTAAGGGTTTGGCCAAGGATCGAGGTGCATTACTATCTGTTTGTTTTCTGTTGAGCATGATTTTGCATCTTGGCTGTCTGGAAATGTCTCTTTCAGTTTGGATTATGCTGTTTCATGTTGGTTATCATAAAGTGTACATGCATCATTTAGATCAAGGGAAATGGTGATTTGGTACTAAATAAGTTATGCTGTTAGATCAGTGGACAAATAAGAAATGATTAGATAAGAGTTCCTGCTAGCATGTTGCTTGGGCTTTCAGTTACATACGAAATTGGTGTCCAAAAGATTTTACTATTGTAATTAGCGACTTCCAGTAATGAAAATTGGTAACTTCTCTGTTTCAATTGCTTGCTGGAATTACAGGTAAAGGAAAAACTGGTAAGATGGCTGAAGCAGAACCCACCAGAGAAGAGATGCATGCTGTAGTTGTAGATATTCTAAAGGAAGTTGACTTTAATACTGTAAGCAGAGCCTGTTGCCGGGTGTCACTGAGTTTAATTTGTGTTTTGCAATCCTTTTTCACTTAAATACTGTTTGTATTCTGATGCAGGCCACATTATCTGATATTCTCCGCCAGCTTGGTATGGATTTTTATTTATTTGTTTATTTATCATATGATAAATTATGTTATTTTCAGTTTGAGTGAGCTAATTGTATGAATGTGGTTATATTAGGTAACCACTTTGGTTTGGATCTAATGCATAGAAAGGCAGAGGTGAAGGATATTATTACAGATGTCATAAATAACATGACTGACGAGGAAGATGAAGGGGAGGAAGATGAGGATAGTGCTGAGGCTGGTGGTAATGCTGATAAAGATGGAGATGGGGATGATGATGCTTAATCAATTGAGCAAGTTGGTAAACCATATAGGATGCGAAACATGTGAGGAATGTGTACTTAACAGATATTTCGAAGTACAGGTTTCAACTGCTCCTGTGAATGATAAATTGGAGTTTCTGTCTGGATTTCATGGCATTTCCAGATGAAACATTCAACTAATTCCGTTTGTTTGTACCATATGCATTAGTACCTTAGTTTACTGCTGACCTGGGCTGTGTTAGAAATTTTACCCCTAGCTTCCTTCCTTGATTTTCATTAAATTATCTTTCAATTGTATTTGATAGGTAGCTTCCCGTAATATGTGTAGTGAATGGTTTTCTTAATTTTAGTTGAACTGCAATTCTGTAGTCTGCATTGGGAATAACTAACGGCACTCCTAAAAGCTGCTGGTTTGCATGTTCTTTGCAATTAATTATAAGATTTGAAAATTTTGCAGCATTTATTAGACTATATTGGAAATTTTAGCCGTGTGCCATGCTAACTGATGTTCAATTATATGCTAATAAATTTATGTAATATAATTTGTTGTGAAATATGATTAAAATATTCTGTTTAGGTTTATGAAGGATAAATTAGTTTTGCTTCATTACTTTGAGATATCTCCTTGTAAGCTACGATACGGGTTCTTTCTGATTGGCATGGACGTTTCTTCATGCGTGCTACTGTGTGGAATTTGATCGTCAAGGATTTTGATTTTCAGTTTGTTAGAACCCTCAAATTACGTAAAGTTTGATGGTAAAGTTTCAACCAGTAGTGTATAAATTTTAATAGTTTAACCATTTCTAATTCTTGCGTCCATGGGTTTTGAATTAATTGGCGTGCTGCGGAGAGAATATAACCTCTCTATGTAATTGTGTCATGGAAATTAAGATGAATGATGTGGATCTCCAATTCAATGGATTCAGCGTGCAACCCAATTAATTGATATTATTTTTTAATGCATTGTAAACTAATGTCACATTTGTTAATAGGATGACAAATAAGGCCAAATTGTTAATAAAATTCATTCATTTTTGTTGTGCTTTTATTACATACTGCTTTCATTTCCTGTCATTCACTTTGCAATTCTTTCAAAATTATTTATGCATAATATTAATGAGGTAATTTCATAATGAATTGTGGGTTTTGTTTCTTAAGTAGTGTTGGTGAAAGCCACCTAAAACTCGTCTTCCAGAAATTTCACAATTGCATGGATTTCAAAATCGTATGTTGCACTTTACTTCTCTGCCGTTGACAGCCCTGGATTTACAATTCTTCATCATTCATTATCACTTCATTACTGACATTTAAGTCAGTATATAATTTAATAACAATGCAATTTTTTGTACAACAAATACGACAATATAATATGATTGTTATATATTTATATAATTTATTTTTTCTAATCTTATGAATTTTTATTACTTTTTTTAAAATATAAAATTTGCATAGAAAGGAGCTTACACACGTCAAGTTGTACAAAAAATTTGAACAAAAATTTACATATTTATCATTACTTGTACTCTGCAAAATGATTGACGTATTTTAAAAGATGAATAAATGTATATCAAGTAATTCAATTTCGGACGTTAACCCCACCAACCAATAGCAAAACTTATTCCTTTTCCCCACGTCAGAGTGATTGGCTGGTGCTGTTTTGGTTCTGCGGCAAGTAGCCTACCACTATACAACCCAAATGAGCTTGAGCAAACTAGCTGAAGAAACAAAACAAAACAAAACAATGTCTAATATACAAATGAAGACTCAAGATAAAAATATCCCCTCTGTTCCGAAAGAGGCTTCATTACCTCCTCCTGTCTCTTTCATGGACAATTTTCTTATTTAGGACAAATAGTGCCCAACTCTTTTTTCCATCTTTCCCTATAAGTTCAATTCTATTCCCACAAGGAGACTACACATTTCAAGCTTACAACCAACATTTATCTTTGTTTTTTGGTATGTTTTTAGTTACATAGCTCGTAATTATTTAATGTATTTTCCTTATTTTTCTCCAAAATGTAAGTTTCTTCAGAATTGTGGTCAGGTTATCATGGCGGATGCTGCTAATAATAGTGCAGTTGAACTAATTGTAAAGCAAGGAGAACCAACTTTGGTTCCTCCTGCTGAGGAGAGAGAGAGAGGTCTGTACTACCTCTCAAACCTTGACCAGAACATCGCGGTGATTGTCCGTACCATTTACTGTTTTAAGTCGGATTCAAAAGGAAATGAGGATGCTGCGGAAGTGATCAAGAATGCTTTGGCTAAACTTCTTGTGCAATGCTATCCACTCGCTGGGCGGCTAACTATTAGTTCTGAGGGGAAGCTGATAGTGAACTGCACAGGTGAGGGAGTCGTGTTTGTTGAAGCTGAACCAAATTGGGCCATA
>JAWDEX010000002.1:977766-988685 GCA_035221805.1 Trichilia hirta | reverse complement strand
AATACCAAAGATGTCCTGACCTTTATCTTGGAAGCAAATTTTCATGATATATGATTTGGCAGGATATCCAGCTTAGGGGGGTGAACCGAGATGAGAAGCATATACAAATGGCAAACAAGTATCCCAATTCTAGGCATTTCCTGACTTATAGACATTCCTTAAGGGTAACTATTCCAAACATGCTTTTGTACTATCAAAATGATCAAATTTTTTGATCTTAGCTGAGTAAGTTAACTTGATTAATTGTTTACTTGTATAAATCCCAATAGTTTATGTTATACCAGTCGCCACATTTGACTAAGTGACATTTTTTAGAAATGCCTTCATAGATTCATGCGCTGGCTTGAGAACAGATGAATGTGAACAAGAAGATGAAGGAAATGAAATAAAAATGATTCAGCTAGTTGATTTGTCTTTAAAATATGTTCCTTATCACTTTCCAGAGTTATGCTTCAATCCTTTATCTAAGACTTCCTCCTGGCTTTTGGATCATTCTCCGGGGCAAAGATATTGAGCACCACAATATAGTGAATGATATGACGATGTCCAGGAAGATTAGGTATCGGCCACAACCTGGACCTGATGGGATCCCAAAGGACTTAAATGTAATTCTTCACATTGAATTTTACATATAGTTGTTGGATTTGTTAATTTGTTGTTGACTACATGCATCTGTTTTCATCAGATGACTGCTGATGTTACTGTTGGGTTTGTGAAGGACGCGAAATATCACATTGATGTTCATGGGTTCAATGTTTACCATAAAAATCGACTCATCAAGGTTTGTTGTGCTTTTACTTCTATTTGGTCTGACATCAACTGCAGCTTCTTGTTAATGTAGCATTCTTTCCCCATGAAGATTTCTGATTTAAAGCTAGTTTGCTATACTTGAATATGCATTGTTTTTGTGTCCACCATGCCAGGTGAGCATGGTTACAGACTGTGTACGATATTTTTTGGAGTCACTAGTTACTAATGTAATTGAACAAAATTATTCTACAATTCTTTTTAATGATTGTGGTAATATAGGTGAACGATTATTTTTTAAGATGTCTTGTGATATCAGTTTTGTCATTTACTTCCATCCAAAGGACATTAGGTGTCTTACGTTTTTCAAGTACTAGGGTGGTTTTGCTGTAAGTGCCTTTTATAAAATCCCTATGTTTCAAAACTCCTTTTGCATCTTTTCATTTTTAGTGGTTCTAAAAACTTTTTCCCCATTAAAAGACATTATATTTTTTTCCTTTCTAAAATTTATTATTAATACTTTCATTCTATCTTATCTCTGTTTTTTCTTTTTTAATAGGTATATGCAATATTCGACCTGCTGAGTTAAATTACAACACTGATTATCCTTTGTTTATTCATTTAGAAGCTGACAACTTTGAAGATTTTTTTGCATCCTATAACATATTATTCTTTAAGAGATTAGTTCTCCTGAAAATAATTTTTGCATGTATGAAGACAACCTTAGATCTAGGGAGTCTTTGTAGTTTACCTGGCATACTATTTTGGCTGTCTTCAAAAACCATTTACGTTATTCTTACTAGAAGCTGGATTTTCAGCCATTTTGGAGGCTTTGGAATGCTTCTGGAAGTGACGGTAGAGGAGTCATAGGTGATTGTTTCTTCATTGAAGCCTCATGCTTCTATGATAAGTTCACCTGACTTCACTCCTGATGCACTTACATCACTGCTGGCGGGTATCTTGGAAGCTAATTTTGTTGAACCTGCTCATGATAAGCAAGGGTTTGAAAGAACAACCGTTCTTGCAAGACTTGAGGCACGGTTAGTTCAAATGCAAAAGTGTTACTGGTCAGTGGTATTTGTTTCTGGTTTTAATTGGTAACTGGTGGTTCTAGGTTCCTGAGTTGCTTCTGAGGTTTCATTCTTACATGTAGGAAAGAAAATTGTCATCATATTGGATATGCTCCTAGACGTAATCAAAAGAAACTTATAAATGGGGCTGAAGATAGAGGTATATTCCTAAACATTTCAGATTGTGTGCTGCGCTTAACAAAATTAGCCCTTGCAATTCTAAGCTGCTTCCCTCTTTCACTAATATATCTTTGACTGCATAGAAACTTCTCCTGATTGTCATCCATGGTTGTCCTCTCTATCTAAGAGGAGTTCACTCGCTAGTGGCAAGATACCTGTTTCATCATATTCAGACAGGCATCAGTTGTGCTCAAATCAAAGGCAGGATGGAGAAGAATCTGAAAGATTTTGTGAAACAGTTAATGGTAAAGATCAGGATGGACACGTGTTGACTAAAGGGAAAAATAAGATGAAGCCTGCCACTAGATATTCTGCATCATTGTCACCTTCTGTAGAGGATGTTAGTGATGATAACAGGCATGTTGCTCTGCCTGGAGCTAATGGCAGCAGTCAAGATATTCGCAGTTGAGAAATCATTTGGGAAAGACAGGTTATGTAGGGCTCATCTGTCTTCTTGCTTGGAAGATAGTGAAGCTCAGCAAGATGATGCTTCAGGTGGAAGTTCTATTTGACCATTTTTGCAATCACAGTCAAAGGTTATCTTCAAGCATTTTTCCTCATCGGTCCTCTCTCTATTGTGTCCATGTGGTGTTTTAGTCTGTGAGTTTTATGTCTGTTTGACAATGTATCCTCGAATAATGGGTACTCCAAGGCTGTGGATGTTGTTTGTATTTTATGTATAGAGGTTTTCTGACTGCTTTTGTTTTTAACTCACAGAGAGGTGATGTTAACTACCAAGAGCATTTCCTTTCAAACTCTGATATAATTACTATAGACTGGTTTGAAGCAAGAGAATCATGAACTAAAACTAAGGATTTTATTCTTCTGAAACTTGGGAGTTTTGTTTCTGGTGTTTGTCCATTCTATTCATTGCCCAATTTCACATATCTATTTACCTTTCTGTTTCTAGATTAGAGAAAAAGGAAGGAGAGATTCTAGGTGTAAGACACAGGTGTAGATCACTTGACAATCAGGTACATGCTATTACTATTTCAAATTTGTTGATGCTGCATCTAATTATTCTCCCCTTTAGTTATTATTTGTTGGTCCTTGGTATAGTGGAGTTATAGGTTCTGGCTTTTGGCTATCACTGCAACCAGGGCTTTATCCCCGTGCTTATCTTCCCAATGAATAAGTGACTGTTGTAGAAATATATTTAGCATGATTTCATAGTTGTAGCTAAATGTATATGGAAGACACCGAAATTTTTTCCCTTGTTTTTATAAAAAATTCTGCCTGGTCTTTTGGCAGCTCCAAAGGCACAACCAAAAATTGAGGAATTGAGCAAAGAACAGGAGAGTCTAATTGATATATTTTCAGAGGATAGGGACCGGAGAGATTGGGATGAGGAAAATTTGAGGAAGAAGATCAAGGTAAGTTCTTTCCTTTCCATTACCCAAGAATAGGACGAGCTCGTGTATGTAAATGCTGTTCCTTCCTGTAGGATGCTTCTAATACTATCCAAGAGTTACCAGACAAGATTAAGCTGCTTGAAAAGATGAAGAGTCCCAGTCCCAGACCACAACGTTGACAGTGGTGACAACTTCATGGGGATTTGTTTTCGATATCTTTAGTCTTAGAACTTGTATGGTAGTTTGTTTCCGGTAGTAACTTGTGTAGAATAGGTTCGGTATAATGTAGATATGTAATTTGCAGGGGGTATTTCATTTTCTGTACAGGTTGGCGGCGGTTCCAAATTTTGTATCAGAATGTTTGGTCGTTCTCATTATGTAAATTGAGTACAACATCTAGGTTTCTCTATCCTGTATGTCGTGTTTTTGCATCCCCAACTTGCTTCGAGGGTATTTTCCATAAAAACATCAAATGAGACTCCTTGATAGCTAGGGTTCCAATTTGGGTTACGATGCCATAATTGACCAAGCCACTTGAAATTTTAGCTAATGGGTTATGAGTTAAAATATTATAATTAATAATTGTAGGCTATTCATGATTTGCAATTGCATTTTAGGAGTGCTAGCATCAATTGGGGGAGGAATTTGCTACCTATATTTTGAATACTTGTCCAATTTTCCCCGCGAAGCCCCCTTTCTCCTCGTTTCATAAAAAGAAAAGTACGACTGTTGCCAACAATTAATCACAAAAGAAAGAACTCACTGAGTTGGTATTACTAACTAGTACCAATCTGATACTGATAAAATAGAAAAGAATTGTGTTTTTTGTGTACTTGCGTATACTTTCTCAACTTATTACTGTAGGCTTTACGTGATGAATCGGATCCTATAATTGTCTCTTTAATACAGTATAAGTTGTCAAAAGGATCTTGGGGTTCTATCGAACTACGAAAGTCAGAATCTTTTAGAAAATGAATTATCATTCGAAGAGTTCATAATTGCATGTTTTTGTTGAGAGATATAAGGACACGTGTTTAAATACATACATGCGTACATATATATAAACTTTTAACTATAAAAAATATAAAATTAAAAGACTATTGATATTTCTCGTATAGTGATAAGGATCGATGATAGACAAGGTTACCCCGTAAATTATTTGAATCAAGGGTAGTATAGAAATTGCGTGCTTTAAATTTAGTGGAGTGGAGAACGATGGTCAATTAGTCAACGGTATTTGGTCCCACAAAAAATTTAATTGATTATTAAAGCAGCATCGAAAGGTGTTTTGAAGTTTTCAAAGTATAGAAGAATTGAAAGGGAAAGCGATACATTGATCTGCAAACAGGGCAATGTAGCACAGGGGATCGAAAAATTCCGAAGTAACATCATGACAAACCATCTTCTAAAAGTACTTAACTCATTTGGTAAATCCTCCTAATTTGTCTGCTTATTTGCTTTGACTACATTTCATATTATTTATTTTTATTTAATATTTTTCATAATTATTTTTTTAATAATATTCATAACATTTATAAAAAAACTGTTCGTTATTCTCAATTATTCATAATAAATTAAAAAATTAAAAAAATATTTATTTTCTTAACACCGTCAAATCAAACACTTCTCAACTTTAATTAATCGCAGTATACAAATAACATTCGTCGTAGTTACGTAAATCCTAGCAAAAAGAACTAAATATTCTTTTCACCCTCAACTAATGTCCACATATTTAAATAAATTTTCCGAGGGTAGACAGGATAACATGTTTTGCAAATATCGGAATGAGAACCAAGCTAGTATTAGTCACAGACTGACACTAAGTTAAGACTGAGATAAGTTATTCCAACGTTTTTTAGTTACACAAAAATGGCATAATCGTCATTCCACCATATTATATCTAATCTCTCTTATATGGGTTCAGAGAAGTCAAAATTGTCCAGAAAAATGCGACCTACAGGATAGATGGTCTTCGACACATTAGTCGTGATCTCGGAGCTGCAAGGTTTTGTACGTTTACATCATCAATTTTCAATTCTCAATTTTCATGAATTGAAAAAAAAAAAAAAAATTTGATCCATTTTAAGTCGCTGCCCCTAAGCGAGATAAATATCCTTTTCAGTTTTCAAGTTGTCAACATGAGGCTATATGAATATCCAATGCCACCGACAATACAATTAACAGTCATATAAGCAAAATCTGGAACTTCCCACGTCAACATCAACAAATAGAAAAGCATGCCTCCAATCACAGTTAAGAATTTATCGCATCCCTTACAGCTCCAAGCATTTTAACAACCAATATACCATATAATTCTCTATACAGATATAAGCTGACATCCAAAAAATACCAAGTCACCATCCACCGTGTGTTCATTTTGTGTTTCCACCTCTCTCTCCCCATGTGAACCCAAAAAAAACACCCTTTACAGTGTGTAAAATTCCCAAACAGTGCTCCCAAACAGGTGTAGTATCATATCACTACCAAAAACAAGATCATAAAGCAAAGGCAGAAACACCAAAATACAGATGGGCAAGTCTAATCTGGGTACGCATCAGTTATTAGCCACCTAGTCGTGCTTTATGAGCTTTATATCAATTTTTTTTTGGGTTATTGTCATTGATATTGCTGCTACTTCCATTATTAAGAACAAACTACAGTGGAAACGGAGAGAGGGTAAAGGAAAGTATTGGCATACTGAAAAGAGAGTGTGTCCCCATTGAGCAAAGGCTTACCATTGTTAACAAGGCAATCATTGTAGCTGAGGCGCTTGAAAATCTTTGGGTTGATGAGATGAGCAGAGCTGAACCAACCACAGTTGAGATGAATCCCAGATATATCACATCCAGTTACACAAACGTTCATGATTTCAACAGTGTAAGTTGGAATGCCGTTTGGAAGTGGGGCTGTAGGTCCTTGGTCGATAATAATATCTGCTGTACTGCATTTCTCCCCCCGTATTCTGTCTGGTTCCTTCATTGCTGTTGGGGCTGTTTATTGAAAGCACAAACAAACAAACCAAAGCAAGAAACAGGAATTGTAATTCTTTAATGAATTCAGATAGTGAAAGGCTTTTGCAAACAGGGTGACACTTAGCGTAAAAAGGAAACATTTCCAATTTAAAAGACCCCTACAAAACCCACCAATCCAGGAGGCGTTTAAAGACAAAATAAACTTTTTGGAAGGGATCCACAGGTATTATTGGAGGGCAAAGAAAGAGACAGATTCAACCCAAAAGGCTAGAAAGCAGTAGCGGATATAATGATCGGCTACACCTTTTGCTGCTCTTTATTTATTGAAAATGAAAATTTTAACCGTATTTTCCTTTCACATTAAAGTATTATTTCTTTCTTTCATTTTATAAAGTAAAACTAACCAAATGCCAGCTAGCGATAATGGAATTGCTATTGTGCGCATGATACAGAGTGAATGAAATCGGTCACAGGAATCAAGCAAAAGGTCCTAAAAGAGGGGGTAATGACAGCCGATGGCATATTAATATCCCATCGAAAAGATACCCTCTAGTCATAGTTATCCTCTTCAGATGGACGGTAACGGGCCACACCATTAAATATTAAAAACCCTTACGGTGCACGTTAGAATCCAGCATTACGAAAAAACAAGGACGTACGCCTCTGACACGAGAGAAATCGTACGCATCTTAGCGCCGTCCTCATAACAAAATTCGTCTTGTTTCATGACCCACCAAATAAAACAAACGTCTCAGTCTTCGTATTCAACAAGAAAATGTAAAACAACAATGGTTGGTCGGTATATTTACCACGGCGTTGAAGCTTGCGATGAGGACCATGAAGCGTGTACCTCCCTCTCTCCGAACTCGAGCTAACGAAACCATGGTTAAAACCGCCCTGATCTCCTGCGACAAAATATTATTAACGCACAAAAAATGGTCAATCAGATTTTTTAATTCACTGAAAGGACAAGAACGGGAAGAGAACAAGAATAGTAATTAAAAAACAACAAAAGATAATCATGAGACCCTAATGTTCCTAAAAGATGGGAGAAACCAGGCCCACGCGAACAAAAACTACGATTATTGAAACATTAAACAAACGAGGGAATGCTTGCATGTCAGCAACTTGCATTATAATATGCATTTCACAAACCTGAGAGAAAGGCATGAAAGAGAAGCATTACAACGACAACAGCTAAAGCAAGAACAACACCGAGTCTCCAGTTTATTGAAGGACCTCTCATCGTGGGAATTTGTAGCTACTTTTCTCCCAAAAAATATTCGTTCGATCTCTCAAAAAGTTGGAAAGGATCGACAAAGAAAAGAGAAGCCGAGTCACACTACTCGGTGTAGTACCTCACAGGCCTTTGAATCAACGTCTCTCTCTCTCTCTCTCTCTCTTCCTCCTCTCTGCGCCAAAGAAAAACTAATGTGATGCGAGTTATTTATATCACATCATCTCCGGTCAAAGTGAAAAACAGCCGTCAGATGAGTGACTAGCGGCGAAGATTTGACTTAAAACTATAGAAATCACGAGAATAGACAACTTCTCAAGCTTAACCCAAAAAAAAAAAAGCCAAAACGACTGCGATTCGTACCAGGACAAACTTATGGACACAGCCTGTAAGAAGAAACATTCACCATTTGTAAACACACAGTTTCAAAGTCTCCAGTCTCCATCAAACTGATTTTCATTCCCAACTGGTCTCGCCAAACGATGCGTTTTCTCTCGTGTGTTAGAGAAAAATAAAAAAAATGCTTATCATCAAAAGAGAAAATAAATAAATTAAAAAAAAAACACAGAGAAGGCGGAATTTACTGCTTGAGGACAGTAGACAACGCAGAGCGTAACAGTAACAATAACAGAACAGTACAAATCATACGGTTTGTATGTGTGAGAAAGAAAGTTTGTATATATATATAAAGCTTGAGAGACAAAAATGGCAGAGAAGATCGTAAAAGCCAGAAATGACAAAACAGTAGAATCGTAAAAGCCGATCACCGATCAAGGAAGCATTTATTATCCAACTCATGCAGATATAATTTTAGAGAGAAAGAGGGAGAGAGAGAGATTACCAGTAAGTCGAGGGTTTATCTGTTGTCGATGTAATGCATAGAAGAACAATCAACACCGAAACGCTTGCGTTTTGGTTAAGAAGAGAGCAAGCGGGGATGCTGAGGCTCGAATTACGAGCTGTATTTTTGGCATAACCTGTTTATAGTGAAGAAATTCGAAATGAAGTTGGATTTGGAGTAAACTGTGGTTAAGCAGGCGCACGTGGCGAGTTTAAAGCGTGGTTCTTTATTAATAATTAATAATAATTATTATAGAGAGAGAACATCACGTGCGGGTTTTTAAGATTGAAATGGAATGGAATGTTGATGATGATGTAAATTTGGGGGAAAACAATATTACGTGGAATTGAATTGCCTTCCTATTTTTATTTTCATTTTTCATTAATTCAGTAAAAATAGGGACCACTGTTTCTGTTACTGAGTCACACATGCGACAAATTTGCCTTAAAATACGTCGTTTTCACAAAATTGAAACTCAAAAACGTTTCTTCCTCAATGCATAATTTCTAGTCAACTCAGTTATTTAATGACTTCTTTATATCATATTCTTACCAATGTTTACACGCGATGAATGAGACGACACTATGTGGGTATATGAAATTAGTAATGAAGCCCCGGACTTATTTTAATGATTGATAGAATAATTGCAACTAGTAAATGATGATTATATATATGGAACAGATATAGAGGTTAAGTATTTCATGTTTGCCGTTTTCGTCATTCGATTAGTTAAAACAAAAAAATGTTTTCATTTTTCTGGGTCCCTGTGCGTGCATGGCTGTAGCTGTAGGCTGCCGCAGCAGCAAGTAGAGCTCAGAGCCGAGTTCGCAGCCTCAGGCGGCCTGAGAAAATTTGTGGTATTTTGTATGAATGTACGCTAAGTTATTTCTAAAATAAGGGTTACAAGACAAACTTAGGGTGGATATTTGTTTCCTTTATACCGGTGAAGCTGACCAAAGTCAATGTTATTGGAATCTGAGTCTCTAAATACCCTAGAATATGAATGACGTAAAATGCACAATGTATTTTAAGGGTGTTCTTAATTTAATAGGGTACAATCTAATTAATTTTAGTTATTTAATTAACCTTTATTGAATTTGTCGGATCTATTAATAAATTTATAGGATTGAATTATAAAATTTTTTAAAAAATGATGAATTTTAAATTAAGTCTTGTATTAAACAGATTAATTTTTAAATTTTTAACTAATTTAAAATTAACAGTCTTGTATGCTATTCAACCGATTTAGTTTACAAATTTAGAGATAATATTGAATAAAGATTTTATCTAGTTGAAATGAGCAGTTTCGTCATTTTCTTTTCTGTTTTTGGTGCACTCTTCTTAAAGCCTAATTTCGGGTAGTTATATATTTGTTGTTGTTATTCTTTTATTTTAAATCAGTTGAGAAATGTATTATGTCGTACAATATATTAAATTATATAAAAAATAATAGCTTTAAAAATACAAATTTTTTATACATACAATATTTTCACATATTTTATATTTTTAAGTGTAAGTGAAAAATAATGAAATTAAAAGAAAAATAAATTATATAAAACATGAACAATCACGTGCACTATACAATCTACAAATTATTATTTAATATATTAATAATCTATATTATATAATAATTTTTTACAATCCGGCTTACACAAATAAGCTAAATCAATAATTTTGATAAATTAATAAGATAATCCTTTTCTTAAAACTCTTATATGACTCCATGATCCCATTCACATTATAAATTAATAATTTATTAAAATTACAAATATAATTTACTATTGTTGATAACTTTTATTGATATGAGATCTGTTTAATTAAAAATTTTCGACTCCAGTTGTTATTAAATAAGTGACCTGACCCGATTCTGATCACTTTGGTATCTCGACCCCTATCTTAATTATCAAGGCAACCCAATTCTTTAATTTTAAAAATGAGAGTCTTGGATGAGATATATAGATACATTTTTTGAGACACAACTCAAGTATCTCATCACGTTAAGAGGCACCATACCCTGCAAATTACAAGCACTCATTGCGGCCCTAAACTTAACGTAAGGGAATGATGAAAAGACCTATCAAATAACCCTACCTAATTTTGTCTAATTAAGCTCCCGTTCTCCGATGTTCGCACGTGCAAAGGTCTTATAAATGATAAAATCACTATATTAAGAAGGATTCGATTCCTTTGGGGGCCATTTTTCAACAATTAGAAGAAAGTGATTGCACTCATATATATTTCCTGAGCCCAGACTTTCTGGTCAGTAAAACACGCAAATACATGCTTTGTCTCTCTTTTAACTTGGCTCTGGATAGTTTACTAATTTGAGTATCGGAGTTTACTCGCTAGTAATCTGGCTTCATTCCTAACTCGTTTTCCTATGATTTCAAGTAGTTCTTGAGGAGGTTCTATGTCGATCGTAACAGTAAAATCTACGTGGTGTGCTGAGTTTTTCGTCCTTAGAAAATTTAGGCATCAACAATTGATGCCGTCTGTGAAAATCGAACAAAAAGCCTGAAT
>JAWDEX010000002.1:928655-939304 GCA_035221805.1 Trichilia hirta | reverse complement strand
GAAATACATAAAATTAATATATCATAATCAATTAACTATGAAAGTGGAACAGAAATGTTTATTTCATAGTTGTTATTAGACAGACTCGAAGGCCCCAGCGGGTTTGTACATGCGTGGAGAAACACCAGAAATTTGAGCAACCAGAAATTTGAGCATTATATATATATATATATATATTATACAAGTGTGTGTGGACACGTCACCAAATATGATTCCTCCTTTTACAGAATTTGTACATCATAATCAGCTGAAAGAGAAAAAATAAAAGAGAAAAAGCAGATAAATAAACACATAATAAAGGAGGAATTACGTACAAGGTTCAGCACACTTTTAACATTTATTTAATGGGTCTTGATTGTGAGTTTCCTCGCTCATCTCATGGCGATCTTCAGTTTTGTGACGCTGGTCATTCTTATCATCATTAATATTATTATTAATCTCACTGTTTTTGTGGTAGTATTTGGTTACCGATGGCTCCAGCTTCGCAATATCCACAGTGTGTTCGGATATCTTGTCAACATCCTGTACGACAGGCTTGTAATTTCTGTAGATCGCATAGAGTATCATCTGAAGAACTCCAAAGACAAAACCAAGTGTATTTGGAATCTGCATGCCCAAAGAAAAAGGGATTAGAAATATTAGTAGTCATCTTCAAATTTAATTCTCGTAGCTTATTTTCTTATAATTTCATAATCATTGTGTTGGAAATTGGAAGCCGTGCTTACCGCAATAAAGAAGTCTTTCAAGAATAAGCCATAAAAGAACCACGCGATAGCACTTAGTGTGAGGAACAAAGATAAATAAAATGGCATAAACTCTACACTTTTGGTGCGTATGACCAATCTCTACAAAATAACAATATCGACATTCTAGTTAATTAATAATTAAATTTAGTTAGTAAATAGCAACCCGTCAATTAATTATTTAAGTAAAAAGTACATATAATCTACTTACCACGATGCTTAAAGGTGCCGCAAACACACTCACATTGATTGCTACAGAAACCCATCCAAGAACTTTAACACGGGCTGATCCTTGGGCCAAGAAGTGGGATAGAAGTAGAATCGAGCAAAATCCACCAAAATTCAATGACAGAATTAGTCTCAGAGTATACATCTGCAGCTCAATTTCCAAACAATATTTAATTATCTTGGACATTATTTAATTATTTTTTGTCCTAACAAATTAAGTATGTGTTTGAGATTATTATACCCTAGGTTGCTTTGGTGCAAAAGCAATGTAAAGAGCCAAGTAAACAGTCTCGATGACACAGCCGAAAGCGTTTATAGTAATGAGAAGGGAGGCGTCAGGCTTCATTGTTGCATAGTATAACCAAAGCATTGAGCTGAACAGAGAAACTACATATGGTATTGATTCGAACCCTTCAGTTGATTTCTTCTTGCAAACCCGATAAAAAGTCGGTCTGCAATGAGTTTAAAATTTTATTCGTGGTTAGTTCTTGATTAGCCGGTGATCGCATGCAGTTGATCATCTGATAACTTGCTAAGATGATGATGAAAATATAAGAATAAAACTTCAAACAAAAAAAAAAAAATAAACTTACAGGGGAGCTAGAAAAACCAGGAAGGAGATGAGATTACCTATAGCATGAAACATTTTAGTTAATGTTTTGTAGTTAAAGAAGAATATTGCAAGAAATAATGATCTCTATGTATCTATATTACCTAGAAGGCCAAAGGCAAAAGCCCCTGGATTGTGAGTAGAAAACATAGCTATAATCGGTTCTGCTCTTTGTCTCTCTCCGTGAATTTCTCTCAACTCAACCTCTGATACATGCTTAGGAAGAGAGGTTGTTACATATATATAGGGGAAGAAAGTACCATGTTGTATTGCATGAAGAAATAAATAATAATTTGAGTAGCACAAAAGTACAATGCACCCAATTTGACACCGCAGCAATTTTTGTACTCGGTAAAATAGTATTCTGCCAGACTTGCGTTACATAATGAATTTCCCGTGCCGCGCTCCTCGTGCCACTTCCTTTATTTCCTCTAAGCACTTTCTGAAGGGTTTCAGCCGTTTCATATAACTCCACTTGTCATTACTATCATAAACTACCGTCAAAATTTAGTGGTTAATCATCATAAATTAATCCCACTTAATCACCTTTTAGTGCATAAAAATAATATTATTCATCCAATATTTTTATCTCAAAAATGTATTTCAAATAAGATAGGATGCATTTATTAGATAATAAAAAATATAATAAATAACTTTAAAATTTATAAAAAAAAATTTCATTCAATAAATGAATGTCAACTCAGATATTAATAATTTTGTGTTAAAAATTTTTTATTTAAATTAAGAAGAAGTCAATTTTTATATAAAAAAATTTTCATCTAAAATTGAAACTTAAAAAAGTTATACAAAGATAGCTTTCTTTAATTTTTAGAATATAAAAAAAAAAAAATAAAATTGAGAAGTGTGCGGTAAGCGAAAGAAAAATAGAGAAAATGGGTTGTAAGAGGGATGGTCAAGTAAATATCTTTTCTTCAATATTTGTTTTATTAATTCTATTTAGTGAAACACTTTATTTTATTTTATTTTTCGTTTTTGAGTATCAAGAACATTGTCATTTGAGATTATAAGCCTCTAATGATACCTAAAGAGATTTAATTATTGAAAATTATTGGACTAAAGTCTTGTGTTTCTTTTCATTTAGGTTTTCAATATAAAAATTTGTGTCTTTTTTATTATTATTTAATTTTGTGATATTTATTTTGATATACAAATCTATTTTAGTCACACAAATTTAAGTGTCAAATTATTTCCGTTTTATTTTAAGATTAAAAAAAATTTAGAATGAATAGTATTATTGTAATACATAAATTTCACATGTGTCACTATAAAGTAGGACAGGTGTAAGTAACATGATGCAAACTTGCACTATGTGTTTAGTTTTCTTTTTTAATTTTCCTTTTTTTTTTTTCTAATTTTTAATTTTGTATGTTTTTTAAGCGATTAATTATACATATAATTTATAGGCAAAGTCTATTGCGTTTTATCTCAAATCTTTTGACTGTCACGCGTGAACGGAAGATTCAAAGATAGCCTCTGATTGTTATATGTATCTACCTGTTACAAAAGAATAATTAACTCTAGCTCTCTTCCTCCTTTTCACTTGCTACTTTGATGTCATTTTTTTAAAATAGTAAGTGTCTGCTTGAATAGAAAATTGACAAGATTGGGACAATTTTATATGTATTGAGGAGTGCTTTTAGTTGTTTTTAGTGGGTTATTGAAAGTGGAAGGTGAAAGAGTATAGAATAATACAGAGCACCTGAAGAGATAAGATTTACTAAGTATATATCTCATGATAGTATCTTCTATCATTAATACCATCATTTTCATTATTTTAACGACTTTGAAAGGCAGATATTTCTGCAGCTTGCTAGCAAATTAACTATAGTTACTATTAGCATTGTGGTGTGCATGCACTTGTGAAATTTATGAATCTCATGTTCAAAGCAACAATTAATTATTTTAATTGGGTTAGAAATTAAGTTAATTAATTGCATGATTGATCAATCACGAGAAAAAAAACAAACACATGTTTCTTGTTCAACCATCTCATTATTATATAGATATGTTACCATTTTAGAGGTTAATATTTAACTCAATTAATTTTTGATTAAACGACGGTGTCCATTTTTTCCTAGTTTCTTTCTGAGTTTTCTGTATTTTTATTTTCTGAGTTTAGGATTCACGAACAACCCTCAGGCTTTTTCTATTTTTATTTTTTAATATCGTGCCTTTGGGGAAACTTCGTTTTTGATTTAGTTTTTTCTTTTAAAAATCTGTAAGGAGGTTTGACATTCAGTACAATATTCATTATTGAAATTGCTTTGCTAACCAAATGAGTAACAAAAATAGTTAACGATCAAATATAGATATTCTTGTTTAAATTGAATTGTCTTCCAACTTTAGAGGCTTTTGACTCTAGTATTGGCAGTACACATTATCTCGAGGCTTTTGTTAATTTTGTATCATGTCCTTTCTTTTAGAGGTCAAAAGTACCGTAAAGGTTTGTATTTTTGATTTTTTACAGGTTAATTACCTAGGATTCGATTCCACCATAAAACATTTATATATTTTTTAATTAAATTTCAAAGTTGATACGTAATTAATCTATCAAAAGTGCTTTGGAAGATGAGGTGTATATGTTTGTTGAAATTGGTCACCAGCTGGACATCACTTGTAACTTAGGGAGATAGAAGGGAAAATAATCCTGTTCACAAATGGGAAAATAACAAATTATTTGAGCCCTTTTGCTGTAGAAGAAAACATTATTAATTCGATAGATAAGATTTGTACTATGAAATGAAATAGAATTTGAAAAATTAAATGTATAATAACTAGATACGTATGAATATGTTTTGAGGCACAATCCCATTTTTAATTGGTCAAAATTGTTAAAAATAATGCTTTTCTTAAAAATATGACCCTCGAACTCTATGCGTATGAATCCAGTACTAGAAGTTTGAAAAAGATAAGATAATTATGTATACAAAATATATAATATGAAATAAAAATGGAAGTGTTTTAAGGCACATCGTCACTTTTTAAAAAAAATAGTTGTTATTCTTTGCTAACTTACATATTTAATAATAAGATCAAAATTTAAATTAGAGCAATTTAAATTTGTTGAATAGATATGTGATTATATGTTTGTCAACTATATATACTTAATTGCCATTTACCAGTTTATTAGTTACTAAATACATGGTGTGTATTTTATTAAAATTTTGTAATAAATGTATATAAAATAATACAATTTATGTATCACCTGATCACCCATAAAGAGAAACAAGCAGGTAAAAGGAAATGCGCGAATACCAAATCCATTCAATCTTGAAACCAATTAATGTAATCATTTAAGTCTTGTTAAAATTAACAAAGATAATGATTTCGAAGAAAAGTATTTGCACGGTCAAATATAGTCAATACCAATCTTTGAATTAATCATTCAATCAATCATGAATCCATGATGATCATCTTTTAACTATACCCAAGTAACCTAACCTCATCCCATTTGTCGAAAGGAGCTTCACCTATATATAGATATATGATGATGTGTTAAAACTTAAATAGAGTATTTAATATTTTTCAAATACTTCTATGAAAATAACATTTTAATTCATTCCTTATTTATTTTTTAGGTCCCTTCAATTTTTCAAAGATTAAGTGGCGCTATTGGCTTTGGCTACAAAATTTCAAATGTTTCAAAAATAATCCACTATTCTATCCAATCATTCAAATCTATCATTCGACAGCTGCCAATACTCATGTTTGTTTCATTCGATATTACTATTATTGCATTATTGTTCTCTCTCAATCATTGCCAAACTGCAGAGCAAATGCCACATTACATATCTACTATATAGGAATGAATGAATGCGTATGCCTGCCTGCCTATCTTATCCATCTTTTTAATTTATGCGTATATATTATTAAGAGGAAGCAATGCCTATTCATCATGGAACTCATAAGTATTACATGATAAAGAAAAAGAAAAACCCAAAAATAAATAAATAAATAAACAAATAGATAAAATTATCTAACCACCCAAACTTCTTGGAATTTTTTTTTCTCCTTCTTCCGTACAATAGTACAAGTCTCATTAATAATTGCTTTCTTCAATAATTGAGTGATTAATTATTAAGTTAAATTTTCATGTGAAAGAAAACTTTTTAATTACATTTAGAAAATACATACTGAGAATTTGGTCGGTTCATTGTGCTTATGAAAAATATTTCGATTTATTTATCTTTATTTTAGTATATATAAGAAATTTATCTGGATTAATATATATTATTTTATGCTGCGTGGGGGGGATGTGATCGATGCAATACCGTGGATATGTATACAGCACATTGGTAGATTAAAATATTTATACATATAAAATAAGCCATAATTAATTTCAGTGCAACCTATGCTGTGGTTTAGGGCGTAGGGGTCTGCGCTCTGGTCTTTGAGTCCAGCAACCCGGGTTCGACTTCCGATAGAAGCATTCTCTGTGTTTTCTCTGATTTTCTTGACATTGTAATTTGGACTATAAAGCGGCCCAATCTCTTTCTGATTTTTGGTTAATAATAGGCCCATTTTGATTTTTGTCTTGATCACTACTTATATGGGATGGACAAAAAATGGGCCCAATACTTTTCTGCAATTGGACCAATATTTAGCCCAGTTTGTTCTTTTATCTTGTTCAGAATTTTGGCTCACTATTCACACCGATTGACAAAATCTTTTTGTTATGTTCTCGTTAATGGTTAATTACATTCGTGTGTATTTATTTAAATAAAATATTGAATATAAAATAAATCTGGGTCTGATATTCCAACAGAATTCTTGATTGATATTTGTTTTAGAAAATTCTCGACTTAGTTAAATCATTTAGAAAAGGAAGTCTTATTACAAATTTACAATGGTACGATGTTGGTGAGAAAATAGTTACATTATTGTTTGCTTGGTAATGCACCTGCAAAAATCAACTACAAGCGTGTATAATCAAATTTTGTAATATAGAATATTTAAGTTCTCGTTGTCAATTCCACGAAAAATTAATTTAAATTTTATTATTATTATTGATAAATTAATACCAATTTTCTTCAAACAATCAAATAAAGAATAATGAACGTTAATTACAAAATTGAAATATAATCTACAAATATATAATCACAAACAAACAGAAATTATATGTGTTAATGTTCTAAAAATTTGATTTCACTTAACCTTTTACTATATTTTTTATCCCAATTTATTATTTGATTGATCTCAATTTATAAAATAAGAATGCTAATTTATTTGGTTAGCTCTTTTAAGGATCAAACCAAATCTGTCTCTAATACTCAATTTTTATATTTTTGTGCAAAATCAATCATTAAACATGCTTTAAGCTCTTTGATTCTTTTTAAGTGTCGTCAAAGAGTTTAATAGTTTCTTGACTCATTAATATCCTACATTGTATTACTCAAGTTTTAATCTAAAATAATTTCTTCTGAGTGTCTCATCTTAAATTTCAAATCATCTAGTCCTCACCTAATAAACTAGAAACATTAATTATAATGTAATACAAATAAATTTACAAAAAGAGTTAGTTAACAAAAAACAATTAAAATATCCTATTCATTATTTGACTACTTTTGGATCAATAAGACAAGAATTCTAATACAATCGATCATCTCTATTGAGATCAAATTAATTAAAACTCTAAATCCTAATTTGATAACTTACCTGATTTCTAAACTATGTTTCCCATCTATTATCTAAGAAACTCTTAATTGTTATCTAAAATTAAGATTTAAGAATTTAGTAAGTATATTGGTTCTTATAATTAGTCTTTGTAGGTATTAGTGGTTTTCCAACTCAATTACCTAAGTTATGCTAATTAATATCCAATCTAAAATTACTTCTTTTGAGTTCTTTATCTTAGATTTAGAAACAACTAATTTGTAATTAAGAAATTAGAGGCATTAAGTCTTGATTGATATTTTTTTAGGAAACATGTATGTATTTATTTAAATAAAATATTAAATATCAATAAAATCTTGTTCTGACATTCCAATAGAATTCTTAATTGATATTTTTTCACAAAATTCTCAACTTAGTTAAATCTTCTTGAAAAAAGAAAAATCTTATTGCAAATTTACAATGGTATGATGTTAGTGAGAAAATAGTTACATCATTATTTACTACGCAAAGCACATGCAAAAATCAACTACAATATCAAATTGTATAATATAAAATATTTAAGTTTGGGTTGTTAATCCCATAAAAAATTAAGTTAAATTCTATTATTATTATAAGACACGTATTTTTAACTAAGAATATTTTGGTTATTTTGACGCTTAAGGACATTTTTGTCATTCTACCATATTAACAAATGGATGTCATGTATGTATACATTAAGCAATATTGAATTAATGTACAAAATTTGAGAAACGATCTAATTTGGAAGACATTTTTTAGTTGAAATCGAACATCCTACTTTTAGAGTAAATTTTCTATCCATCTGGATAGTTTTTTGATACATGGTTTACTTCTATTGAAAGAGGATTTGAAGATGAACGTATAGAAAAAACAAAAGTAAAATTGAACGCCAATCAGAAAAAAAAAAAAAAAAAAACAGTGCTAAAAGTAGAAAAAATTTGATTGATATTTGTCAAAGAGAGTGTGATATTTTTCAGGAAGTTTGATTGATATTTTGTATGTATCGATACCTTTAACAAAGGTATCGGTACTTGGGCTAGAATTTCAATTTCAATATTTTTGAGAAAAGTATTAAACTTTGAGTAAAATTATCAATAGTTTGACAAAAAACAAACTAAGTATTAATACTTGAAGTAAAAGTATGCATATTTTTTTATAAAAAATCATGTATCAACACGTTTTTAACTATAAAGAATAAATACCTAACTTAAGAAATGTTTTTGCGATCTTTTAAAACTTTTCTTCTTTACACTTAAGGGCATCTTAGACTTTTTATTTCTTGTTATATATAACCCAAAACCTAGCAAATCCCTTATACTTTTCCTCTTTTTCTCTCTCTCACATTCTTTTCTCTTTCTCTCTTTAGCATTTCAATGCTTTGAATTACGAATCCTCCTATTTCTCTCACTTTGTAGTCTAAATTAACAGCTATTCATCATTATATGGTATGGAACAAATTAAAGTTTGATGAATCGGCGTCAATAGCAACTTTCTTAAGCTGGAATTAAGATGTGGTAACCTTTTTTAAGTTTTTGTTTGAGAATTTTATTAGTATTGAAATTAAGATTTACTATTTATTTGAGAGTTTATTGATTTAGACATAAAATTGTAAAATTAAGTTAGAATACATTGATTGTAGTCTATAATTAGCTAAGTTAGATAATTTTAATACTTATGAATAATGAGTACTATTTATAAATACTATTTATTTGAAAATATATTGGTCAAAGAGTTGATTTTGTACGTTGAATTCATGTTAAAAATAATGAATTTTGATGTTATAAAAAAGGCCCTAGGATTTCGTCATTGAAAATAAAAAATAGCCAAATATTTATAAGATTTTGATTTTATAAAATCAAAAGGTTAAATAATATGTTTATTTTGAATAGACGAAAAAATTGATAACTATGCAAAATAGAGTTACGAATAAAATTTTAGAGAGTTTAGGCGAGTAAAGATTTAAAATTTGAATAATATACATTTGAGTAGAAATATTCTAATATTATTTATATGAAGGGAATAGAATGAGTTGTTAATGATAATATTATTAATAATATAATTAAAAATATGTTATATAGGCTCTAATGTTGCGAGGTACGAGTCAAAATGATTAAAAGAATAATAAGATTCTGAGACTCGAGGAATAAAGAGAGTGTATACCCTCTTTAGTTAGTAAGTGAATTTACTTTTTTTAAATACTTTCAAAATATGTTATACAAATTTATTTGCTTTACGAATTAGAAAATAGAATTTACCTTTTTGATTTCAATTATGATAAACTAATGATTATTTGATATATTTTGATTTATGATGGCTTACTCATAAATGGTTTTATTTTAGATTCTTTAATTTCATGAATGATTGAGTTTATTTCATAAATGATGAATGATTGAGCTTGTAACATTCTATTCTATAGGGTGAAGGGTGAAAAGTGATGCCGAAACAAGAGTGCCTGAGTACTAAGTGACTCCTACCAGGCTTTAGGATAACTGTAGGAGTAGGAGTAAATCTCACATCAAAATGGGGGAGAAAATTCTTAATATATATAAGTAGTGTTAGAACCCATATGTCAATTAGATTTTTTGGGATAGGTGATAATTTATTCCTAAGAACTCTGCAGTTAAACGTGCTTGAGTGAGAACAGTACTAAGATGGGTAAACTTTTGAAAAGTTTATACATTGACCTATTACTAAAAATAAAATTATAAAGCTTTAAAAATTAGGTCAAAGCAAATAATATCATTGATAAGTGTTAGATTGAATTTTATAGTATGGTATTAGAGTTAAATCTCCTTCAGTATGATTGTGGGCTCAAGGATAAGCTAGATAGAAGCTAATAGGCCTTTAACGTCTTGGTTCTAGAGAGCAAATAGTTGTGCTAGATTAAGAGTGTTTGAATAAGAAATAACTCTTATCAAGCTTCAGGATAGTCACGAGGACAAAAGTGAATCCCACACCAAAATAAAAAAGAGAATTTTTGATCTATATAAGTGGAGTTATAACAAATATATCAACGAAGTCTTTTTAGAATAAGTAGTGGTTTATTTTCAAGAACTCTGCAGTTAAGTGTACTTGGATAAGAGCAATACTAAGATGATGATCTCTTAAAAAGTTTTCATATTAACCTATTATCAGGAACAAAATTGTGAGGCTTTAAGGATTGTGTCAAAATGAACAACATCATTGACAAGTGTTAGATTGGATCTTACAGAGTCAATTACTATTGATTTAATTTATGATATTAAGATCGAGAAGGCTATGGTAATGAGCGTTAAAACTGTAATTAAAGAGTTAAGTAACTTGAGATTGTTGACGTCGTCCAAAATTTGATGTTAAAAAAAATTTTTAAATGGAGTCGCCATCTATCCAAATAGTGGTGAGATAGATCACCTAAAAATTTAGATTCCAAGTTCGGG
>JAWDEX010000002.1:859462-874029 GCA_035221805.1 Trichilia hirta | reverse complement strand
CGTCAACTTAGAAAGTCAAAGCGCAGAAGAGGCAGAAAGCTGTTTTCCTTTTGATTGCGTAGAAAAAGTTTGCTCATTTTTCTTAATTTTTTTTAAACAATTTTTTACTAATAAGAGAAAATATTTAAAAGGCATTTGTGTTTACAATCTTATATTGTTTTTAACTATTTAAATGCGATCTTCGTAATTATAAAAGAAAAATAATATTAAAAAATCATTATTTATATTATAATATTTGCATCTCAATTTCTATTATAATGTTTATATTGTTTACATATATTTTTTTAAATTAGAATCCCTCCTTCTACCCGAGATTTATAGATGTTATTGATACATTAATTTTAAGGTGATATAATAGTTATAAGCCTGCTACTATGTATTTTTTAAAAAATATTTTATAATATACCTTAAACATCATAAAAATTTTTTAAAAAAATCATATTTTTTATTATTTAATATTATTTTGACAGTATCAAAAAAAATTTTCAAAGTGATATCAAAAATTCATTTTAATATTGCCTTAAATGGGTTGTATTAATTTGTGCCTTAGAACATAAGTTAAAAAGTTAAAAAATAATAAGTAATAAATATGATTTGAATGTATAAAGTAAATATTTTTATTAATTAATTGTTTTGAAATCTTTTTTTGTTTTTTGATACCATATAGATTGAATTTTGTAATTTTAAGTTGGTCTAATGCTTAGAGGATATGCTTAAAAGTTAGGTGTGTATTTATTTCAGATTTATAATTTAAAAAGTTTGAAACTCTTTGAGTATTTGAATGCTTACCCTTAAATTTCTTTGCCTATTATCTTGAGTGCAAGTGAATTTGATTGTTTCTCCTTTGGTCCAATACTTTAGCTTATATATTAACCACGTGTAAAAGATGTATAAACTTAACTTATATACCTTTTCTTTTTGTTATAGAATTCATATTTTAAATTTATTTATATTTAAAAAAGATTATTAATTTAAATTAATATAATATAGCCAAGGAATGGAGAGACAGATACAGAGACATTGAACTGTTTAGTTGTGAAAAAGAGTCCAATTCTACCTACCCCGCCGAACCTCTTTATAACTTCTGTTCGTAATTTATTGCAAGAAACATGAAGCGGAGAAAAATTTTCGAAACATTAATATTTAAATTTAATAATTGGTTCAAAATAATAATAATAATTCATCAGAATTATTAGAAACGTTGAATAGAGATCTAACAATACACAGTGATTGTTGCCCGTCAACGGATTATATTTTCAATGGCAAGATGAGGACTCTAGGTCTATTATTATTATTCTTTAAAATTTTATTTATTGTTTAAATATTATTTATATATTTTAGTTGTAAGAATATGTAAATTATTAATTTGTTTGTTTATTTTGTATTTTTGTGCGTAAAATATTTCATAAAATTAAAGAAAATTTCAAGTGAAGTTATTTTGATTCACATTAATCTGCTACCATCCGATCGCATAATATCTTCCGTGTATTTTTTTATTAAATTTATAATTTTTGGATGTTAATTGTGATATATAATTAAGTGGTCATATGATGATATAGTTAATCGGGTCGATTTTACATAACTCATTTTAATACAATATATTATAAACTTATTAAAATGTATAATGAATTTAATATTTTATTGCTATTTATACGAAAACCAAATAGAAAATCTTAAATTTTAACTAAAATGTTAGATTTATAAATAATTTAATGAAATATGTAAATGAGGAATGTCATATATTTCAAGATGTATAATTAAACAGCATTCGTATATTTGAATAACGGATTAAATAGTAACATCTACCAATGTTTGACCCTAGAGGTTTAAAATATATTTAAATTTTATCCACTTTTCGCTTTGATTTATAAATTTAATTAAATAGAAAAATAAAATTAAGTTTATATATTTAATAATTTATAATTTTTATATATTAAAATTCATAAAAGCACTTATTAATTAGTAAATATAAAAATTTTATCCTATTTATAATTACACTAAGAATTAAATTAGAGATTAATTTATTATTTAAAAAAGAAAAAGGAAAAAAATGGAAGTAAATTATACAAATAATGGAGTTTAAAATAATAAAGACCAATTTCAGCCCCAACAAGTTGTGGGTATTAATTGGATCATATGGATTTGGTAAATCTCGTTTTAATTTATTGTTATCAATTCAAGTGAGTACCTCAATTCAATTAACAAGTGTATACAAATTGATATTTCGTTAAAACCATTAGTCTTATTAAGTCAGAGATTAATAATTAATTTTTGACTGAAAATTGAATTCAATAATTATTAAAGATTTAGATTAACCATAATTTTAATTTAAAACGATAGGTTCTACAAATGAAAATGACACATTCATTACAGTAATCAATAAGGTTGTTCTAGAATATCTAAACATGTACTGCTCTTTAATAATATTTTTTGGAGGTAGGTAAGACAAACATAAGATTATTATCAAATCAATTATTCGATTATTATAAAACAATTAATAAATATTTCCTTCCGGTCTCACTCGTTATAGATAATCAATAAGGATTATTCTTAGGGACAAAACAATCATTTGTATTTATTTATCACACGTCTCTTTTATGAATAATTATCTATCAACGAATTAAAAAGGATATATAACTTTGTAAAAAAGTATTAAAGAAAATGGGTGTTTAAAAATATTAAAGAAAAAAATATTTTTCTTTTAGTTATTTTCTTAGTATTGTTGGTAAAAATTTATTAACTATATTGTGTTATCCATGAATCACTTCAAACATACAATTTTGTGTTAATAAAAAAATTACCTTAATTGTTAATTAAATTTAATTGATACATTTAAAATAAATCGTTAAAATATAAATTAATTCTTATAATTTTAATACTTATATTGCTAATTACTATTTTTAAGCATGCCTTATGTTAAAAGATAAGATAAAATTAAATTAAATATTATAATTATATTAATCAAATATTAGAAAAATTATAAATTCATTTTTTAAAATTAAAACCTTCTAATTTACCTAAATTACAAACTTGTTTTCTATTTTTGTAAATTCCTACGAATTTTTTTTATCAATAAAAGTTAACATTAAAAAAGATAATATAGTTGTAATACTATTTATTAATGGACTCTATTTTTGTTAATTTTTTTAATTGACTATAATAAATTATCATAGTCTTCTATATAATATCTTATATTAATTTATATGCATCACAATAAATTATTATTGTCTTTCCTATGATATAATATATACATTTTATTTAACAAATTTCATTAAAAAAATAGTTTAAAAATTTATAAGAATTGATTAAAAATGATTGATTGTAAGGATGAATTAAATTTTGTTTGACAAAATATTTTCATAAAAAAAATTCTTAACACGTGCTTTTGAAAACGCATGAATAAAAGCCTTCACTCTTATTTTAATCACAATTATTTTTATTATTCAACAGACTTATCTAATTTATAATAAAATTTTGTAATTATTTTAAAAATCAAAGTCACTCGAATGGATGTAAATTTTCGTACTGCACCATATAAGCATCTATTAACTCTTTTTGCTTATTTTTTATTGTAATATAAATACTAAACAAAATAATATTAAAAATATAAATTATTTGTACAGATTGATAGAGTTACATTATATGATTATTAATGTTCAATATAAATTTTTTTAATTTTGCAAAATATAAAATATATAATAATTATTTAATAATATCACATTAATTTTATAAAAAAAAAAATTGTATTTTTAATCTTATTTTAAAAAATAAAAATAAAATGTGAATACCTTCTATCTATACCAAATCCAATGGATGGCATAATGGTTGTATAGGTTAAATTTGTGCCTATTATTAAAGCACTTAAATCAATTGATGACCGGGTAAAAGTAAAACGAAGCCTAAATTTGGAAGGCAACAAATAACACGTGTTGCCTTGCAAACCTGGTAAAGAATTTGGAGCAAACACTTGAAAACGAGACACTGCTTTTTGTGATGAAATTAGCCGCGACCAACGTAGTCAATTGGGTCAAAAACTTTGATTAACTCAAAAACACGAGAGTTTGAAAACTTGAAAGCCATCGAATAGCACAAATATCTATCTACTCTCAACGAAAAATGGGGGACTGGAATTTCATACCATCGTCCCGTCAACATTCAGTTATAGAATAATTTGTGTTGTTACCGTACATGACGTATTCTAATTGTTTGATATATAATTTTTAAATTATAAAAATGTATAAAAAAAAATATATAATACAAAATTGAAAATAATAAATGCTTTTGTTTTGACTTTTGATATTAGTTGTATTCTAATTGGATGTCCAGAGAAGTCTTCAGACTGTTGTTTTCTGTGCATTAAATAGGTAATGCAATGTCAGCAAGTTGGGGTCTGCCCTGACTCTCACCATTCTTCACACAATAATAGAACCACCAATTCTTGGGATCTTATCTCATTTTTGTACAAAGATTACAGTGAGACCAGCACTCATCATCATTATTACTTAGATTTTTAAATTATTTGTACTAGTTTAGCACTAAAATTTTAGATATAACATACCAATTAGTTCAATTAATACTAATTTAATTATTTAATAAGTCAAATAAATAAATTGACACGGATTAATTTATACATCTCACTTAAAATAAGCGTAAATATATTCTTTTATGATTTTGTATTATTGATGTCACACTTCTTGTGTGCTTATAAAACTTCGGGTGTTAAACTGAAAATATTAATAATCTCAATCTCTTTAATCTGTGTTTTAAAAAAATTATAAAACCAACGTGTTGTAAAGGGTATAGAATAACAAGTCCTTTTCTTGTCCCGTTAATCTGTGTTTAGCGTTTTTGTCTCTGAATTTATAAAAGCTGAAAATTTTTTACTCAGAAAGTCTGAAGGTCAAGTATTGCTGTGGTCAGGTCATAATCAGACATAAATTCATATAGAAATGTGACACAGCAAATGAAGTACGCGTTCGGCTCCTCTAAATTAGGCTTCTGGGTATACAAAATGAGGCCTAACTTGACAATATTTGTAGGATGTACATCGCTTGGCCCATTTTAAAACCAACCCGCAATTTAAATTTTAAGAAAGTATTCAGGTTAAACGAGGATAAAGGAACAAATTTTTATATATAGTTTAATGTAGTATAATAATATTAGTTTTGTTATAATATTTATGTAATGTGAATTTCATATTTTTTATGATAATTTTATTATTTAACAAAAATATAATTATTTACATATTTTTTTGATAAATTTTAATTTATAAATTATAACTCAATTATATATTTAGTATTTCATTACCTGGCTCGAGTGGTAAGAGTCCAAATTTAACTTTCCTAATAAACGATTTCATATTCCATTCAAATTTAAGAAAAAAATATTTATTATTTCATTAAATTTTTTTCATAAATTTAGTAATATAAATCATCAAACATTTTCACAGAGTTAATTGATTTATTTTAATATTAAATTATTTGTTTTTGATTCTTCGATAATTTTTTTATTGCATGAATTTGAGTGTGAGAAAAATGTACAAATATATAGACTGTTCGAGCATAGAGTAATCATAAATATTGATAATATTTTATCACTAAAATTTATTAAATACTTAATTATTTCTTTAATAATAGAAGTACATTATTAATTATCTCAAAATATCCCTTAATATTCTTTGTTTCATTGTCCCCTTGTAAAAATAAAGTCGCTTTCGGCATACACACAATAACACTACACCCTAACACACTCTCTGAAATAACTTCTTTTCAATTGTTTTGGCCACAAATTAAAATATCTTTGTTTTATGTGCTGGGCATTTTTAATCTCCTGTTTTTGACATTTTTTTTTGTATTTTAAGAAAAATTACAAAATTATATTTATAAATTACTGATAATTAGTAAGTGCTAATTGATTCAACACACAAAGAAAAAGATTATAAAATATTATTATAGTTGATTTTAATATTAATAAATAAAATTATATTATTTTTTTCATAACATCTTGACTTAGTCATGTTTTATCAATTTTCTTCTCACAAAAAGTTTGTGAGAAATTTTGTTATATAAATTTTTATTTGCATGATCTAAAATGGTTAGCATGATTAAAAAAGTTTTCTTTAAAAATTTGTACTTTTGAGTCACGACCTCCTTCTATTTACCTTTTCTTTTTTATTATCATATTTTTCATTTTTCATTTTTTTGTTATCCTTTTCTCTATCATGGCAGCTCACTCTTTATATATATATATATATATATATATACTTGGTTTAAATCTCTAAAATATCGAAGGAAATTAAAACAAAAATATGTTAGTTAAGAAAAATGATCATAATTGTACGAAATTTTTTCAAAGAAGGGTTAAAAAAAATTTCATCTTTATGTCATTGATTTTGAAAGAGAATAAAGTAGATGTAACAATTCTAAATACATAAATAAAAATGTCATTGGATAGTGGGTATACCGAAAGTTATGTGTCAAATACTTCGTACTCTTGACAGTCAAAAAAATGACATGTTCAGCATCAACTATTTTTCAATAAATCTTTTGCTCTTAACCTTTTCAAATTTCTAGCTTGAGCGAAACCATTGATGCGGGAATGTAAACTACGGCACGCCAAACAAACAGACGAGTTTGTGAAAAGCTATCTTGATGATTTAGATCAAAAGATTTGTCATGTTATACTTACAGACAAGACTTCGCTCACAAAAAATTGTTTTTAGCGATACTTTTATTGTAATATTTTTATTTAATTCTTAAGAAATTATTGAATATAATGTATTTGACTTTCAGAGGGAACACTTGGGACATTTTGGATCAAATTATAACTAAAATAAAAAATAATCTTTGCCATCTTTTCTTCTTTTTTCATTGTTAATTTCAAGTTGTAAAACAAGGATTGAAAATTGTACTTACAAAAAGAAATTGTAGCCTATCCTTCTTAATTATATATTAATTAACATTACATATATTATTAAAAATAAAAAATGGTGTGATTTATTAGAACAGTTACTTTATTATCTGTTAATATAATACTAAAATCAGCAAATATTACAAATATAACAAGAACTAATATTATCTTATAAAACCAAAAACTTATAAATGCTATTTTAAAATATTGTTAAAATATAAATTTTATATACTAACTATTTATATAAAGCAATATTTTATAATTTATATGTATATTATAATTTTATTGTATTATTGTAAATTTATGAAATTAAAAATAAAATTAATTAAAAAAAATATGACGATGATATAGAATTATCGTATCAGATTCTAAATTATATAAATAATTTGTATTTATAGTATTATTAATTTTTTTAACTTATTTTATAAGCATAATTGTCAACATTCATAGTACTATTGTAATAGAAACACAAAAATTAAATTTAAACTATGGATTAGACTTAAAAAAATTATATATGATCCAAATTAACTCAAGAAAATCGATTTAGTATCGGCTCCAAACCAATTGATTTGAATCTTTTCTTATGGTTGCATAATACAACGGTAATTGTTTGAAATCTGTACATTTTTGGTTCCCTTATTATGGCAAGAGAGACGAGCCCTGGCCTGAAGATTCTCTGGGTCTGGACCATCGGCACCGCTGCAAGTACTCGCACTCACTCTTTGTATCTGTTTTTGTCTAATATTCATTGATAAATTTTTATATTACTGTCTTATAATTTTGTGGGCAGTTTTGGTTACAAATGTGGTGAGGACTAGACTGAGAGACGTCGAGCAAGCTATGAACAATGAAACACAACAACAACAACAAAAGAGTACTCTCATTGATTCAGTTCTGGTTGACACTTCACCAGAATCGGATGAGGAAGTTATTAAAGAAGTTAAAGAATAGGTTTGATTTGAATTTGGTTTTGGTTTGTTCCCTTGATTGTTTTAGAGGAAAAGAACGTGGTCTAGGAGAGTATCCTATCTGTTTGTTGAATGTCCTCAATGAATATTTTCCGGAATAATTGCATGGATATCGTAACCGTTTTTTATGGGCATGCGAGATTTTAAGACTCTAATTTTACTGACCGGCCTACTTCTTGTTAAGCTTGACTGTCTGTTCATAACAACAAAAAAATCTTTTAAAGGTTTCGTTGAGGAGTGATTACAGTTTTGATTCAGAACTCATCTTCTCCAACGTATAAACTTCTTGTGCGTTTGTATGACATAAGAGCAGAAGACATGGAATGTATCTTAGTCCCAATAAGCACAATTTGCTGATGGGATATTTGGCAGCTAATTGGCTCTCTTGGCCTTACTTTCTTCTTCAACCTTGACTCCCTTTTTTAATGGTCAATTCCTCTCTCAATCATTGTTTTCCATTTCTTTAGTTTTGGTTATTTGCTCTTTGAATAAAATAATTATTGCACAAGCAGTCTTGAGTGACAAAACTTGAAGACAGAAAATGGGAGTTGTTTGCTGCTCAGATTCGTATGATAATATGTTACTCGGGTTGGTGGTAGCTCTAGTGTTGGCAATGGCATTCTTCATCGTCTGTGTACCGCCTGCAAGGAGAGTTACTGTCTACCATTGCTCTTGAATGGTTGTAGAGCACATTTTTTTTCTGCGATTGTGCTCATTCCTACTACTTCCTGGTCTTTTACCGAGTTTATTATTGCTTATTTACATGTAGTAGATTTGAAATAAGATTGAGCAGAAGAGATCAACCCAAAATAAATTCTCCTATTTTATTTCTTTTTTCTTTTTTTAGGAATCTATGTCAATTCTGAGTATGTTTCGGATTGTTGTATTTCAGCGTAACTTCAAAAGCACAATTATAATAAATGTGTGGTAAATACCCTCCTTTACTGGATAACAAATACAAATTACTCACGCTTGTAGTTGACAATTAGTAATTTTGACTCACAATACAATAAAGATAAATTTTAAACTTAACATCTATCAATTGAAGCATAACAAACTGTACTTGTTATGAGATACTAGATTTAGAGATAAAATTGCTCTGAGGCACATTCGATTTATGGACATGGATTCTCTCATTAACGATGTAAATGACAGAAATACAGATAAATATCGTGATACTGACTACAGGTGCGTCTGAAGATTTCTAATTTCTTTTAGTAATGACATTGCATTCTGTTATCACTTATAGCTGGATATTTGATATAAAGTTAATTGCAGCAGAATTTGATATGGAGATAAAGATCACAAGCAATGTACGAAAATATTGGAAAATTATTAATTCTTTTACTCTCCTAATGTTCAAAAAGAACAAGCATTCCTTAAAACTAAATATCGATGTTCAACGCTGAATCTCTCATAAATTCACTCACTTCTGCTGAATTTGAGAATTTGAAGCAATACTCCTGGTGCTAATCAGTTTCTGTAACAAAATAGGAGATGCCAAAATATATATGTTTCTTCTTAAATTCTCTGAGTTGTCACAGACACAATTAGAGGTCTAAAGTCAACTTCATTCACTAGCGGAAGTTGCTAGTCAATTGAGATATATGCGGCCATAATAGAACAAGGTTCAAAGCAAACGAAGGATTGACCAAAATAAACTAAATTTTACTTAAAAGTCGTATCTAGACTAACAAGAAAACTTATATTCCCGTTAATCCTGTTTGTTGTTTAAATACTCGGCCTGTCTCTAGGTAGTCTTCGGGAGAAGCTTTTCCAGAGCCAAGTTTTCATCACAACCAACAGCCTCCAGAGTACTCCTCACCAGATTTTCAGGGAAACCCATCTCCAGGAGTTTCTGTACCTGTAACAATCCAAGACTAGCATGTTATCTTAACTTTGTTAAATGATGTTTCTAGACATTTAACAATAATAATGACATGCCTGCTACTACACTAATACCTGCAGTTGAAGATGATAACAGCTGCTGTCAATTTGCAAGGAGAAATTTAAAGAATGCATAAACATCGATTAAACAAAGGCCTAGATTACGCATACCTTTTCCTCTAACCCAAGAGATGAGCACTTGGCAAAAGTTTCTGTCCAGTACCTAGCTGTGCCAACAAAAGTCTGATGATCTCTACGATACTGCAATGTAAAGAGGTTAATTAAGAATACAATGAAAACATAAGGGGAGTTCAAAAACATCTTTGGCAGTGAATTGGGCAACTGAAATTGCACGTTGACGAAGTCACTGACTCAAATTAAGACAAGAAAAACTTTCTGGAATATATTAGACAGAGGCAGAGAGGCAATATTGGAAAAAAACTAGACCTGTTGTGCCACTACGGCATCTTGAGGATCATCAGGTTCAGGAGCAGATAACAGTGCTTGTACAGAAAGAAGTGCTGTCTTCAATGTAAGTGCTGGGCTCCATTGATCCTTCAAGATATCTAGGCATATTGCTCCACTTTGACTGCTTATATTAGGGTGCCTTAACATGATAGAGATGAAAAGAAGATTCAGGTTTATCATTTTAGAGCTTAATCAGTATAATGTGGAAAACCAATATCAGGCATACTGTAATATAAATAACAATCCAACCAAATATTTGATGCATTAACCATATATTTGGCTAAATACCACAAGGTAAGGCATTTCATGTCCTAATTATATTCTTACTATTAAAGTCATAACATATCAGACTAGAGCGCAGCAACACCAAATAGCTTCTCGATGTACATCATAGATACACCAGACTAAAGTCAACAACATTCCTACAAGATGTTTTATGCAAATATCAAGAATATAATTACTTACAAGATACCTACAAGATCTTAGACAACTGCAAATATATTTCAAAAGAAAAGGAAAAGTAACATCAGTATACATCATGGCTTTGCTAAAAGATTTCCTAACCAATGATTAGACGAATGGTCCAGTACACTTAATCCTATTACACTTGTTTCAACAAAGAGTTTCAACAAAGAATGACAACCAAAAGAGCACAGATATAGTGTGATAAATAGCTGTTCAGTAAAAAAAATCCAATAGGATCTTCTATGCGCATGTTTTCAAGTTCTAGCTCATTGAGGTAGTCAAAATGAAATTGTGGGATTGCATAGCTGCCAAATGGACAGAACTCTGGATTTCCAATCAACTTAATAACACATCAGTTTCCTGCAACTGAAAGCAGGAAAGATGAAATGTTGGTTCTGACCTGGCAGGCAATTGAATTATAAGTGTTATGTCTTCAAAATTCAATTTTCTCTGTTTCTCTGCTTGTATTTTACATGTCTACATGGGCTTTTTGACACTAACGTATATCCTTGCAAAAGTCTCATACAAGCAAGACAATGTAGTCTATGAATCAAGAACACACATATGGTTATATAGATTACACATATATTAGGAACAAAAGCTTAATCAACCATCAGGATATAATGAATAAGTTTTTATTCTTTTTTATCTTGATAAATTTCAAGGATTCTTGTAACCTTCTTTCAGAGATTGTTTCCCAGATTTCGAATAATGTCTTCACCAAAATCAGGTCATAAGAGGACTGTCAAGAGCAAAATGATATAAGAAGGGATCAATGCCAAAACTTAGGACCTCGACATGCATACACCAAAACTAGTCTTGAAGTTGTAAAGTGATCCTGAGAGACTACTTTCAGTGAAAGAACTTGTTCTCCATTAATTAATAAATGAAGCCACTGAAAAGTATATAAATAGACAGTCCCATGGTTGTTAAAATTGGGGTTAGTCTCTAAAAGTTAGACATAATGGCAGAAACAACAATAAGATCTTATAAATCCTTAGAAATTTCAAGATCTTAGAGATTATACAAATAAACAACAATAAAGTAGGTCTATATAACGAAATCCTTTTCCCTATCCAACATTGGCCTAAAACTTGAAACATACAGAAAATTAGGACAAACAATTTGAGCACATAACCTTTCACAGGTAGGCATCCGAACATTAAACCCCTTGCCTCTAACTAGCAAAGTTAGAACTGTACTCTCTGCATTCCTAATATGCACATGATTACCGACCCACATACTCAATTTCTTCTGCTCCAAAGCTCTCAAATATGTCTAAGGTAGTTCGGCCTTTTGCTCACAACTTTTACTCTGATGAAAATTTGTTGTAGTCTTAAATAAATCCTCATGACAAAATGTATACCAACAGTAACATTTGCGCCTTCTTTCCAAGACAACAATAGATTACATAATAAAGGCCAGTAGCAAGCACGGTAACTGAATTAATAAAAACCATATGAACTATTAACAAGAAAGAAAATTATTATACACTTTATTCCTACCAAACTTTGGTCACAAAATGCATTTTGGGAGGCTCAAAAGGGTACCCATCTGTAAACACAAAACAAACATCACAAAATGGAAGTCAATCGCAGTTTCACATCCTCCGTCCAAAATCCAGCAAAATCAGCATAATAGAACTCTAAAAAGATACCAAGTGAATAGCACAGGGTAGCGTTAACTTAAAAAGACCCTAAGCACAAACCCAGACCAAATTATCCCCATTGAACAACCCCACAAAAAACACACACATAGAAACAACAAAACCCAGAAAGAATTAACATCAACAGTCTCAATTATATACATTATATACCTGGCAATGTAATGTCGATATGGAAAGTGCCGCCTTCGTACGGAGTTTCGATGGGACCAGGGATGGTTCCGGTTAAATGGACGAGATTGTCAGAAACAGGACTAACCTTGATACCTGAAGCCTCAATGTCCTTGCCACATTCTTGTAGCTCCTTCTGCACGCGACCAAAGTCTACCATCTTCGATTGGTCCGAGAAACAAAACCCAAACGAGAGTAGAAGTGTGAAGGAAAGAAGATTTTCCTTTCCTTAAATATTAGTCTAATGGACGCTTTTCTTTTTCTTTAATTTGCTTAGTCCGGCTATTTCTTGAGAAGGAGGGGGAGAAAATTGTCAGTGAAGAACGACGTCAAGAAAATCAGCCAGCAGCTCTTTCATGGTTTGGGTAGTTTGGGAATTATAATCTGTGGACGAGGTTGGGACAGAACAAACAGGACTTGGAGCAAAGCTAGGACTATGCATCGGACGTTACACATGCTAATTTATAATGTATTGGCTAAAAAGTCAACTGGTGGTCAAAATTTATATCGTGAGGATGATATTGTCATTTCAATATTAATCTAGCAGTAGACAGACAAGGAGTTGATAGGAACTTACCCTTTCATTTATTGAAAAACTTCAAATTGTTTTTCAATTTATGCTAACCAGTATTATCAATGCTAACTTCTTATTATATATTATTTAACTCAAATAATTTAATCACCGAAAAAATAATACAACCGCAGGCGCACGGCTCGGCCTTTTTTGGTGCAAGAAAATAGGGTGTTTTAATGATTTGGGAGAAATTAAGGTTGATTTGAAAATTCATCAACAAATGTAAGGGTCCCACTTGTCACATAGATGAATGGAATCTAGTTTCATTCTTTGTTTTGACAACGACTTCAGAATTGCAAATGGGTTTTGTAACGCAGTGTGCTAATTATTATATTAAATACTAAAAATTATAATAAATAATAAATAATTTTTTTTTTTATAAAAGTTATAAAAATAATTATATTTTAAAAATTAACTACTATAAAAATTTTTTTTTAAAAAATTATAAAAATAATTATATTTTAAAAATTAACTACTATAAAAAAAACTTTTTTGAAAAAAACTAAAAATTACTTTTTAAAATAAACTTGTATCTATAACATAAACATATAAAAGAATTCTAACTCATCATTTTTTTTTTTTTTCACTTTTTCACGTTCTCTTATTTGTCATTTTTTCTTGTTTTTAAACTTTCAAACTCAATAGATGGGCACAACTAGTAGACGGAGACACAACCTAACTGATGATTGTAGAACTCAATCCACAGAAAACACAACTCAACGAGGTTAGTTTGAACTTTTTATATTACTTTGTGACTTTTAAACTTTGAATCTAAGATAATAGTTTATATGGTAGTTTAATTTTGTTCAAACATGTACATGTTAGTTTCTTTTAATAACATGAACATGTATATTTAAGTTTATAATTGTGGTTTTGTTGAAATGTGTAAAAAATTGCAATATTGACAATGAATGGCCTGAAATTTTTTGTAATTTTCGAACATTGTAATTTGAGTTTAAAAGGAAAAATTAATATAGTTCAAAAGTGTAAAAATAAATATATTTCAAAAGTGTAGAACTACGCTTACTTTGAAAAATAAAGAAACAAATCTAGTTCGAAAGTAGACATATGCTAAGTTCGAAAGTGAATAATTAAACTTAACTCGAAGGTATAAATTAAATTTAGTTTAAAAGTAGAAATAGACTAATTTTAAAAGTAAAAGTTTAACTATATTCGAAAGTATAAATTAAACTTAGATCAAAAGTAAAAATTTCGCAGGTAGAGAAATTAAAAAAGTTCCATATTAGTATATGCCTTAAGATTTAATCATGATTTTGGATATTTAATATATTTATGTATCATAATATTATTAGTTTAATATAATATTTTATTAGTACATATATGTGTATTTTAATAAATATAATAATGTCCTTAAAATAGAGAGTTCAATTAGTTGAATACTACTTTTAAATATTCCTAGTCAAGTATTATTATGTATAGGGCAATAATAATATGTTGAGAC
>JAWDEX010000002.1:798327-834754 GCA_035221805.1 Trichilia hirta | reverse complement strand
AGACGAAATTGAAGCTGGAAAGACGACGCTAAGTTAGAAGATTATAATAAATACTCCTTAGGATTTTTTTAAATAACATTTACTTTTTTGTCAAAAAATTTGTTATAAAATTCTTTTATAAATTTTTTAAATATTACTTATATCTTTATCAAAACGTTTGTACACAAGCACTTTTTAAACTATAGAAAAATAACAAAGGTTTTTTCTATTTCAAACACAAAAATACATATTTTTATTACATAAATTTTTAATTTTATCTTATAAACCTCTAAATTAAAATAATTAAATTCTTTTAAAAAGTATTTTAAATTTAATTTATAATTTTAATACTTTAATTTATATTACTTTATACAAAAAAATTTATAAATTAATTTTTAAAAATTAAATTTAAAATATTTTTATTTTATATTCATAAAAATTTATGAATTATTTTTATTTTATAATTTAAATTTATAAAAATTTTATTTTGTTTTATTTTTAAAAATTAAATAAAAATAATTTAAATATTTTCTTAAATTATTCAACAACTATAATGCTTTATACTATAAAAAATTTAATTTATAATTTTATATTCATAAATACTTTTAAAAATTTTATTAAATATAAATATAAAATTATAAATTAAATTTTTATTTTATAATAATATTTTATACTAAAAGAATTTATAATTTAATTTTTAAAAATTAAAATTTTAAATTTTAAATAAAAATAAAAATAAAAATATTTCAAATTTTAATTTTTAAAAATTAAATTATAAATTATTTTAGTATAAACTATTATAAAAAAAATTTAATTGATAAATTTTATATTTATATTTAATAAATTTTTTAAAAGTACTTATAAATATAAATTATAAATTAAATTTAAAGTATTTTATTACTTATAAATATTTAAATTATTTTTATTTAATTTTTAAAAGTAAAAGTAAAATAATTTTTTTTATAAATTTAAATTATAAAATAAAAATAAATTTATAAATTTTAATTTTTAAAAATTAATTTATATATTTTTTGAAAATTTTAATTATTTTAATTTAAAATTTTATAAAATAAAAATTTCAAATATATATTTTTAATTTTAATCAAGAAAATTTTTATTAATTATACGAAATTATATATTACAAATATTTTAATAAAAAATAATATTTAAAAAAATTATAAAAAATTTATCAATAATTTTTCTGATAGAAATTAAATATTATTTTAAAAAAATCGTAGGGGTAACGAACTCTTGACTCCTGCTTATTGGAGGGTGACCAGAGGAGAAATACATATTTCTTATCTATCGACAAATCAAACTGTATATGGAACAAAATTAAATTTTGCAATAATCATTTCATTCACGTTATCAAACATCTGAAAATGGTAAACCTAATAACGTCGGTGGAGAAAGAAAAACCAACATGTTAGGAGTCAATAAATCATAATTTATACAGGACCAATCACCAGCTGTAGAGAAAATATAAAACAGATTATATTATTCATCATTTAGTACGGAGAACTTTTCCAATCCAATTAGGTCAACAAACCAAGGCCATGTCTTTACAGAAAATTTTCATTGGTAATTCTGCTAGTACAATTACTTCTACGCAAGTCAGCAGCAGTATGAACAAGAAAACAAAAGGGAAAAAGAAATTTTAAGAATCAAACTAAACACATTTATTGTAAATACATATAGAATAATCATACTCAAAACTCCTCCACAACACTGTCTACTGTTACGGTCTGGCAAAAACACCCCAAATTTTACCACGTCCAAGACTTTCCAATAGCTTCTTGGCCCCCTCGACATCTCGATCGGCTAGTTTCAGCAAGTGTAAACAAGCTCCAGCAGCAACCATTTGTTTTCTACACTTGCTACAATGCACAAGCGCAGCCAATATTATAACAGGGTATTTCTTGTCCAAATTCTGAATCAAAGGATCCAGCAGTTGAACTGTACTCACAATCCCTCTCTCATCCTTCCGAAAAATCTTTCTATTACCTGCATACGACATAAGTGTTGATAATGCTTTTGCCGCAGATTCTCTCTCTTCAACTGCCTTACCATCCAACATCTTAATCAAAGGTCCAATGCACCCACATTCACCCATTTCTTTCCTCGCCTTTGATTTAATACCCAGCTGATAAACAGCTCGAGCAGCGGCTATTCTCACGCCTAAAACCCCACAATTCAATACATTCACAAGCCTAACAACAAACCCCTCAGAAATTAAACCTTCAGCAATCGGATGACAAGAAGCCAAATGCCTTAACAATTCAACAGCCACTTCAAGACCCTTCACTACAGAAACTGAATCCCAGAAATTCTTCAAAGACTCGATCACTCCTTCTTTAACAATCAAAACCTTCAAATTTTCATCATCCAAAACCAGATTACACAAACACCCAATTGCATTTTCTTGTGCTAATACAGTCCCAGAAGCGGCAAGGCCAAGAAGCACCACAACCGCGTTTTCATCGATGAAATTCTCCTTAATTTCGCTTACCACAGCGAGATTCCTCAAGACCCCTGCCGCAAAAGCCTGTGAACCTGGTGTGCCCGCCTGGCAAATTTCTAGCAAAGACGAAATCCCACCTCTAGAACCAATCGCTCTCGCATTTTCTCTGGAAAAGCTCAAAGCTTGTAGAGCAACACAAGCTCTTTCCTTTGCAAACCCACTTCCCGATTCAAGAACTCGAATTAAATGAGTCAACAGCAACAAACCTTCTGCAATCAACTCGTGTTTGCTGCTATCAACCATTGAAACCCTAGCAATTGCAGCAACGGTTTTTTCTTTCATTTCTAAAGAGCTTGAATCGAGTAACTTAACAAGAACTGGAACCACGCCTTGAGCCACAGTTATCATTACATTCTTATCATCTTCTAGTAAAAGCCCAAGCAACGAGTCCATAGCCGAGTTCTTTGACTCCAATGTTCCAATCTGCAACCGAGTTATCAAGTTCCTCGACTCAGCTCTCACAGCCTCCCTCTTCGAAGCGGACGAAACGATGCCGTCTAGGAGAACCCCGCTTTTAATCAAAACCTCACCATCTTTCACATGCCGATCCAATTTTGCTAAAACAGAATCGATATCGCTCTGAGTCTTGAGTTTCCCTTCCGTTAAATTAACCCTTTGACATTTCTCCGCCACCGTCACGGCGTCTTTTAAAGTGTGGACAACCGCATAGAGGTGGTCTAAGCATAGCGGATTAGAGGTGGCAGCAGAAAACTCCAAGAAATCTTTAAGTTGGGTTTGAAGATCTTTAAGTTTTGTTTCGATGATAACCCATTTGCCTTTAAAGTTTTGTACAAGTGGGATTTGTTCCAGGAGCGAAGAGAGAAGGTGAGTCGAAAGATTGATTGGGTCCGTTTCAGGTACTTTCATGGCGATACACAGGCCTTTCTTTTTCTTTTTCTTTTAATGGGTAAAAGTGAGCAGACGGAAAGAAAGAGAGAAAAAGATTACGGCTTAGGGTATCAGAAGTCTAAGACTCAAAGAGCGAGAGATCGAAAGAAATTGTGAGTTGTGCGTTGGAAAGGACGGAGAAGAGTGAAATGAAGGAAGAAATAGGCGGAGATGATGACGTTAAGTACCAGACTCAAACTAGGAGCGTGATTCGCTTCCTTGTATAATGGGCCGGACTCTGGGAAATTAGAGGATTGTCGATTCCCACCAACTGATGATTTCATAATAACCGGTTTAACACGAAAGTAATAATAAAGGTTTTTAATTTTTAAGCTGCGAATAATAGGTTTGAATATTTGTCGAATACATTAATTATCATATTTTTTAAACGAAGTTGAATCTAAACCACATATGTTAATTTGAATTAAAAGCATTTTATTTTCAAATACAATAGTTTAAAAAAAAAAAAGGCCCAGCTAATATTTTAAAAAAATTCAATTTACTCATCTATATTGGAAGAGTTTTTGGAATTTGAGAGGGTGGGAAGGAGGATCGCGTCCTAAGCAAATGCTTAATTTTCACGTGCACAACACGCTCAATAAACGCAAGTAAGAGTTGTTAGCCCATTTAATAATGGGGAGTTGAGCCAGGAAAGGTCGTCGTCAGAAATCAGAATCAGATGGCCGAGAGTGAATCAATACAGAAAAAGAGAAAAATGAAAAATAGCGGGCCCCGAAAGTTTCAATAATAAGAGCCAATGATGTTAGTGACAGGTAAGACGACGAAATCTCCCAGAGTCTACCTCAGTCTTTGTTCTCTCTGCCATCCGATCGACACGATGACTCGGTCACAGATACTATATAGCCGTCAGATTTATGCGTTAACATCGGGTAGTTCGGCTTTTGACCAGTTATTTGTGTGAGCGTGCGAGAGACAGCGGTCAGTGTAGCATTAATTCCTTTATTCTTATTATTTTATTTTTTTAGTAAATAATATTAAATAGCATAATAATAATAGTTCGAATTTAATTCGTCTTATTTATTTTTAACATATAAAATTAATATTATTATATTATATTAATAATAATATAAAATTAATTTTATCATATTATATTAGCAGGACCTTCCAAATTATATTTCCTTAATTAGTTGTGAGAGCAGGAACTGACAAATTATTCAAGTGCGTTGTACTGCGTGATCAGGAAGATCCAGTGAATTTATTTGTAAATCCACATTTGGGAAAATAAAAAGAAAAAACAATAAATGCCGGTGGGATTTTTTTGTTATTTTATTTTAATTAAAATTTTATAATTATTTTTTTTGTGTGTGTCCAATTATTGTGGAGATGATAAAAGAAAACGTGGGCCTACATAATTGCTTTGCAATTCGGCCCGTCCAGTCAAGAATACCGATCATTTTGTTAGAGGAAGAAGTTTGCATTCTTAACATTATTTAATAAAAACTAGACTGCTTATTTTAAAATAAAATCAAAATAATATCATAATTAAATTGATATAAATATGAAATTTTTATAATTTTAAAAAAATAATGTTGAAAATATAATTAAATTAATATAATATAAAAATATTAATTTTTATTTAATTTATATTATTTATACTATTAATTATACTAATTTTATACTTTTATTAAATAATATTATTATATCACATAAATTTATAAATAAGAATTTGTGCAAAATCAAATTTATATTTTTAAAAGTATTTTTAATTATTAAAAGAACACATATTACTTCATTTGAAATACATTTTTTATATAATAATTATATAAAATATTATATTAATTTATAATAAAAATTTTATTTAAGCTTTTATATTTTTAATGCTATTGTTTTGTGTTTAGAACCTTTTAAGATAACTTTCAGCCTTAACGACCATTATATATATATTTTTTTAAAATAAATTAAGAAAAGCCATATTTATCATGAATGAGTTGATAAATATCTTATAAACTTTAATAATATGCAAATAGTATTTTAACCTTAAAATATTATTTCCTTTTGTTAAAAAGAGTTTAAAACTAGATAAACAAAGGTACAAAATGTTATTTTGCTACTTTTAACCGTTAATCCATTAATAAAAGTATTTGTGTATTCTTTGAATTAAAATTTAAAGCATAAATTAACAACATTCTTCCATGTTTGATACGAGCCCTAGTTATGATCATCGTTAATGTCTCCTCCCTCTTGTTCTCGTTATCACAAGCTATGTCCTCATGTTTCCATTAGGGTTCATTGATTTTTTGACAATAACAAATAGCTTTTAATTTAATACTCTATCACTCAACTTTTTATTTTTTTTTTTTAGCTTTTAATTTAATATTATTTCACTCTACTTTAAAAAAAAAAAAAAATACTCCCTTAACTCTTTTTTTAAAAACTATCCATTACTTTTTAACTTTTAATTTTACCCTTTAATTCTCTCAAATCAAATGGATTTGATTTTAAAAATGTACAATAATTGTGAAATATTCAAAATTTGAACTTAGAAAATGTATTACCACTTACCGTTATACTAATTCAAATTATATATATGCAATGTTATACCAAAATAAATATAAATATATAATAAGAATTAACAATATTATTTTATAATGTAATATCTTTAATTTTAAAAATTAATAAATGTATTCGTGAAAAAATATAAAATTTGGTTGAAATTTAATGTCATTAATAATAACAATAATAATTATAAATTATTTAATATTTAACTTTAATTTTATAATAATTATTGTTATTAATAGTGGTAATAAATTCTGATCAAATTTTTAAGTTATCCTATGAATATGTTTATTAATAAATATACGTATTAAAATTTTAATATATTATTTTATATATTAAGATAAAGTTTGATCAAAAGTTTGCCCAAATTTTATTTATAATTTAATTTATAAAATATGTATATTAAATTTTCAATACGTTTGTATATTAATAAAAATATTCATAGAAAAGACTAAAAATTTAATTAAAATTTATTGTCACTAATAACAATAATGATAATAATTATAAGATAAAGCTCAAATATTACATAATTTATAATTATTATATTACATTTTCGATAAACTTTTAATTTTTTCTATAAATAAATTTATTAATTTTTAAAATTGAAGATATTAAATTATTAAATAATATATTTAACTTTTAGTTCGTTTATATTATTTTTTGTGCAATTATTAAATATATAACTCGAGTTATAATAGTAGTAAGTAGTAATGTATATCGGAAGTCAGGGGATAATGTATAGTTTTTGGAAAAGTAGGAGAATACTAGGTATTAGGTCAAAATATATTTTCACAATTATTTTATAATTTTACAACCGGCTCTACTCAAAGTTCGATTTAATTTAAAAGGATTTAAAGATAAAATCGAAAGTCAAGACAGGAGCAAGTAGTTTTTAACAAAATAAGAAAATTATAATATTAAAAAAAAAAAAAATAAGCGTATATTACCCAAGTAGGAATGGTTATACACTCAATTTATTTGGTGGGACTTGAAGATTGTTGAATGAATATTGAGAAATAGTCAAAAGTATATATTTATATTGATTTAAATAATCACGAGCCTTCAGCAACATAAGATTAAAAAAAATATAAATAAGCATTATCAAATGTTAATTAATATATTGAAATGTCATAATTAATTTCAACTACCAATTTGATTACTTAATACTTTTAATTTATATAATTATCATATGGCATGCAAATTACGTAAACATGCCGTCTAAATTAATGGTCGATACTAGAAATTTGAGATCTGTACTCGGTGTTGACTGACCAACTTCGACTTAATAAATTGCACAAACATGATGGATTTGATATAATATTCATTCCTGCTTAATTATAGAAACAATGACAATTGTTGATTCATTTGTATTTTTTTTTTTTCGGTTTTTGGGAGGTTAGATTCTTGTTTCAATTCTTATTAATTTGATATGTGATCAATTGAACTTATTTTTTGCTGTTTCCTTGATAATGTGCACAAAAAATTAAAAAGAAGAAGAAGAAGAAGAAGAAGAAGAAGAAAGAGTTCCAATCTTTTTCAGTCAACACCAAAATGCTAATTCATGCAACAAATAAATAAATGATCAACTAAGATTAACCCAATTATGGAGTAAGCCCAAACCGATGACTCAGATAGGCTAAGCCCAATAGAGACAAGCTCTTCGTAGAATTGTAGATTTTCAATATTACTTTTATTTATTCTGGAAAAAAGTTCCATGTAACCTAAATGAAAAAGGTTTCGTGAATTTTCTATTTTTAATTTAATTTCATTTTAAAACTAAATAAGAACTTAATAGTAACATATAGAGACTGGTTTTAAAGGGTCAAATGATGTGAAACTTGATCCACATAAAAAAATGCTCAAAAAGTAAAGATTAAAGCAAAAATTATCGAGAATTTGAAACAAGGGACTCTGACTTTTGCTTATCATACATTATATATGAACTTATTTCAGAACATGAATGTTACATCATTGAAAATGTAAAATTTAGGCCAAAAATACGAAAAAAAATTATGAAGGGTAACGTGTAAGGTATTGAATGGACTACTTGTCAAGCGATAAAAAGATAATGCAAATTGTAGGCTTGTAGGCTTGCCAACTAGCTAGACAACAAACACTATTCCAAAAGGATGGACAATAAACACTATTCCAGAAGCATAAAGTTGAAGAATGCAATTGAAGGAATATGGTGGGATTATTTTTTTTAAGCTTTATTACTCAAGAAGCTTGGAATAAAGAAATAATTCTCCATCAATCCATGTATTCAAAGCCATTGCTAAGTAAGTGTTTGATTTAAGCAACAGTTGAAAACTTGATGTGAGAGCTGTGAAATTGATGTTTTTCAAAGTCAAAATAAGAACAACTAAAACGTTTGGTGTGTAGAGGCTTTGACATTATCTCTTTCGAACATCGATTCAGCAAATGACATGTATTTGTTGATATTAGCATTGGAATAATAATTAGAAATGATTCAATATCTTCCACTATATTAATTACTTGGTTGAATGAATATTATTCCAAGATCATTTCTAGTTCTTTTTATAATTTTCAATTTGTCAAATTTATTCCCTTCAATAGCAAGAAAAATGGTAGTGTGTCAATTGTAAATTAGTTCGGTTTAGGCTATATACAAATTAAAATCATAGATCATTTTTTTAACTTTCACCCATCATAAGCACAAGATAAAAAATTATTGCTCCTCAAGCCCTCATAATATGATACTACGAAAAATTGCATTGTCCTACTATTAAAGGTTACAAGTTCAAATTTTAAAAATAATAAATATAAAATTATTATTATTATTATTATTATTATTTTTATTTTTTTCAACTATTATCAAAAAATTGATATGAGTATATGATGACAAGACAAATTAAGGACTTTTAGCTAAAATGGGTTTCCCAATAAATCAAGGGTATATTTGTGATTGCCGCATTTACACTTGATTTTAAAATAAAGCAAATACTCTTTTTTGATTGATAACGTTTAACAATTATTCATACGATCGTACTTACTAGATAACTACTTAAGATTAAAAATCAGAATATCTCGATTATAGACATATCCGAAAATAAATCATATCTTTTAATATAGAAGGAAGAGTGGGCATATAAAGGAACTAATATCTCCTAAAATTAGGTAAATGTTTAATATCAATCTCTGCAGTTAACTCAAATATTCTTTTTTTTTTTTTTTAAATATTCTGTTGGTCAGAAAGCTTGTATATAAAGATTTGAAAAAATGCATGAATTGGGGGAGAATAATGCAAGACTTTCTTATGATGGTGAATATGATAATTTAATTTTTCATCCTTTGAAAGAGTTAAAAAGGTAAATTATACATGAATTGATTCAGTGTTGTAATTGACTCCATCATAGTCAACATGAACTCTACCTTTATGTGAATAAAGTTTATGAACTTTTTCCCATCTTTAATTCTTTGATCATCACCTCATGATTTACAGTAAGTAGTGAATCTTAATTTCCTTTTCAATATATACAAATATGTGTCAACCAAGCATGCAAGTCAACTTCATGAAAGCAGCTCATATGTATATAACAAGCGAAATCATCAACATTAATGGATATATTTGGTCCCTCCTGTAATCACCAGAATAAATTCTGTAGATAATGGACAGCAAACAGGTATCTAGTCAATTCAATTCTCATAACTTTTAACTCAGCTCCATGGCTATAAATACATATGTTCAAGGTGCAGAGATATCAAAGCAAAGCAATGCAATGCAGCAAATTCAATGACAAGGAAGAGAGATCTTGTATGAAGATTAAGAGGTTGGTTTGCTAGCCAAGGATGACTTGCCTACGTCCAACAGAACTAGGGTTTTCTACTTTCCTCCTCTTTTGTCTGACAAAAGAGCCCTTGTTTGTTGTTTTTTATGTTGGGCAAGCATCCCGGGCTAATTGACTGCCTCTTATCTTTCATGCTAGACCAACTTCTCTTCCATGCTAATTAATGCTGGCTATTCATTTCACTGCGTGGAGGTACATTAATTAATACTGCAGTTTGAGGACAGTTTGATTGAAACTATAATCATGGTATATTCCAGTCATTCTAACTTGTATAACTATTGATTATTGCCTCCCGTATAACACATTGGGCACTTGCATGCGAGTTCAAGAAATGGTTTGACACAATCTGCATTTTAAAGCGTTATCTGTGTGTTGGCCATTTGATAGAGTAAAAATATTGCACATATATACATGCTGGTACAATTGCAAATGTTGAACCAATGAATGATAAAATTGTAAATTACAGTACAAGTTAATTATAGAAGAATCTTATTACATCATCACAGTCAATGTAAAAAAAGAATGCGAACATTGTTACTGTGCACAATATTGAATTAAAGTAAGATATATATTTGTTTCTCTCCACTGTTCCTTTAGTTGAAGTCATAATTTTCTCTTAATTACTTTCTTTTACTATAACCAAACAAATAAAATCTCTTAGCAAAGATTGTAAGAATCGTTGCTCTTAAAATAAATTCCGAAAGTTGAAATATCAATAAAAATAAACGTTGTTTTCTACTACTCTAAATAAATTGAACATTTGTTATAAGCTATAAGGAATGATAAGATATGCCTTTTATTAATTATGTATTTAATATTGTCCATTCGTGGACCAAACTAAGATGGTGTATGAAATTAACATCATTTGTCAACATATGGTGCGTACGAAATTAAGATTGATTAACTGTTTTAATATATGTTTGGTAGTCGTTGATATAAATTGTATTAGCATATGGTGTTAACAGACTGGTGCTGTTCAAGATGGTAATCAGTCCGTGTAAAGAACAATTTTAGTTCTCTAAGATTATTCAGCTTTCAAGGTTCACTTTGGATTCTCAATTCCAAATTTCTTCCTGTTCAGTTCTTGAAAATTTGTAATGCAGTTAGTTGGTCTTTAAAAGATTTATAATTGATTCGGCTTAAGAATAATGAAATAATCAATTAATATACATACTTGTTAGATTATAGGATTATGTGCTAAAATTTCGTAAATGAATCAAGATCTATATGCAATTTGAAATACTAAAATGGGTGGTAAATCTTCATAAACTAAGTTGAACCTATTGAAAGTTCAAAAAACTACATTGCCCTAATTGTAAATGTTAAAGGACGCATTGCTGTAATGCCAAATCTTTACTGCTGAAATTGGGATAATTGTTCGGTGAATGGTTAAATTGAAATTTGAACGAAATTTTGAGAAGTCTAATTGTATTTTGTTATTAGAAGATTTTGACCTTCTCTCTTTACAAGATCAAGCAAATTAGTGGCATTTAGTTGAAAAGTATAATTAATCACTTTTTGATTTTTTATTTTGAGTCATAATATTCATTTTAGCAATTAAATCTGGTCAGCTGTTAAATTTTACAAAAAAATTGACAAATAAAAATATAAATGTTAATTTTTTAAACTTTAAATACTGAACTTTCATTTTCACTAACTAATAAGAATATCGATGTCACTAACTCATTATAATTTTTTTCAATATTAGTAAAAATGTTAGTATGTCTTTCGTAAATGGGTAGGTTTAGCCTATACTCAAACGAAATCCTCCTTTTATGTATAACAGTATAACGTAATTTAAAATGAGTGTATAAAATTACCCTTTTTTTTTTTTCAATTATCGTGAAAAAATAAAAGTCGGTTTGCTAGCCAAGGATTACTTGCCCACGCCAACAGAAATAGGGTTTTCTACTTTCCTGTTTGGGCCAAGAAGAAGGCCCTTATTTTTGGTTTTTTATGTAGGCGAAATCTTGGGCTAATTGACTGCCTCTTATCTTTCACGCTTGATTAGCTTTTCTTTTCCATGCTAATTAATGCTGCGATGGAGGATTATATTACTACTGTAGTTTGATTCAAACTACGATCATGGTACATTCCAATCATTCTAAGTTGTACAACTGTTGATCATTGGCTCGCCTATAACCTATTGGGCAATCGCATGCGCATTCAATAACGCAGTTAATTTGTATACACTCTACATTTTAACGCCTATTTGCGTGTTTGTCACATATAATGGGTAAAAAAATTGTATATGCAGGTAGGAGTCTTATGTTACAATAGTAAATATTGAGCAAATGTACGAGTAAATTGTAAATTGGGATACAAGTCAGGCATGAAAGAATCTTATCATGTCGCACTATTAATACTATAAAAGTAAATGTGAAAATAGAACGGGAACATTCTCACTGTACAGTATTGAGTAAAAGTAAGATGCACTCTATATTTGTTTCTCTCATTTGTTCCTTTACTTGAAGTCATAATTTTCTATTAACTGCTTTCCTTGACTATAATAAAACAAGATAAAATGGAGTAGAAAAGATTGTAAGAATCTTTGCCGTTACATTTTTGACAAAAATAGCATCCCGGAAGACAAAGGTCTCCTTTATCTATTAGGTCTGTTCAGTGAACCAAGGCTCCCTCCCTACAAATCTTAGCAAACCAAATTTCCTAGATGAATCAAGACTCTCCACACTTATAACCCTGCAATTTGTCAACTATATTTGGAACATTTGGTTGGGTACTGGAGTTAATGAAGAGATTATGGTGAGTCATAGGTGGAATTTGACTACTTATCATGAGTATAACATCTGTAAAAAGTGATCCTCTCTTACAATATGATATGTTATTATATGATTATGTTTATGAAACCCACATGAACTACGCTGAATCGATGTTTAAGGATAAACTAAATGAATGGTAAAAAATGATCCTCTCTTAAAACTTGATTTATCCTGTCAGTTAAGGAATAATTCATCTCCTTAAAATGCATGTTGACTCCATCCCTGAGATAGAAAACTTGATGTGAGAGGATGCAGGCGTCATATTGAAGGATTTCAAAGCCAAAATAGAAGAAATGGGATTCGTGGATAGTAGCATTCGAAGAATAATTAGAGAGCCTACTGGTCAGTGTTTAGAAAATGTAACGGTATAAGATCAAAAAGACAATTTTATATCATTATCATTCGTTTTCGTCCGCTAACTTTTAATCCTCTTTACTTTTTTGAGTGAATATTGTTTCAAAATCATTAACAGTTCTTTAATTTTAAGAGGTTGTGTATTATTCCAATCAACAGGAATAAAAATATTAGCGTGGCAACTGTAAATGCGTAGCTTATAGAATCATATCAAATCCTCTTTTTATTCTAAAATTTATATGTAAGTTCAATTACAAAGAATATATGAAATTACGCTTTTCTTTTAAATATATCTTGAAATCGAGTAATATTAAAAATTCAAACCTATATCTTAAATTTCATATATTAAATGATGTGAAAATTGAGTCTGTCAATTTATATACATTAATTATATCCTAAATTATAGTATTCATAAATTGTAGTTAATTAAAATTAATATTTAAGGTAAATGTCAACTTCCACAGTATATAAATTAAAATTTTATTATTATATCTTGAAATAAATAACATTCTTTAATATATAATAGAATATGTCCTACTTAATTAGGTGTATGTCTATCAAATCTTTGAAGGCACACTCAAATCTTTCCTTTATTTTTCTTTTCAACTAATTAATGTTTTTTTTTGTTTTTTTTTTCAAATCTATTTGGCAAGTCATTTTCAAATATTTTTTGGTCAGCGCCTGCTTGTCTTAAAGTATCATGGGAACATGCATGAAATGTGGTGAATAGGATAATTTTGGTCCTTTGAAAGAGTTGAAAGGTCAATTAACTGATCCAATAATGCAACTTGCACCATCATGAATCGTCATTCATGATCAACAACATATGCTATACCTTTATGTGGCTAAAGCTTAAACACACTTTTCCCCATCCTTAATTCATTTCATGATCTCGAAGGCAAGCAAGCGGATAAGTCAACCCATGAAAGCAACTCCTATATATATAGCAAGTAAAATTATCAAAATCACTGACATTAATGGGTATGATCGCCCCTACCCTTTAATCACTAGAATATATTCTATTGATCGATAATAGAAAGTAACTAGCTAGGGATCTCATCAACTTAATTCTCACAACATATAGTTGCATGGCTATAAATACATACGTTCAAGATGCAGAGATAGCAAAGCAAAGCAATGCAGCAAATTCAGTAAAGAGGAAGAGAGGTCTTGTATGAAGATGAAAAGGGTAGTTTGTTAGCCAAGGATGACTTGCCTACGTCCAACAAAACTAGGGTTTTCATTTTTTTTTTTTTTTTTTGGCTTGAGAAAAGAACCCTTGTTTTTGGTTTGTATATTGGGCAGGCATCTTGGGCTAATTGACTCCCTCTTATCTTTCATGTCAGACCAACTTCTCTTCCATGCTTCAAACTAACTGAAACCTTTCAATGCTGTCGATGCAAATTGATCGTACATGTATGATACATTCCAATTACTTCTATTAATATTGCATCACAAATTGGCACATCAAACCTGCTTTTATCCGATTATCCTATAAATTTTACAGGCCTTTATTTATATTCATTATATCTAGCATTGAATCGACTAGGCATTCTCCTAATTAATATTTCATTTCAATTACAGATTCGATGAACCGACAATTTATTAGACTTCGTTTGTCTCAGTTCTTCTTTATCACATTCCTAAATCATTAATAGTATTCTTTAGAGTTTCTTTGTTCATAACTGTTGCACAAAACTTAGCCATTGAATTTTGGAACTATTTTGCCATTGGCTAGATCCTAATGACATAAAATTCAATGAGAATTTAGTACAAGGACTTATCAATATGCTTCTTTATTAACAGCATTTATGACATTATATATCAAAATAGATTGCATATGAATTTAAATTATTGTACAAAAGTTATATATAGTTTAAAAATAAATTAGGGACAGACATATTTAAATCAATTCAATTTAAAGAGACAATTTGAAATTTTTTTAAATATTTATAAATTAATATTTTTTAAATATTCATTTGCAATTTTTATTTTGAATTGAATAAATTTTAAATCGCAAATTAAATTATTTAATAATATCTTAAAATTTTTTTTGTTATTTATTTATCATCTTACAATTTGCTTACGTAATCTTTTGCATGTGATAATAATTAAAAAAAATTTTATTAAACAACTAAAAATAATATTATTTACAAAATTTTTTCTTAAATATTAATAAAACATTATAGAATTAATAATAATTAATTATTAAATTATTAATTTTACAATTTAATTTAAATTATAAATTCAAACAGTATTTTATGATTTAAATTAAATTAATTTATAATATTTTAACAAATTTAATCAAATTAACTTAATTTTTTTTTTTTCCAAATCGATTCCACTGGATAGAATAAAAAGTCGCTAAAAAAACTGCGAAACCATATCCAAACGAAATATTCTTACGCCACGTTGACATGACGTGGCGTACGAAATATTTCTCGAACTCGTTGAGAAATACTACCGGAAAGAACTAGATGACGCGGTGATTAACAGAAACCGACGTGCCTATTGCTTTCGATTTCAATTTGTCAACGGAACCGAGTCCAGAGTCGAGATTAAAGACACGAAAAACCAGAACCAGCTATGGCGAGGTCGATCAAACCAGCAATTCCTCTCTTGCTCGGGAAAGTTGCTATAAGCTGAATCAAGTTCGGGTCCGGCGTGGATCCGTGTACGTCTTCTCTTTTCTTCACTGATTTTACTTGTTCGGTTGAATTTTTAGTTTTTGTTGGCTCAAGTTGTCTTTCCTGTGGTCATCGATGAAAGAAGAGAGCAACATTTAGGAATACATAATACGTTGTGTTCTTGAAGATTGCGATCAGTCAGGAGTAAAATGCAGTTTTGAATTCTCGAAGATTATTAAACTTTTAAGGTTCAGTCGAGTGTTTCGAATTTTATTTGGCTTAATTTCGTTGTTTAAGATTTAAAATTGGATTCAATTTCTGGTCTCTTTCTTCCTCCTTGTCTCCCATTCCTCTGCTCTGTCTCTCCTCTTTCCAACTAGATATAGTTGGAGAATGAAGAAAAACGTCTTACCTCACAATTAGGTTTCGTCAGTGAATAAAGGCTCTCATGGCAATGAGTGTTGGTAACCTAACTTATTAGATGAGACAAGATTCTCTGCTCTTTCCCTGCTTACTAGATTTGGGCCATTTGGTTGGGTAGGAGTGAGGGAATGCAAGGAGAAGAGAGAGGGTGATCCTGTTGAAATGGATGGAAAGGTGGTGCCGGTGGCAACGGAAATGTCAAGAGAACCTGATTTGACTATTGTGTCACCTAAATCATAAATGTCATACGGTAAAGAAAAAATTACCACCTCCTAAAAAACTAATTGAAATTGAGCTAATTGAAATTCAAGAAGGTTAATTTACAATTTGATGGTTATGTTTGTTGTTGCTGTTGCAAAATCCTATTACGTAGGTATATGCTTATGATTTAGCTTGAACTGGATAGGTTTTTGCTTGTCTTTTTTCGAGACCGTACTAATGCAGATCTCATTTATTAACCAGTATACGAATTGTCTAGCCAGACAATTAGTAATGCAAAATTTGAGAATCTTCATTCATATTTGTGTTTTTCTTTTTGTATTGATTAATTGCTTCATACAATGTGTGTGTTCTGTAATGATTATCAATTAGATTAACTTCTTGTCTGTTCAAATCAAAATATAATAGGTTTTTTCTTCCCATTTTGTATTTTGAATTATGAGGGATTGTGGTTGCTATAGAACTTCTCAGAATTTGAATTGCTAAGCCTTGCTGATAGGAGCTGTGGTGACACGTCAAAGTCATGGCAAAAGCTAGATGTATAGCCTACAGTTTTTTTTCTTATTTCTCATTATGTTGACTTGGATCACTAAATAAAGGCGCATGTTTTATGGTGCACCTGCTCGTTGCTGTCTTTGTTTTGTTAACACTTCCAAGTCATGGTGAAGGCCAGATGCATGAGGTACAACATTTTCTTTGTTTCTCATTCTTTTTGTTGGAGGCCAAAGAGAAATGTATTTTTCATGTTACTTCTGCTTATTGCCTTTGTGAATAATGAACAGCAAAGGGTGCTCTGCAATTTGTTTTTAAGAAGTCCTGTATTTTTTTCTCATTAACTGTTGAGTTTCCGTTGTTTGGGTTATAAAACGATCTTTCTAGGAGAAAAATTTGACTCCTATTCTCCCATTCGATTGTCTTACAGGGAGATGGCACAAATAAGTTTGAACGAGTAATCTTCTCTTCCTGCAATTGTTGAGATGTTTGTGATCTGTTGGTTTTTGTTTGTTAGACTTTTTCCCTTGCAATTCTTTTCCTTTTTCTTTTTTAATGTGTTCTGTTGTTTCCTGAAAAATTCTACTTCTCGTTTCCTGTCATCTTTGATCTTCATTGCCTATTTTCCTTAAATCAGCTAATGTAAGTATTATCCTTGTCAATATTTTCTTTATCTTTCATATTTTTGTTTTCCCATTGGCTTTAACTTTCAGGATTAAAATTGTATTCACAATCTTGAACTTCAAAATAAATTTCATCTACATGAGCACTCATCACGTTATAGAACCTAGTATCTGCATATTGCCGTTTCTACCATGTTTGTTTTGACTTGCTTCTCCTGCTAAACGTACATGCTTTCTAGCTTGACATTTGTAAGCAAATCCTGTGGAATGCTTCTCAAACAAACCCCTCCATTGTATTCTTACTTGTCCTTTAGCAGAAAGATTGATGAATTATGGATTGCCATCCGTGTTCTGTTTGCTCACCTAATTATTGCACCTTAACTATCAATTGCTGACGAGGGAAGCAACATGAGCTGCAGCAGTGCACTGGAGTAGAGTCGCACGACTGATTGGGATCAAATAATATTTTTATTTTGCCTTAAGAAGAGCCTTTAACTTTGGCAATTTGCAGTAAATTTGTACCCAAAGTAAGATTTTGATAGCAGAGTTTACATTGCCCTCCCTCCCTCCCTCTCACAAGATTTTGCTGCCTCCTTTCATGTCATTGTTGGGGGCATCATTTGCTTCTGCGAGTTAAAGATGGTTTACCATTGAGGGATTTCCGTGCATTCTTCTTCTAAATGCATAATAGGTCAACTGTAAAATACTTAGCATTAGTTGTTAAAGGGAGTTAATATTTAATGTGGACTACAACGTGTGGATTTGCGGAATCCTTGAAAATATTTGCACATTTATAGTGTAGTTATGAATCCCATAACGCAGTTTCAAACAGCAGCATCTGCATAATCCTTTAAAAAAAATATGGATTATGAGGAGATCGCAAAACTTGCAAAACTTAACTCGTATAAATGGAGGACTAACTCCTCTCTTTACTTAGGAACTTAATGGGCTCAGAAGAATAGTCATGAAAGGTTACCTCAATACAAGAACGACGTTATTTTGCAAATGTTCGAACTCTAGAAACAAATCTTTGAAGTGGATGACCTAACTACAGTACTTGGTGCTTCATCCCTGCAATCCCATTTGATATTTTTCCAATGACAAGTCCATAATATATATATATAAGCAGAAACCATGTGAATCTCATAATGTAAAAATTTGAACATTTCTGCACCTGTGACCTGGCTATCCTAATAAATCTTATTTTCATCAAGTTGACAAGGGCTTAACATATTAAACACGATAATTGCTAACCAAAACTTCCCTACAAATATTAACAGAGCATCAACCATCCCCACCTCGATGCCAGCCAAAAAAAAAAATGGAACTACAATTTAATTTTCTCACTATACCACAAAATTGACATACAACTTCTGAACCATTTGCGGTGGGTAAACACCAACCCAACCACCATAACACAACCATAAAACAGAGGACAGTCCTCAAATTTACCCACCCCAACCACCATAACACAACCATAAAACAGAAGACAGTCCTCAAAGAACACAAATAGCATCTTCATCTACGGAGAATGCCTGCTTCAAGCAAACCCAAGTTTGGATGAAGAATGCTTTCAAAATACAATAAAAGGCGACTGATCTTTTACAGACAGTTAAAGTTACTATACAAACCATTTCCACAGACAAACATATTGTCTGAGCAAACCTTGCTGTGCTACAAGCAATCCATTTGAATTCCGAAAAAATAAAGATCAACTAAACCAACGGGATATGCGGATCATAAAACGAAAGTCAGTCCTCAGAAATCTCTTCCTTTTCGCTAAGAAAATGGAAACATGTCTTGAAAAGGAGGAAGAAATTCAAAGTGGACCAGGAATCCACAAATCAGCCAGACAAAAAACTCTTACGGAGGAACCTAGAAAATCTATACAAAATCATATGAATAATTCTCTGACTTTCCGTTTCAACAAAATAAAAGCTCCCGTGACAAAATTGCCCTCTACACATACAATACTTCCAAATTCAAATGAATAAAAAAGAAAGAATTATCTTGAAATTCCTCAAAAGACTAAATACAATAATTAGCCACTGCTTTCATGAATACAGTAGCTAGGTTGATACTCAATATATGATATTAAATTAAAAGAGTGGAGGATACAAACCTCACAGGAGAAGTTTTAACGCAATTTGCAAAGCAGAATGGTAAACAGTAATAATTATTTAATACAGAGGACCGTCCCAAAGCATTGCAAACCAAATCTTCATAAAGAGCCATTCAGATACAGAATTTGAAATGCCAATTAAGGAACAGTCTGTGGTTCCAATTCAACAAAGTCGACAATCAAACATTAGAAAACCATTGTCCAGATAGAACAATTTAGTATTCTAACAACTTCCATTTCACTCTTCAAAAGGATGAGAAAAGCAAAGGAGCCTGAAATTAGCATTCTTTATTAAGCATTTCCTGTTAAAACCAAGTCAATATTGAATTTCTCTTATTGTAGAGACCACACGTAACGAAACTGTTAACCAAGACTGCTCCAGAAAAATCATCAAACTACTATGTACCATAAAATTGCACTTGATTAAAACATATATAAGTGCAAAAATATAACCACTAACAAGAAAATCTACTATTTCAAAAACAAAACAAAACAAAAATATTAGAATACTCAAACTACTTCAGTCATTGCATTGCAACTTACATTGCCTTGGCTGAGACCTCCAAATATACTCAAATACCACAACCCACCAACCAAAAATTCATGAAAACCCCTTTCCAAGTTTCTGTATCGCGCAATACATCTTCCTCCTCGACCCCACAGCATTTATCCCCATATCCTTCAAATCCTCCAATGTCAACATTGGTAATACTTCATCATCCACTTCATGTACCTCAAAAACTGGTGCATATCTTCCCAACCCTAAACTATTCAACCAAATCCTGACCCCATCTTCACTCCTTCCTCTATTCCACTCCCTTGCATCATTATCCGACGGCCCAGATAACTCCACTCCATCATTATGGTCCCTACTCCCTCTAATAGGACCTCTCCTATTATAATAAAGAACATCCCTTGCATGCCCATCCACGGCTAAATTATCCAGCGAATGAACTGGGCTGTGCTCTTTTAATGGACTCTCCGAGTTTTCCATATCAAAATCGCGATATCCATCTTCAATATCTTCTCCACCGCTATACTTGGAGTCTCCAACTTCAAAGTTGTTATTAGCGTCTTCCCCACTTTTATTAATATTATCGCCCCCGCTTTCGTTGTTTTTAGATACCCAATTAGTCCTAACCCTTTTAGCAGATCCCCTCTTGTTCGAATCCTTGACTTTCCAGCTCCCAATCACGATACTATCAAGATTCTCATCTAGGGTTTCATTCAATTCCCCCGAATTCGCGTTTAGATTGGTTAAAGCTCGAATCTTCGACGACTTACTCGCGTCCTTCTTGTGATCGGCATTGGCCATGTGGAGGTGGTGCTTGAATTGTTTGGTAGCGTTAGACGCGGTGGTGTTTCTTCGCACGAGCAAATCGTATGACTGGTGGTGGTGGTCGCCCCCTATGTCACCTAATCTTACGCTTGGCCTTCGCTGCCGCTTTGATCCGACGGTTTCAGAAGTAGGTGGGGCAATCATAATTCCTCCTCCTGCTATGACGCCGTTTAACTGACCCTCCGGCGGTTCCCCCATCTCTAAGAGAGAGAACGAAATCCTCTAGCCTCTCAACTTTAATATTTGTCCCTCCAACGCAACCTCCTTTTTCAAAAAAGAAAAATTATAAAAATAAGCAAAACTAGGGTTTCTGCGTTGCTCGAGTATGCGACTGGTATTGTTTGTGTTCCTATGTAAATTATAAAATTTTAAAAAATAATAAATCTAAAAAGAAAAATATTTTTTCGGTCGAGATTTCGATTTCTTCATTTGAGACAGAAAGAGGATGTGGGAAGAATGGGAGTCAAAAGACGGTGGAAAGCGAAAAACAGTGTCATTTCTGTTGTTAGGCATTGGACGCGTGTCTACAACCTGTATTAACAGCTTTTTTTTTTTTTGGAACACAACATCTACACGCGCTGACCAAAGAGAGTGACGTTACCTGCTGTGATCTCGAAATCATTGAGCCCCTCAGGATTTATTAGGGATTTTTAATTTATAGTTGGTGAGTATTATTCGGTTGCCCAAATGGTAATAAAAAAAAAATGAATCAAAACATTTTGTGTTATTTGTAATAAATTAGTATTTAATTTTAGTTATTTTTTAAATTTACGTAAATTCATGAATTAAAGAAATTATCTCACTCAAATTTATTATTTGACTAAAATACAAGAGCTGAATTATTATTTTAATAATTTGTATAATAATTAAAATTCAATTATATCCATAACTAATGAATCTTGAATAATTTGCAGTTGTATTTGAGAATAACTTCAATTATTTAAAGGTAATTAATTTGACTGTATAAAAAATAGTATAAAAACTAGAACCCTTAATCTTAACTCATAAGCAAATTAATTTAACTCACGTTTTTTGTCTTTTATTTTATCACTAATATTATATATTTTAAATTTTAATTTCAAATAATATTACAAGTATAAGACATCTATTCATTAATTATTAAATCTTTAGAATTTATAAAACTATATATTAAACATTTTAATAATCTAATAAATGAATAACATATTATATGAAAGAGAATTTATTATCAAATTTTTGAATGCTAAACATTAATATTATTTAGTTTACAATATTTGTGTTTGTTTTTAATTTAATAATTATTTATGTTTAGCTCCCCAACTGCTCATGAAAAAATATCTCGTCTCACGTCAAAAAATCTTTATAATATCATCAAACATAATTATGTCATTTACAAAATTTTTTTAAGCATATAATAATATTTGTAAATATTATTTAAGAAAAACTCTAAAATGAAAATATTTTTTTAAGACCTTATTTATTTTATTTTATATTTATTGACCAACTAACCTAAGCCATTTCAAACCAAGACCTTCTATTTATTTTCGTTGTTTTTTTTTTTTAATTAAACCCACCTTGATTCCAACCTCAGTTACCAATTAAGAGAAAATACTGTTAAACTATCGACCTTTCTCTTTACTCCATTCAATAAGTACCATTTTGAAAGCCTTTTTTATTCATTTATTATTATTATTATTATTATACGTCAACCATAAAGCATCTCCAATATCATAATTTCGCATCAAATAGAATAGAAACAATACAGGTCCTCAACTTGTAAAAGTCAACAAATATTATCATTTAACATACTAATCTATCTACGAAGAATAAATAAGTTTCAAATTATTGTTTTTCTATTTAATTAGACTTGAAAATTAATTTTTATCACTCTCATTCTATTTTAGATCAGTTGTAAACTTTACAACTACTGTATGTAATATACTAATTAATTTTTATCACACTCATTCTATTTTAGACCAATTATAATACTATAATTACTAATATAAACCCTGATTTAACTCTATTTTAAAAGTAAGCTTATAAAAGAAAATTTATTCTATTCAGTGATGCTCTGATCCAACTCTATTTCAAAAACATACAAATTTTTAATATAAACCTTGATATAACTATTTCAAAAGCTATTTCAAAAACATACTAATTACTAATATAAACCTTGATCTAACGAACTGTATTTTCGAAAGTTAGCTTGTAAAAGAAAATTTACTCAGTCATATCCTAATCTAACTCTATTTCAAAAGATATCTTATAAAACAAGATTTATTCAGAGATTTAAATTTTAAAAAATCTTTCTCATTAACCGATATGAAACACATCATAACCATAGTCAGCCCCTCGCTAATCGATATTAGCCATAACCAACACCTCACTAACCGAGATGAGACACATTATAACCATAGCCAACCCTTTACAAATCGATATTAGCTATAACCAACACCTTATTAACCGATAACCAATACACCACTAACCTATATGAGACACATTATAACCATAGCCAACCCCTTTTACTCCTTTTAGATAGCCAACCCCTTTGCAGAGGGCTTGTAAGTACCTAATCCACCTCAAAATCTAATTCATAAGAAAAAAAATTTTCAAACTCATATAAACCCTAAAAGATCTCTCACTAACCTAATATGGGACACATCAATTCCCATATCAATTCCCATTTCAAATAAAGACTTGGCTATTGTAAATTGAAGGTAATAATACGCAATTCAATCCCAAATGTAAAATTTGAAACATTGAAGTTAAACACAAAACCTGAAACATCCAACACAAAATTACACGGAGGCACAATTTGAAATTCTAGATGTATATAACACCGAAGAATACTACCAAATATGACGAAGCACAGAGGAAATGGTTATTTTGGCTGTCATTGCTTTTCTCTCTCTATGTCTACAGACAGTTTCTTGATATACGAAAGAATCAAGCCACATACAAATACATTCCAGCAAATAACGCAAGAGTACCTACAATACAGAAATAGCGAGTCTAGTCTGAATTAATGCTCATATTTGCACCTCAAATCATTTACACCGAAATAGAAAGAATACCCCGGTCATATACAAACACATTGTAAATGTTATAGACCAGGATTGCATGAACTCTTTAAAAAACATTTGCGTATTAATTGGGTTGAGGCACTGTAGGGGCTCATTAAGAACAACCAACAGTTGATGTCAAAATGTTATTTCCGAACCTGCATTTGGGTTTTCCCAACAGGATACTGAATCTGAAAATGTATAAGCTAGCTTGAATAAATTACACTTACGTCAACAATAGTCTCATAAGCAGCCTCTTCTTTTTCACCATTTAACTAGTATATAGGGGCGAAGGATCTAAAACTTAACAGATTTGTCCAGCTGACTCTGCTCTTCACAAAGAATATCACATCTACCAGCTTCACTTTAATTAGGCTGGCACCATGCAAAGCTGACCGTGTCCAGGACTGTGCTCCAAAGGGTACATAGTTGCACCTTTCACAAATTTTAGATGGTCAATAACAGCCTTTTTGAGGCTTGAAATTGATGCAGGCTTCCTCTTTACTCGCTGCTTTACAAGTGAACAAGTATCAAGTGGGTTCGAAGACCCTGCTCCAACCATCCTACAAATAAAAAGAAGGCATTAAATGCATTTCCAATAAAAACGTTCAGAATAAAATTGGAAAAGAGCAAATAAAACTAATGATGGTTTACCTCAACAATTTCTCTGATGCTACTCTAGCAGCTCTAATTGTATTTCGGCTTGGTACAGATTTCAAAACATGGTTTGGATCAGAACGCAAGGGGGAATGGATTTTGATAAGCTTCACAAGACAAACAGCAACAGTCATCGAGCTAGCCTTATGGCAAATGAAGAGGATGTAGCCTTATAGCTAATTCCGATATTTGCCAAAAAATTGTTGATGTAAGCAATAAATTAAAGAGTCAAACACAGCATATTAAAACATTATCCGGAATATTGCCACCTGGTTACAATGATGTCAAGTTTTGAAGTCCCAGCTCATGGCACATGCTGAACCTTCACTTGTACTGAGCCATATTTATATTATAACAGACTAAATGTCAAGGTTACATCAAGAGAGAAAGGGTGATAGCACTTCAAGACTTACTCCTAAACATTCCATCATCTGGTAGTAAGCCCTACCATGCAGAGGCGTATGACCCTTTCGAGATTCAGAGAAATACCTGGTCCTGAAAGAATATAGTAAAATGCCTCAATCATGTAAACCCATAAAATTGCAAGAAATAAAAACTGACTAAACACATTGTTAAACATAATTCCAATACCATTCTTTATAACCTGGATCCACGGTGAAACCATACATATCTACTGAATCACATATTGAAAGAGCAAATTCAAGAGCCTTGAGCCTTGTTCCCTTTGCTGCTGAACCAAAGGCTGCACCTAACATGAGATATACAGGGTTTGTAATAGGAATTTCCTGCAGAAGAGAAAGTCATGCTCAAAAAGAATTACAAACAAAAGAAAAATTAAAGAAAAGAAAATTTGACAGACATAGGGGAAGAAAAAACTAATTCTCAAAACCTACAGTTGAATAGTATTCACCATAAGCAACGAGACATCTCATATTTTGATATTTGAGCTCAAGAGAGTTCCATATAACAATACTATGCAGCCCAATTTATAGGGCAACATCTTGTTATGTAAGTATAACCCATTATTTAAAAAGAAAACATAACCCAGAAAATTCTGCGCATCCCAATTATATATGCTTAAACAACAAAAATACACCAAACTATAGGCTATGTGCTCAATCAACAATGGCAAAGAAGTTTGGCTACTAGAATTTGGTCTCTCAGATCCTCCAAGTGCTCAAATGATATGAATACAATCCCTTCCTGCTACTCAAAACAGCCAAGAGAGCATGGAAGGATAAAAGAAATAGAATTCAGAAGCAATATTTCAGTTTGTCCTGTAAGCATTCCGAGTAGTGTACAAACTTGTAGCCACACAGACTACATCCCAAAAGTAAAACTCAATCAATCTCATTAACTTAAAACAGTAACATACAAAGAGATAATGACTTTATTTATGTCTTCTGCCCATTATACCCATCAGTAAATACCTCCACGCTTTAGCTGAGCCTAACAGCAATATTCACCTTTGTAAAGCTGACAGTCCATAAAAAAGAATAAAAATTTGGAGGCAAGAACTGTCAGGAGACAGAAGGGTGGTTTGTAAACTACCAAAAGGATTTGTCTAAGAATATTTCATAAATTGAGATCAGAAATTCCACAAATATACAACATAGTTACGGAGTCAATAAGCAGCAGTTTCATACAAAATGTCAATTAAGCCGCACAGGATAAACGTTGCATCATGAAATTGTGAATAAAATATAAAATCTGCAGTATTAAAGAAACTGAACAGAGCTATAAGGCATCATTGATGACCAATAAGATAAAAGCATGCAAGCCAACATCAGGAAGGCTGAATCCTTAGCGAATAATCTAAAACAGAAAGGCAAATACACAAAAAATAATGGAGATAAGGAAACAATAAAAGTTCAGAACTTCAGAAACTGCATTTAACAAATTTTATTTGAGTATTCACTGTTAGAAACAAACTAATGTTTAAAAGAGGAAAAAATAAAAAGTTGTACAATTCACAATTAAATACATCTGTTGCCATAAGAAAAAAAAATTGTTAGGAAAACTAATCCTCTGCAAAAAACTACGTGAGAACAACATACATAACTGGATCATTTTGCTAGTGATGTCATGAATGGTGGTTTTAACAATCAGAAACTCCTTCCTTGTTTCTGCAGTAAATAAGTTCTTAATGTACACATCATAATAAGCAACAGATAGCATAAAAATGGACCGTGTTCATACCATCTAACTCTACGACTTTATCAAGAGCTTTAGCAGATCCTCTATTAAGAAGACGGAACGTACTTTTCTTGCCTACATAATCAATATAGTCCTGCACTGAAGAACAAGAAACATGTAACTAGCAAAGAAACTGAGCAGGTAAAAACAGGAATTAATGGCATCCTGTATAAAAGAAGCTTAACCTGGATTGGAACCCCATTCTATCTAATAAAAACATCATAATCATTGATCTCCTTCTCAAACCTTGTTTTCAAAAGATCTCCTGAGTTACCAATAACAGCACACCTACCAAACTGCCGAGGAGAATATGGTGGTGTTTCTGGCATTACTAGTGAAAGTTTCTCCAAGCATAAAGTTTTGTTCTGACAACGGTTGCTGCAATAGAATGTGAATCTAATCAACTACATGCTCCCTACTCATCAAGTGATCCACAACAATAATCCCAGGACAAGAGCTTTCTACCACAAAGAAAAGTTATTCTTGCATGTCCACTTATAGTTCCTTATGATTTAACGAAGAACATAAAACTTAAGAGGTAAATTTGCACAGTTTGAAAAATCAATAAGGGGGAAGACTGCTAAGTAAAACAATATTTTCATTTAGCATGTTCAGATATATCACAGGCCATTTTACTGAGTTGAAACATGAAAAGAATTGTCTCTTTATCATTGCTGCCAATTACAGGCAGAATTTTACTACTATCAGCATCTGATTAAACTAATAAGACAGGCATCCTCCTTGGAGGACACACTAAACTATACTTATTTTACATGCTTTGTATATATGCATAGAAATATCATTACATAATCTCTCTTCTTATTTTTCAGATGTTATTCATCCAGCGATTGTGCAATACATTATTCTTCCTATATTCCAGTTGCAAGTAACCAGTAGAATACTTACAGTAATACTCCCTTATTAATCCTACACCAAGCGTATTTCTCCCAGCCATTTCGTAAAGCATCAATGTACTCCTTGGTGAGAATTGTTGTACTGTTCCGCACCTGAGCAATCAACTCACTGCATAACAAATCAATTCTAAAGTATGAAACAAACCTAAAACATGTGGATTTACGGGACAGCACCAAGTAGATACACACCGTTCCCAAGCAGCACAGCCTCACAGAGATTAAAGTCAAATGATAAACTTTCAAGTTCTCCAGTTTTAGGATCTCTCTGTTTAAATTCATACACAAACTAAGTAATAATATGCTTTTGAACGGTACAAAAAAAAAAATCGTATTGGAAGATAGTAAAAAATACAGGTAGACTGCTTAATATCATTTGCCCACCTCATAGGGCATACATTTATAATTCTTCAAAAGAATGTGAGCATTAAAAATCAGGTTTCTACATACCCATTTGGGGACAGTATCTCTCGTAAAGTTAATAGTAACTTGGCAATAATTTTTCCCACTGACTGCCTCTAAACCTAATCCATTTGCACTCTGCACCGTCACCAAATGCATTACACAAAAACAATGTTTAAAACAGAACAAGATATATATATACAGCTTGCAGAGTCCATAAACATGATAAATATGATGTGCCTTACAACTGAGCATGAAATCATCCTGTGCCGGTGTCTACTAACTACAAATAATAAATCAAAGACGGCCACAAGAAGATAAACCCATCTTCACCACCATGTGCTTGTAAGATAATTTATCATTTTATTTTCCCAAAAAATTACGGGTATGTAAAAACTATAAATCAAGCTCAGTTATAATAAGAATGAAAAAAAAAAAAAAAAAACGTGCGGAAATCACTTTGTAGAGTCTCCAATGCTTCATAATCTTCATCTGAAATCCCATTATAATCTGAAAATAAAAAAATAAAAGACTCATATTAGAAAAACCATACAAATAACAGAGTATTTTAGCAGGACAGAGAGGGCACACATAAATTGGAGACTTCAGCGCTGTAAATGAGGATGGCAGCTAGTCCAGATACTAAAGCAACTAGAAAACCCAACTGCAGTAGCCTCATCTAACGAAATTTCGATATGGTTTTATGATTTTTCGACGCTGAAGCTGAACAAAACTTGAAAATTAAGGATTCTGAGTAAATCTTGCATGGTTGAGATGATGAATGCTGAACACACTTGCTGGGCCCGGGTGTGGAGTGCGGTCGAGGTTGATTACGCTAATTTTTAATTGCGATGTCAATTGGAATGAAACGCACCGTTTTCAATTTAGCAGACTGAAAGCCCATGTAAGCTCCGATTCTGACCCATGTTTAAAGACGACATTAAAGAAAGAATTATTTTTAAATATTAATTGTGCTAAATCGATCCCACTAATAATGCACCCCTTTTGTCACAGAAATGAATAAGGGGTGTATTCAGACAACAAGAGAGTGAATTTAGCTTATTTAGAAGTTCGGTGTATATGGACTGAAAACCCAATATTCTTGGGCTAAAGTTTTAGATAGAGAATTGACTCTAACAACCCTTCATTTAAGATGGATATATCCATTTTGTGCGCATATTTTTTTTCAAATACATTTTGTACACCTAGCTTAGCCATCCAAAAAAAAAAAAAAATGGTAGTCATGTTCACAATTAAATTTCACTGTAATATTAACTGTCCCTCTGGGGAGAACACTTTCATCGTCAAAACTCCAATTGGGAAAAGAAATCAGAATATTATATTATATAAATACGAAATAAATTTTCAATTATGACGTAAGCAAGATTCGAACTACTAATTTTTTGCAGAGTTATAAAAGTTTTACTAATCAAATTTATTACTACAAAAGAAAAAATGACCATGATTATTATCTTGTTACTGTTAAAATTATTTGAAAACCTTTCATAGAATTTATAAAACATAAAAGTTTTAAATTATTAACCACTTTCAACAAATAGAATATTGAATAAAATATATGTTTCTGTGATTATGAAGTCATAACTACTATGGAATAACAATATAATATTTTAAATGTTATTAAAAAAAATTTAATAAATTTCAATAAAATTAGTGTTTATCAAAAATTCCTTTTAGCTTTATTTTTAAAGTTAAATGGAAACTACTTGTACTAAACATATCCATAGATTCTCAAGTTTAATATAGAATTTCCCTTCATCCATTCATTTTTCTTTTTTCTTTTCCCTTTAAAATAGACATATATGGTTGAGAATAGTGCATGTTGTGATTCAATTAAATCTTAATTATAAAAATTTGTAATTTCCCACATATTTTTAGGAGAATCATGCATGGTGACACCAAAAAATGTTATGGTTAAAATGATGTTGTATAAAGGGAAAATATATATGATGAAAGCAAGTGTCAAGTGGTCTCTATCTTATTTTCCGTCCATTTCTTACTTTTGTTTGGGACAACCCCATGAGCTTTAGGTTTAGCTACAATACTAGTTCGATAAGATAAAGACAGCACCAAAAATATTAAATCAATGTCATCTTCTTCGTCGTCTTCTTCATGACAAAAACAGACAACCCTATTCAATGAAGAAGAGGAAAGAATCCAGTTGCCATGCACCTTTGCTATGACACAGGGAAACCATAGTGGGTGGACACAAAGACCCATTGGCCTTAACCAGTGGCTGCACCGTCTCAAACCACGTGGTCCCACCAAAATGCCTAAATGGGTCAAGCAAAAGATAAATGAAAATATATTATATCAATGCCTAAAACTACAGTTGTATATAGAAACTCATTCATATAAATTTATATAATGATTTTATATTTGTTAAGTCATTTAATATAATTATCTGAGAGTTTTTACCCCTCAATTTAAGTTTTCAAGTGACATATTTTTATCAGAGTAGACTTGATTTTTGTGATCTTGTACTCGAATTGTCCATTAAATAAAATAAGCATTCATATGGGGGAGAATTTTAAGTCTAATATTATTATTCGTATTCCATTTTTATAAAAATAAATAAAATAAATTCATATTAATATAACACCATTGCATTAATTTATAGTATTTAAAGTTTGTATAAATGCTAACATCCTAATATTATTAAATATATAATCAACATCCTTATCTTTTAGCAAGCTAAAATAACAAACACATCGACAAGAATTCGAGTTTTTTTAATGCACTTTGTTAGTTGTTACTTAGCTTGAATTTTTTTTTTTTAAAGACTGTTTATATCTATTTTTGTACATAAATATTGTCTGGATCGTTGTAATCAACCGGAAAACCGACCATGATGTGTTTTTTGTCGTCTCATCAATATTTCCGAGAAGCATCACGACGGGTCCATTATGCTTTTAATCTATTGTATGTGTTAAAGAGCAGTCATTCTCCTAATAATCATAGAGAGAACTCAAAAAATTACTTAATATTCGAAATATATATAAATTCTGTGAAATTTAGAGACCATCGATAACTCTTTCCTTTTAAAATTAATAAAAATTTATTCTTTGTTAATATTATATTTTTTAAATAAATATGGGGAACTAATAATGATATAGAGCGATAGATATAATGAAAGCGAAATCTATTGGATGGTATCCAAAGAATCAAAATGGTATTTTGCTTTTGCTTATAAAATTATACAGACTATTGAATGATTTTGTCCGCTGTGTAATGTTCAACCCGAATTTGAATACGACCAAACAATAAACACTAGGAGACACAGAAAATGACGTGGGTTTGGGATCTCTGTTCATCATATTTACCTTGGAATACCATAAGTAATTAAGGCATTATTTGGTTGGCAATCTTAATTAATTGTTGAATACAGACCTAGATGCCTAGATTCATTAGAATCTATGTATATAGATAACTCGAATATTATGTTTCATCAATAAAAATAGACCATGGAATATAACGAGTGCTCTATTTCTTTCACCCTTCTTTTCAATGTCGCGAGGAGAACCTTGGGCATATAATAACCAGGTCAATTTTAATTATTTTATGAGTATTCAATCACTGACATTTCAAGAACAGCATCTCTTAAATAATTGGAAGTACACCCCTTATTTGATAGAGTAAAAATTATTTACAAGATCATGTTAAAGTAAATTTTTCTAAGTTACATTGGCGTAAAACAACTGATCCTTTTTAAAGTGGGATTAGTACAAGGCAGGGTGGCTACAATGCAGTAGTTATATAGTACAATTAAGTTATTTGTAATTATTACGATATTAAAAGTTAGAAAACTTTCATTTTTTAACATAGGAGATTTAATTTAATAGTTACAAATGACCCATCATACTATATTATGGTTTTACTATATGTTTAGCTTTCAAATATATATATATATATATATTATTTTGACTCTCACAAATTTCAATACTTGTATCTTATAAATTACACAATACAAATTTTAACTTAGCCCTTGTGTGTTATAATAATACAACATGTACTTATGATATGAATTAAAAAGACTTCTTTTAAAAGAGATAAACCAAAAGATATTTTATGATATATCATAATTTTTCTTATTTTAATTTCAACTTACGTATAATTATAAGAAATTGAGGGTATTAATTAATTCAACTGGTAAAATTTCTTGTGGTTATATATCAACATTAAAAGGAAAATAAGAGGTTAAGATATCAGTTATCCTCACAACAATTTAGAAGAAAATTTCTTCTGATTTTCATTTGTGTGTAGACTGTAAAAACGTAAATAAAAATTAAAAAAGTAAAACAGATAATAATTATTAGCAATTCATTGTTAATTAATTATATGTATTTTAATACTTAGCTTACTGTCAATGATGGAAACACAACAGGACTGGCAGTGCCACAATTTCATTTATTTCAGTCAGAGGCTAATGATTGGAAACTGAAAATAATTTAAATTTATTTATATACCTTAGTCTCTAATACTTTAAAAATATAGCATTTCCCTTCCACACTTATATACTATTTTTATATTTTTACCCCTTAAATTTTTATGTATATAATATTTTAGCAATCAAATTTTAAACCCTTTTAGATATACATGTTTCCAACTTCACTATAACATTTTGGCCTTCCAAGTCCCTGCTATAATTCATGTATTTTTAAAGTATAATGCTGACTTATATCTCAAGATTTGGATCCAAAATAACACGTTATTGTCACATTATCTTGCACTCATTGTAAGTCATTTCAAATACTAATATTTCTAAAGTAAATTTTTACACAAACTTTTTTAATGAATTAATTAATATATAAATTAAATTTTTACACAAACATTTTTTATAAACTATTTGATAAATAATGAAAACTTTTACACAGTCTATTTGTATAAACTCACAAGGCAATGTTATATATATTGTTATCACATGCATATTTTATATAATTTACTATCTTTTACTCACATAAATTTTAATTTATTCTTTAAAAAGGTAAAACACATAATAATAATATAACGTTTTCTTATTAGTTGTACAGATAAATTTGCATTAAAATCCACATATGTTCCATACAAAACTGACTACCTACGGAATTAATTTGATGGGTTATATCATTCGAAACTGATTAATCATTATGTGAAAAAAAAAAAAAAAAAAAAAGATTAGGGATAATTGTAGAAATCCATTAATTAATTATATGGACGTCTCTATTCATTATTTACAGTAAAAAGGACCCTGATTTACACGATTAATTTGTACAAATTATGGACACATAGTACTGTAGGGTATAATATATTAGCTGTCATCTCTCTCTCTTTTTATAACGACTGCTAAAATTAAGACTTCTTGCGTTTAAACAATGGAAGATCAAATTAATTGGATATCAAATGTGATCATACATGATTGTCGGCCAGTCACACCATTACAAGAAATCAAACTTATCATGTATGTATATAGACTTGATCAATCACATAAGATGGTGACATACATAAAAGAAGTTTCATCAAGATTAAAATTTGCATATCTTAACTTTATTCAAACATGTATGTTAAAAAGAGCTTAATCATGTTAATTTGTATGTGAAAATGCATGCAAGCTTGCTAGGATCTACCATAACTAAAGGTAGTAAATTAAGTATAGAAATTGGAATACAAATGCCAAATGGCGATATCCCATTCAAGATTTTGATGGGTCATGCATGTATTTATCTGATATGATATAAGATATCGTGACTCATATAATGAAAGTAAACGGTCGAAGTCTCCAGGTATGCTATAATTTGGCAATTCCCTGCGCGCAAAGAGCTTATTTTATTAGTTTTAGAGAAAAAGGAAAATATACTTTTGAAGAAGGCTATTTCCTTTTAGCATATGAAGATTCATTAGTACACGTGACTTCGATTATCTTTTTATTTTTTTTTTACAAGGGTTTGAATTTAATTTTGACCAATGTCAAGCCCATGCAAATATTGTTACTTTTATCTATACTTATATCATATATATATATAAACAAATTATAGAAAGGCAATTGTACATATTTCTTTTATTGCTTCGATATATCTTTTCCTTTACTCGAATCATCAGGTGATCTTGGATTCAGACTTGTCAAGGGAAACACCAGTAGCACTAAATGATCCCTGGACCATTACTTTGTTTTGCTGTTTGCTTTGCTTTGTTTGTAAGCTTGGGAGACACTCATTGAATTGTTCGTTCAAAAGGAAACAGTGCTTACTTCTTAGACTACATGAGTTTAGAAGAATTGACACTTCTAACATATATATATATATATAATGTAATCTAAGAAGTAAGCAATATATATATATATGTTAAATGTAAATTCTTATCGATCTTAACCTAATTCTAGGATATTGTTACTTGTTAGCCTTAATTATAATAAACAAAGAGCACTCAGTGTGTATTAAATTGAATTAATTATGAATTTAATTATCTATATAGCCAGAGAAAGTAACAGTAACACGTACTATCGAGGTGAGCAGAAGAAAATTTTATATTATAATTAATGGCAAAAAATATGACAATATGTTTCATGAACAACAGCATAAGGACCCCAAAAATAATTAAAAATTTTATATATGAAAAACGACCGACGAAAGGACCCAAAAGAAATAGATCGTCCAACTGGTGAGCTACGAATGTCTTAAAACATTTATTAGGTTGTAAGGTAATCCAGCCATCTGGCAGATAAAAAAACCCAAATATTTCTTATCAAGACAGTTATATAATCAATAATTTTATTTCCATTTTTATCAATAAATTTGACAGCAGCTTGAACCTTTTTCTTATCAATATTCCATTTTCAAGACAAATGGCAATGCTTTATGGAAGCACCTTAAGCACATTTCCTGCAGCAAACAGCAAAAGTTAAAGCAAAGGAAAGGGGGAAATCGTAACGATAAACACAGTTCTTTCTGGAGCTGGAATGCAATTTAGACCCTCTTTAAGCTTTGAGACTGGATGAGATTCTATTTACAGATGCTAAAAGAGGATTGAATTTTATTGCTGGATACATTATTTTGCCAATCGAGCAAAGAAAAATCAACATGTGGGTCATCCTGAATTTCAAAAAGAAAAAAGAAAAATGGAAGAAGAACAGATGGGACATACAACCCACATGGATTGTCTGTATATTAAACTGTGGAAACATATAAATTGTTGTTAATTAATATTGGATTGATGAAGGATACTTACAATAAAGAAAGATAAACTATACACGATTATTCCAATGTGTTGATGTTCATATAACAAAATGTTTTCTCCTTTCAATTTTAGTGTGTTTCTTCTGGCTGAATGGTTTGTTGACCAGACAAATGGGGCCTAAAAAAATTGTAATGTGTACGAGACCACTGTTTTGCAGAATAGAGGTGCCTAATTAAGTGCCTTTTTGCGTGCCGACTTAGTTTTTATATGTTTAATCAAATCATTCCTTAATCATTAAAAGTAATTATATGTATATAAGGATATAATTAACTCCTAATTGCCTTTTGTATCTCATTTAAATTATATTGCAATCAATCAAAAGCAATCACAAGAAACGAATTAGCAGTGTTTAATCATGGCCTAGAAATTCAAATTTTGAGGTTGAAGAGTTGACTTATCCAAATACTTGTGATTGACTTTGCCAAACATTAGGGGAAATTATTACTTCATTACCATTCCAATTATTGTAGGATCAATAATGCTTATTTTTGGGGATTTCAGTTAGCATTACTAAATCAGGATTATCAGTGGTTGTATCATAATTATTCTTAAGGAACTTTAAGTTTGATAATTTGGACTTTAAATTTATTTTGAGATGCAGGCGTATTTATTATAATAATAAAAAAAAAAAAAATCCGATGATAGTTCGAGCTCTATATGTGAAAGGGGGAGCATGGCATATATAAAAGATAGATAGACTATACGACTTTATTTAATAAGTATCAAAATTTAATATTTATTGGAGACTTAAATTATTTATTTTAAAAACACAAAAAAAGACTACAAAAGGGTCCCAAACAAAGTTTAAGAATAAAGAAGGAAGCAATTTGCATGATATTTTTCCTACTTGCAAATGAAGTGCTTCAACTCCAATTTGTGAGAGAGAAAGAAGAGAACAAAAAACTAAATAAACAAACAAAAATAAGTGGCCAGAAATTATGAGGATTACCCAATCAAATATCAGATATTCTCAGCCTGATCTCTGTCCAAAATCCTTATAATGAAAAGGTTGGTGTAAAGGGAATCCATCTCTGTTCTATTACAGCCACAAAATACAAGAATTTCAACCCATTCACATTATTAGAATAGTTTTATTGGTTGTTGATGTTGTCGTTCAAAATTTGACGTAAAGAAAAATTTTAAAATAAAGTCGATATCTATCTAAATAATGATGAGATAGATCACCTAAAAAAATTTAGATTCTAAGTTCGGAGTAAGTGTAAGGAAGGTATCAGGCACCCTACAACTTCCTTAAAAACGGTTACCAAAAATATTGATCTTAAATTTTAATTTTTTAAAATTTACCCTTATTTATAATTTTTACTAAGAGAAGGGAGAA
>JAWDEX010000002.1:786736-798227 GCA_035221805.1 Trichilia hirta | reverse complement strand
TATCTACTGAATCACATATTGAAAGAGCAAATTCAAGAGCCTTGAGCCCTGTTCCCTTAGCTGCTGAACCAAAGGCTGCGCCTAGCACGAGATATACAGGATTTGTAATAGGAATTTCCTGCAGAAGAGAAAGTCACATTCAAAGAGAATTACAAAGAAAAAAAGATTTCGCAGACAGGGGAAGGCAAAAAGGTAATTCTCAAAACTTCCAGTTGGACAGTTTCACTATAAGCAACAAGATAACATCTCACATTTTGATATGTGAGCTCAAGAAAGTTCCATAAAACAATACTCTGAGGACCAGTTTACAGGGCAAAATCTTGTTATGTTAGTAAGTAACCCATTACCCAGAAAATTCTGGGCATCCCTTTTATCTCTTCTTAAACAACAAAGAAGTTGAAACTATAGCCTACGGCCCCAATCACCAATGGAAAAGAAATTTGGCCACTGTAATTTGGTCTCCAGAGCCTCCCAAAGCTCAAATGATCTGTCTATGAACCATCTCTGCTGCTCGAAACAAACAAAATAAACAGAGACCATGGGAAGATCAAAACAATCATACAGTTTGTCCAGTAAGCATCCCGAATAGTGTACAAACTTGTAGCCAAACAAACTGTATATATCCCCAAAGTAAAACTCAATCAGCCCATACAAGCAAAGAGATAATGACTTTAATTATGTCTTCTGCTGATTATGCCTATACCAGCAAATACCTCCATGCTTAAGCCTAGTCTAAGAGCAGTATTCACCTTCGTAAAGCCAATGGTCCATAAAAAAGAAAACGAATTTGGAGGCAAGAGCTGTCAGGGCACAGAAGGCTGGTTTGTAAACCACCAAAAGGATTTGTCTAAAAATATTTCATAATTGAAGATCACAAATTCCACAAATATACAACATTGTTGACGACTCAATACACAGAAGTTTCATACAAAACATCATTTAAGGCCACATAGTATAAAGGTTTACTCGTGAAATTGTTAATAAAACATACGATTGCTGTAGAAAAGAAAAGGAACAGAGATATAAGGCATCTTTTATGACCAATAAGATAAAAGCATGCAAGCCCACATGAGCATATATAAACATGAAGAAGACTGAGTCCCCAGTAAATAGTCCAAGATGGAAGCCCAATACACAGGCAATAATTGGAAAGAATGCAACAATAAAACTTCAGAACTTCAGAAACAGTGTGTAACTTTGAGTTTTCACTATTAGAAACAAAAAGGCTTACAAACCTATAACTAACGTTTAACAAAATGTTTAAAAGAGAAAAAAAATGAAAAAAAAAAGTTGTATGAAGCACAATTAAATACATCTGTTGCCATTGAAGAACAATTTGTTAGGAAAATTAATCCTTTATGAAGCAACAACATGAGAAAAACATTCGTACCCGGATCATCTTGCTCATGATGTCATGAATGGTGGTTTTAACAATCAGGACCTCCTTCCTTGTTTCTGCAGTAAATAAGTACTTAGATGTACATCTCGTAATATGCAGCAGATAGAACAAAAAGTCGACTGTGGTCATACCATCTAACTCTACAACCTTATCAAGAGCTTTGGCAGATCCCCTATTAAGAAGACGAAACGTGCTTTTCTTGCCCACATAGTCGGTATAGTTCTGCATTAAACAACAAGAAACATGTAATTAGAAAGGAAACTTGGTGGGTAAAAAGCAGCAGAATTACCGGCATCCTATATAACAAAAGCTTAACCTGGATTGGGGCCCCGTTCTCTCTAACAACAACATCATAACTATCAATCTCCTTCCCAAACTTTGTTTTCAAAAGATCTCCCGAGTTACCAATAACAGCACACCGACCAAACTGATGTGGAGAATATGGTGGAATTTCAGGCAGTACTAGTGAAAGTTTCTCCAAGCATAAAGTTTTGTTCTGACAACGGTTGCTGCAATAGAATGTGAAACCCATCAACGACATGTTCGCTGCTCATTAATTAATCCACATAATCCCAGAAAAAGAACTTCTCAAGAACTTTCTACCACAAAGAAAAGTTATTCTTGCCTGTCTGGTCACGGTTTCTTATGATTCAATGAAGAAAATAAATCTTAAAAGGAAAGTTTACACAGTTTGAAGCAAAAAGAAGGGATAAGAGTGCTAAGTAAATTAATATTTTCATTTGGCATATTCGGATATGAGACCGTTTCATTGAATTGACACAACTCTATCATTGCTTCCGACTGCATGCTGGGTTTTACTACTTGCAGTATCTGATTAAACTAATAAGACTACCATCCTACTTGGGAGGACACACTAAACTATATTTATGTTACCTGCTTTGTATATTTGTATAGAAGAAAATATCATTTCATAATCTCTCCTCACCTTTGGATTTTATTTCATCCGGCCATTGTGTAATACATTATTCTTCTTTTATTCGGTTACAAGTCACCAGTAGAATACTCACAGTAATACCCCTTTATTAATTCTACGCCATGCATACTCCTCCCAGCCATTTGGTAAAGCATCAATGTATTCCTTGGTGAGAATTGTTGTACTGTTCCGCACCTGAGCAATCAAATAACTGAATAACAAATCAATTCTAAAGAATAAAACAAATCTAAAACAAGTACATTTACAGGGAAACACCAAGTAGCAAACTCACCCGTTCCCATGCAGCTACAGCCTCACAGAGATTAAAGTCAAATGATAAACTTTCAAGCTGTCCAGTTGTAGGATCCCTCTGTTAAAATTTCATACATAAACTAAGTTATAATATACTTTTGAACGGCCCCACAAAAATTTTTTGGGATTGGATGATAGCGAAAAATACAGTTAAGACTCCTGAATAATATTTTCCCACCTCATAGGGCATGAGATACATTTATAAGCATGCAAGCATTAAAAATCACATTTCTACGTACCCATTTGGGGACAGTATCTCTTGGAAAATTAATCGTAACTTGGCAATAACCTTTACCACTGACAACCTCTAAGCCTAATCCATTTGCACTCTGCACCATCACCAAAAGCATTACATAAAAATAATGTTGAAAATCAAACACGATAAATATACACAACTTGTAGAGGCCATAAACGTGATAAATATATGTATTACAATCGAACATGAAATCAACATCTAGGTATGTCTAATACCTACAATAATAAATCAAAGACAACCACAAGAAAACAAACCCTTCACCACCTAGTTCTTGCAAAATCATTTTATTGGCCCAATAAACTATTCTTATATAAAAACTATAACTCAAATCTCAGTTACGATAAGAAAAAAAAAAAAAAACTAACCACACACTTGCGGAAATCACTTTGTAGAGTCTCCAATGCTTCATAATCTCCATCTGAAAGCCGATTATAATCTACAAACAAAAACTCATATTAGAAAAATCATACAAATAACAGAGTGTTTATCAGGAGAGAGAGAGCATACATAAATTGGAGACTCCAGTGATGTAAATGAGGATGGTAGCGAGTCCAAATGCTAAAGCAACTAGAAAACCCAACTGCAGTAGCCTCATCTAATGAAATTTCGATATAGTTTTATGATTTTTCGATGCTGAAGATGAACAAAACTTCAAAATTAAGGGCTCTCAGTAAGACGTTATATGGTTGAGATTGATAAAATGATCAAGAACAAAGTTGCTGGCCATGGATCTGGAGTGCTGCACAGTCGGATTGCAACGTTCCTTAAGAGTGATCTCGATTCGAATGCAACGCACCGTTTTCTGTTTCCTGGGAATTATATTTTTGAAAGCTCATATAAGCCCAGATTGTATTCCAAAGTTTGGTGCTTCCTAATTGCACAAAATTGAGCGTATTTAGATCTTCAGTGAGGTGAATTTAGCTTACTCAGGGAGTTAGGTGTGTGGACTGAAAGTCCAATACTCTTGGGCTATAGTTCAGGCTGACTCTTGAAGGCCAATAACGCTTAATTTAAGAAGATGGATCTGTTTTGAGCGCGTTCGTTCTTTCAGAAAAAAAAATACATTTTGTGCACATACGCAGTTATCCAAAAAAAAAAAAAGGTGGTAATGCATGTTCACAATTAAACTTAATTATGATATTAACTATGAATTGAGAAAAGAAAGCAGTATATTATGTTATATAAATATTAAATAAGTTCTCAATAATGATGCAATCTATTGCACAATTATAAAAATTTTACTAATTAAATAATTATTATCTTGTTACTGTTAAAATTATTTGAAAAACCTTCATGAAATTTGAAAATATAAAAGCTTGAAATTATTAACCATGCACATTCAACAAGTGGAATACTGAATAAAGGGTATGTTTAGTATTAAGTTATTGTGGTTTCAATTTGGGATGAAAATTTAATATTTGAAAATATTTGAAAAAAAAATTAATAAATTTTAATAAAAATTAGTATTTAACCCCACCCCACCCCACCCACCCCAAAAAAAAAAATCAACTTTGTTTTCAAAATTAAATAGAAACCACCAACGCATGGTATATAATTAAAATTACCGTCTCTTTTTATTTATTTATTTTTTTTTTTGTTTTCCCTTTAAAACCGACATATATAGTCAAGAATAAATAGTACATGTTGTTATCCATATTCAATTAAATTCTTTAATTTCCCACATAACTCTTACTAGACAGCGTGCATGGTGACACAAAAACATGTCAGGGTTAAAAAGATTTTGCATGAAGGGAAAATACATAAGAGTACAAAACATATATATAGCAAGTGGGATCTATATTATTTTCTATCTATTCTTGGGACAATCCAATAAGCCTCAGGTTTAGCTATAGTTGTAGTTAGATAAGATGAAGGTACCACCAAAAATATTTAGTCAATGTCATCTTTTCATGACAAAAACAGACACCCATAGTCAATGAAGAAGAGGGACGGATCGAATTGCCATGCACCTTTGACAGAGAAACCATAGTGGCTGGACCCACGGACACAATGGCTGCACCGTCCCAAACCATATGGTCCCCCCCAGTAGCACAAAATGAGTCAAGCCAAAAATAACATCTCTCTCTCTCTCTCTCTCTCTCTCTCTCTCTCTCTATCTATATATATATATATATATTAAATTGCAATTGCATAACAAACTTATTCATACAAATTAATGTAACAGTCTTATAGTATTACTCATTTTTAATATGCAAACTGATATATCAGTTATATATTTGTAGAGCTACTAAATATAATTGTGTCAATCTTTATATTTTAGATTAAGTGCAATTTAATATGATATGAGAGTAAACTTATCTTACGGTCCTGTATTCAAATTGTCCATTAAATATACCAAACTTGTATGCGAGAAAGAATGTTAAATTTAATGTTATTATCCATATTTTATATTTTTTTGAAAATAAAAAATAAATTATATATAATATGTGATATTAATATAACTTTATTGGATTGATATATTCAAGTGTCAACATCCCAAAATTATATCAACATCCAAGCTAAAATAAAAACAATTCAATAAGAATTCAAATTGAGAATATTTGACGGTTTTTCTATTCAATTTGTCAGTTTGATATATATATATATATATATTTTAGTACACCACGACTCCGACATGTTTTTAGTTATCTTCTCGATGTTTCCGAGAAGCATCGCGACGGGTCCATTATGCTTTTCTTCTCTTTTGTGTGTCAAATGGCAGCCATTCTCCGAATATCCGTAGAGATAACTCGAATAATTACTTGATATTCGAAATATAAATTCTATGAATTTTAGAAATCATCATTAACTCTTTTCTTTTTTATAATTAAAATTAATCAAAAAAATTTCCTATCATTTAAATTTATTCTTTAATTTGACATTTTTTTAAATAAATATGGAGAATTAATAATGGTTTATTACTTCTTTATACATATAGTTATATGTAGGTTCCGATAGATAAAACGAAAGCGAAATCTTTTGGATGGTATCCCGAGAACCAAAATGGAATTTTGCTTTTGCTTCGGCTTATAAAACTATACAAACGATTGAATGGTTTTGTCCGTTTTGTTCTTCCTGAATTTGAATGCTACCAAACAATCTATACTACGATACACAGAAAATGACATGGGTTTGGGATCTCTCTTTAACATATTTACCTAGGAATAGAATAAATAATTAAGGCATTATTTAGTGGACAATTTTAATTACCTGTTTTATTTCCTTCTTCTTAATTATTAATTGGTAAGTACCTAAATTAATTAGAATATTCATACATGCAATATCAATTATTTTAGCCCCCCTCATGATTAGTGTTATAGGCTCTTTTCTAAAATGCCGTCAGAGCACGTGATGCCGCAAGAGCACGTGATGCCGCCAAATTCTCTAACTTGACCAGCCAACTGCACACAGCATAGTGAGGCTTTATAGCGATAGCGAATTAATTAGTTACAAGCACACATAACATTATAATTAATGCAACATACTTGTAATAAAGAGGCACCAAACTCAATACTTTTCATTAATCATAATAACAAAGCATTTACAAGTTACGCCCGTAGATCATACAATCACCAATCAATACAACATGGATCAATACACAAGAGATACAAATGTAACGTGTCTATAAGCACTCCTATACATTTAATCTAAACGCACAAGTTGAACCGAGTGTCAAAACAATCCCGATCCTTTAGAGCGTCAGTAGCACAATCCGTTGCGCCATCGAGTCCTTGCCCAACTTGGGGACATGAGCCCATACGCAATGCTTTGTCTCACAAGCTCTGCTTGCATTGCACTTACCTGGGCTAGCTCAGGTCATCGCTCACGTTCATGAGCCAATGCCCGTACACTATGTGCGGCGTGGCACCCATACCTCTCGCATGATAGCAATGCACACACGCTTGCCCTACTTGCATGCGCGCATAAGTAGCACCATGCCACATCCTTCCTTATGTAAGCGTTAATGGGTGTGGCACCTTATACGTTTTGCATGCGGTCTGTCGTATGTGCCCATTGAGTGTGGCGCATTTTTGCACCTTGGCGCTTGCTTGTTTCGTGCCTGCGCCTTTGTTGCACGTTCCAGCAAACTTGCAACACCGTCTTACTTCTTGCTCATATGCACCTTTGCATATGCTCATGTCTGCTCGGCCCAGCACAAGGCGTTAAGCCAAGCCTGAGCAAGTATGGTTAATTCAAGCCTTATGACAAACCACCCCCTTTAATTAAGCCCAACGCCTTCGTCGGTTGTGAGTCGAGGTAGGTCTTCATTACTTTCTCAAATTGCCATAATATAGCTTTCTTTTCCCAACTAGCATCCGCTTCGCTCTCGCCCTTCCACTGAACAAAGTATTCCGTTCTTCTATTTTTCTTACTCTGCCCCAATACTCGATGACTAGTGATTTTCTCTATCTCCTTGTCAAACTATTTTTGGATAATCGGTGAAGCTCACTTGACTTGTTAGCATTCTAAATCTATCAAGTCCTCATGGTAAGGCTTAAGAAAGCTAATATAGATTGTAGGATGGATCTTTAATCTCTTTGGCAGCTGCAATCTATAAGTTATCTTGCCCACCCTTTTTATCACTTTAAAGGGACCATCATACTTTGGCATTAATCCCCGATGCACTACCTAGCTACTGATTTTCTTTCATATCTGCGGAGTCAATTTCAACAAGACTTTGTCTCCCACATTGAACTCTAGTGATTTTCAGCCCGCATCCATATACTTCTTCATCCGTCGCAAAGCCTTCTCTATGCTATCTTTTGCCATATCTAGCAATTCTTACTTGTCTTGCGCAAACTTGTAGACGATGAAGCATTTTCCTTCTGAGCATTGCTTCACAACTTCCTGAGGAGTCAATGACTGTTGTCCCAAGACAATCTCAGCTAGACTTGTTCCTGTTGATGATGATCTGTGAAGGTTGTAGCAAAACTGTGCTGAATCTAGCAAGTCTACCCAATTCCTCTGACTCGCGATTACATAGTATCGCAAGTATTTCTCTAGCAGTGCATTCACCCTTTCAGTCTACCCATCAGTCTACGGGTGATTGGCGGTAAAAAACTTCAACTCCGAACCTATCAAGTTGAAGAGTACTGTCCAAAACTTGCTTGTGAATCTTACATCTCGATCACTCATGATGTCCCTTGGTATTTCGAAATATTTCACCATATGTTTATAAAACAACTCTGCTACCTTGTCTGCTGAGCAAACATCTGGTACTGCTATGAATACCCCATACTGGGAAAATTGATCCATCACCAATAGAACCAATTTCAAACCATCTGCCTTAGTTATTCCCGTAATAAAGTCTATTGACACTGACTGCCATAATTTCTCCGGTGTTGGTAAAGTTTGTAAAAAACCCGACGTCTTTCTTTTCTCCGTCTTGTCTAGTTAGCACACTAGACAAGTCTTAACATACACATGTATGTCCTTCTCTATTGCAGGCCAATAATATGAGCATCCTAACAATGCCATCATTCGCTCAACCCTTGGATGTCCAACCTACTAAGAGTCATGTGTCTCTTTCAACAAGGCCTTTCTCATGTCCCCACTTGTAGGAACATATAGTCTTTCACCTAATGCGTAGATTAAGTTATCCTTGACCCAGTAACTCTGCACAAGCCCTTGCTTGATTCTCTCGCAGAGTTTTTGATACTCAGTATTTATGTCTGCTTGGTCTCAGAGTTGGTCATCTACTACCTGATTTTGCCTCCCAGGCTTATGTACCCATACGAAGTTATATTCGACAAGAAACTCTTTCCACCTTGCCTACTTCGAAGATAGCTTCTTCTGTATCTTGAAGTAAGTGTTAGTTATATTATCTGTTACCACAGAAAAAACTGTGCCTGGGAAGTAATGCCTCCATGTGCCTAAGTAATGCACTACTACTGTCATCTCTTTTTCGTTTGTTGAGTACCTCTGCTCAGCATCCTTCAACTTTCTACACTCAAAAATAATTGGATGGCCTTCTTAAACTAATACACTATCAATGGCTCTATTCGAAGCATCCGTGTGCACTTCAAATGGCACTTCAAAGTCTGGCAGCTTGAGTATTGGCTCTAAAGCTATAGCTTGCTTTAGCTCATCGAATATTATTTAGCATGCATCTATCTATTCCCATCTTCAATCTTTTCGCAGCAAATTAGTTAATGCATTTACCTTCTTGAAGTAACTCTTGATGAACTTCTGATAGTAGTTCGCTAACCCCAATAATGATCAAAGTTCGACGACCTTTTTTAACACGGGCCAATCAAGAATAGCTTTCACCTTACCCTTATTCATCCAAATTCTACCTTGGTTCACCGAATGACTAAGGAATATGACTCTTTTTTGACAGAATTCGCATTTTTCCTTTTTAACAAATAGCTGATGCTTTCGCAGCTTCGAGAACACCAACTTCAGGTGTCGCAAGTGTTCCTCTAACGACTCGCTGTACACCATAATATCATCGAGGTATACTACCACAAAGCGATCAAGATATTTGTAGAGCAAATCATTCATCAAGTTGCAAAAGGTTGTCGAGGCGTTAGTTAACTTGAATGACATTACAAGAAACTCATATAACCAGTATCTTGTCACACAAGCTGTCTTTCTCTCATTCCCTTCTGTGATACACACTTGGCAATACCTTAATCTCAAATCAAGCTTCATGAAAAAGACAGTCTTTTCTAGGCGATCGAACAATTTCTCTATATTGAGGGCATGATACTTGTTCTTCATCGTTACCTTATTCAATGCACGTTAGTTTATGCACATTCACATTGAGTCGTCTTTCTTCTTTTGAAACAAAACTAGTGCACCAAATAGAGCCTTAGAAGGTTAGATGTACCCCGTATGCCAAAGCTCGTTCAATTATTTTTGAAGTTTCACCAATTTAGAAGGCACCATCTGGTAAAAAGCCTGTCTAGGGGGTCTTGCACCAGGTTTTAACTCGATGATATGGTCCACCGTACACCTCAGTGGTAGGGTTTTGGAAAATTTTGAAGTATTAAATCTATAAAGTGCTCTAACAATCTTACGTATTTATTAGATACTTCAACAACCTAATCTGGCTTTACTTAAACCAATTCCGCTAAGTAGGAACATTCTCTCTTCTTCAAACCCTTTTCAAATTAATTAGCATATCAGAGTGACGGCTCTGCTTTACTCCCATGTACCACGAACTCACATGGCACAAAAAATGGGATCTCTAGGCCTATTATCCATAAGTTCCTTGCATACGAAATTGCATACACCATTGCCGTAACAAAGAATTCTATTTTGAGTATTAACTCAAAGTTGTCAAGGGGCATGATTGTAAAATTCATTATCTTTTCTCAAAGCCCTACCCTTAGGCTCCCTGTTGTCACCCCTTGGACTGCCACTCTTGATGAGTTTACAGTCTTCATCTGCTTTTGCGTTGCTAACACTTCTAGTCTAATTTGCGATATCTCTCGTACAACTAGAAAGTTAGTCATGGCTTCTATATCGAGCATGGCCCAAATTGGCACTCTATTAATCTGAACTATCATGCACATGAGCCTTTGAAAAGAGTCATCATACTTCACTCACTCCCTCATGGCATTGAGCAGCTCTAGCGTATTATTTATAAGTGTTTGTTTCTCTGACTTTGGCGTCTCCTTCTGTATCATCAAAGTATGCAACTTCTCCCTTTTCTGGCACTCTTTTACCCTGTGTGGCCCATCATAAATAAAGCACCCTATGCTCTTTGATGTCTGTTATTTTCTTTACTTTCCTAGTTTGGTGGGCTTGCTGGTTCTTGACTTTTTTTTCCCTTCACTTTTAACATAGCCAGCCTATTTGCCTTTCCCCACTTTCTTTTGTTCAGTTGAGGACGGTGTACTGAACTTTAAATCCACTAAGCCTTCTATAGCAGCAATTGCATTAGGCAAGTCCTTGACTACCTGTCTTCTAAGCTCCATTTGAGCCCATGATTGCAATTTCGGTATGAAGTTGAATTCTTGATGTCCAACATCAAAGAACTAAATTCTTTCACATAATCCTGCTTGGTTTCGGTATGCTTCAACTTTTTCAATCTCTCTCTGGTGATCCAACTTCCATTGCCAGATAGGAATTGGCTTTGCAATTTCTGTTTGAATGAATCCTATATCTCTATGATTGGTCAGTCTAAATCAGCATCCTCTTGAAGCCTACTCCGTCACCAAAGCTTAGCATCCACTTCGAGATACATACTAGCGATATTGACCTGTTCTACACTTGGCACATTGGTAGCCTTAAAATACTACTCTGTATTCTATAAGAAATTCTCTAACTCCTTGGCATTCCGTGTGCTTATGAAAGCCTTGGGCTCTGGCACCTTGATCTTTGGGAGCTTCTCCTCTGAAGACATGATAGTGTTACAAATCAAATGTTTCATCGATGCTGTCACCCCCTCAAGGTCTTGGATATTTGACTTTAAGACCTCTGTCATAGCTATAACATTCTCTATTACCCGTTCAGCTTTTCGAAGAATTTCTCAACAAAGCTAGTGAAAGCTTGTTTGAGGTTATTAATTTTTTTTGTCTGTATTACAACCACTTCAATCAACGGAGTGGCCTCTGGCTCTATTAGGCCTACTATAGCTTCC
>JAWDEX010000002.1:752795-781437 GCA_035221805.1 Trichilia hirta | reverse complement strand
TGATCTCTCAAATAATTCGAAACATATCCATTATTTCATTGGGTAAAAATTATATACAAGATCATCTTAAAGTGTATTGTTAGAGAGCACGGTTACAATGCAGTCGTCGCATGGTACAACAAATATTCTATCATTATTGCTCTGTAGATTTAATTCAACGGTTACAAGTAGCCCGTTAAAAATATTATACACATGGTAATAATATAATATTATTTTATTAATTTATATAAGCAAATTTGTATAAAAATTAATTATGTAGCATACGGAACTGACAACCTACTACAACAGTGGGTCATATCATTCAAAATTGACTAATCATTATTGAAAAAAAAAAAATAATCTTATGGATAATGGTTGAAAACCATTAATTACTTATGTCAACGTCTTTATTTATGATTTATTGTAAAACGGACTAGACCTGCATGATTAATTTGTACAAATTATGGACATGTAGTACTGTAGAGCATGATATATTAGCTGCCATCTCTCTTTTTTTATAACGACTGCAAAAATTAAGACTTCTTATATGTATCAATGATAGACAAACCAAAGTAATTAGATATCAAAGGTGAGCGAGCATACATGATTATCGGCCAGTCACAACATTTCACGAAATCAAACTTTTTATGCATCTATATGGACTTGATCGATCACATAATATGGTGACATACATACCATAGAAGAAGTTTCATGAAGATCAAAATTTGTACGTGGGTTACACGCATATCTTATCCTTATTCAAAGCTGGCTAGATCGATCCACCATAATAAAAAGTAATTAACTACGCATATACGTTAGGATACAAGTGCCAAATGGCCATATCCCATTAAAGATTTTGATAGGTCATGCATGTCTTTACATGACATGATATGATATGACATGATATACGATGACCTATATAATGAAAGTAACGAGCGAAGTCTCCAGTTATGCTAATGATGTGGCAATTCCCTATATGCAGAGAGATTAATTTAGTTTTAGAAAAAAGGAAAATATATTTTTGAAACGGGTCATTTCCTTTTAGCATATATGACGATTCATTAGTACATATCAATTCAATTATCCTTTTGTTTTATTTTTATATGGATTTGAATTTAAGTTTGATAAACTATCTAGGTTTGTATTAGATATAAGTATACAAATTATACAAAGCCAATTGTATGTATATATATATTTTTTGTTTCGGGATATCTTTTCTTTTTACTAATTTACTCAAATCAATCACTGATCATGGAATATACGTTGGATCTTAATTAAATCATATGAGCAAATAATTATATATTACGAGTTATCATAATTAAGTTCAATTTAATTTAAATAATCTAATATTATTTAAGTAATATGTGCTTTCATATATTTAATTAAGTATGAATTTTAATATGTATAAAGACTTGGCTTTGTTCTTATTTTATAATAGCCAAATAAAAATAAATAGTATGAGTTATTCAATGATTTACGATTTCTTGCACCTATTAGATTTATAATTCTTGGGTTAAAGTAAAAAGACACTATTATCCTAACCTTCGTATTCAATCTTAGAAGATTTATAGCGAAAACTCTGTAATTTCAGAATAAAGTCATGATTCAGGCGTGATTAAGCATATTTAAGCTTATTCCCGATAATATGATACTAGAATTTTGTAACAACAATGCAGACTTGTCAAAGGGAAGCACCAGTAGTAGTACACGATCCCTGGACCATTTCTTTGTTTCGCTTTTGCTTTACTTTGCTTGTATGTTTGGGAGACGCTCATTGAATTTTTCGTTCAAAGGGAAACATTACTTCTTAGATTAAATGAGTCAGAAGAATTGATACTTTTAATTTTATAACTATAAAATTATAAACTAATTCTATGATATTGTGATTTATTAGCTAATTAAACCAAACAATGTGTACTCAGTATATATTAAAATCAATTAATTTTGAATTTACTTATTGATATAGACAGAGAGAGTAATAGTAACACGTACTATCGAGCTGGGTAGAAGAAAATTTTATATAATAAAAGGAAAAAATATGAAAATGTGTTTCATGAACAATCAACACAATGACCCCAAAAGGAATTAAAAATATATATATGAAAAACAAACGACAAAGGGGACCCAAAAAAAAGCAGATTGATCAATTGGTGAGCAACAAATATGTTACAACATTTACCAAGTTGTTAGGCAATAGAACCATCTGGTAGGAAAAAATCCGAGTAGTTCTCGTCAAGACGGTAATGATATATTAATAATTTGATTTCAGTTTTTTGAAATAAAGATGACAGGAGCTTGAACCTTTATCTTATCAATATCCCATTTTAAGCCAAATGGCAATATTTTATGAAGCACTCTACACACATTTCCTGCAGTAAACAGCAAAAATTAAAGCAAAAGAATAAAAAAAAAAAAAGGAAATCGTAATGATAGACCCAGTTCATTCTAGAGCTGGCATGCAATTTAATCTCTCTTTAAGCTTTGAGAAGGGATGAGATTCTGTATACAGATGCTAAAAGAGGATTGAATTTATTGCTGGAGCATTTACATATATTATGTTGCCAATCGAGCAAAGAAAAATCAACATGTGGGTCATCATGAATTAAAAAAGAATAAGAAGAGCGGATGGAACATAAAACCCACATGGATTGTCTGTATATTCAACTGTGTAAACATATAAATTGTTGTTTAATTAATATTGGATCCATGCAGGATGCTTACAATAAAGAAAGATTAATTATGAATGATGGCTCCATTGAAATTGATGTAGATCTAACAAAATGTTTTCACCTTTCAATTTTAGTGTGTTTCTTCTATCTGATTGGTTGGTTAAGCAGACAAATGGGGCCTAAAAATTTAGTAATGTGTACAAGATCATTGTCTTGCAGGCTGGAGTGGCCTAATTAAGTGCCCTTTGGCATGCCGACTTAGTTTTTATATGTTTAATCAAATCATTCCTTTGTCATTAAAGTAATTGTATGTCTACAAGGATGTAATTAACTCCTAATTGCCTTTTGTAGCTCATTTAAATCATATTGCAAATCAATCAAAAGCAATCATAAGAATGGAATTAGCGGTGTTTAATGGCCTAGAAATTCTAATTTTGAGGTTGAAAAGTTTACTTAGAATTGGACTTATCGAAATGCTTGTTATTGACTTTGCCAAACATCGGGGAAATTATTACTTCATCACTACAATTATTGCAGGATTCAATAATGCTTATGTTTTGAGGATTTTTGTTAGTATTACTAAATGAGGATTATCAATATTTGTATCCAAAATATTCTTATATTTTAAAGGAAGTTAAAGAGTGATAATTTGAATTTTAAATTTATTTTTGAGATGCATGTGTATCTATTACAATAATATTCCAAATACAAAATATTTATACAAATTAATGTGACATAATAATATTAATTATCACTTATTATTTTATATTATTTATAGTCTTTAATTGTATTAAATTTATATTTAATTGAATTAATATTATTATTGTATTTTATAGTTTGTATAAAGAATTTATATTTGTAATATTATTCCTATTTATATATAAAAAAGTGATAATGGTATTTATAATGAGTCTATATATATATATATATATATATATATATATATATATATAGGTTGTAAATTATATTTTTAAGTTTAAAATCAGAAAAATTGTTCACTCCCTCTCCATAATAAAGAGTAGACATCAAATAAATTAATTATTAGAATAAACATTTGAATTTATTACAAATTTACTCCATGAATATATATATATATACACACTCGCGACAAAAAGGGAGCATGACATATATAAACTAATAAAAGATATATAGGCTATAATTTTATTTCATATTTATCAAAAATTAATATTCATCAAACACTTAAATTACTTGTTTTAAAAGCACAACAAGAACACCGCAATAGTATCTCAACCAAGGGCAAACAGTAAAGAAAAAGCAATTTGCATAATATTTTTCCTATTTGCAAATGAAGTAATTCAACACTAACTTGTGATAACGATAGGAGAGAACAAAAAACATGAAAAATAAAAAGAAGTGGCCAGAAATCATGATGATTATCCAATCAAATGAATACATACACACGCACAAACACATAAATATAACTGTCTAAAATCGTTATGATGAAAAAGTCGGTCTAAGGGGAAGGGTTTTGGTGAACAATGCCAAAAAAAATATAAAAAATAAAAGAGTGGTAAAAAATCATGAAGATTACCTAATAAAAATGAAACAAACATATATATATATATATATGCTTTCAGTCTGATATCTATTCAAAATCGTTATAATGTAAAAAGTCAGTATAAAAAAGAGTTTTGTTAAACGGTGCCCTAAAGACACTAATTAAGGTCATCATATTTAATAAATTATATTTTTAAATGCACAAAAAATTCATTAATTACTTTATTAAATACAAAAAATTATTATATATAATAAATATAAAATTTTTAAACAGTGTCTGAAGAGCAAAATCCTAAAAGTAAATTCATTTTTGTTCCATTAAAGCCCAAACATACAAGATTCCACCATTCATGTTATTGGAATAGTTTTGATGGTTGTTTTTCTAGGGTTTTTCTTTCAAAAGATAACGGTAAAAGTAACTGTAATAACTGGAAAGCACCACAAGAATTCAATTGTTTACAATAATGGCTATTCATTTTCATTTTAACACATATAAAATATATTTTACATGAAATAAATTCTGATGAAAATAACAATAAAGTGTCTGGCTCTTGGAATTTGTGCACGGTCAACCTTTTAGAGTCAATATGGACAGGAACAATGGATCTGAAATAAGATCTGTTATTAATTTGGTCGGTTCTATCTGTCCTTTGTGTTCTTCTTCTTCATCCATTGATGTTGCTGCTGCCCCGCTTTATCTACTTTAATTTTATCATCTTTCAGATGCCGCTTTACTCTCTCTCTCCATTGTAACAATAGTTTTTATATTTGCTGAAGATTGAAGAAGCTCCCCCTTCATTGAAACTGATAAAAAAGAAAGCTGTTATGATGAATTTTTTTGCATCTGAAATATACTCCTCTTCTTTTATTTTTTTTTGGATTCTCATTATAGTTGGCTATGGTATCTATCTCCTTCCTTGCAAGCTGGAAATGATAAATATATTCATGGAAGTCAAAATCAAGAAATAAAAACACAATATGATACATCTTTTTTATTAAATGAGTGTTTAATATTTTTATTTATTTATGGCCACATTTTGTTTTATAACATGAGAGTTGAGACAAGACATGAGCACTTACCAGATGTTTGTAGGGTAGCTTAATGTCATATATCAATGGAAAGAACACAAATTGTTGGTGAACCCAGATGGATTAAGAAACTTATGTTTTTGTTCTTCCATATCCCACAATAGACTACCATTATCCTGAAAATGACACAATAATTTGTCAAATGCAGTTAGAAACATTTTATTTTATTTTTTAAGTAATTTTGTGTCTTCTCAAAAATAATAATAATAACTGAAAGTAATTTTGTGAATGTTAATTTAGAGAAGATGGAATGGATAGTTGGATTGTGGACTAAAAGTGGTTTGTATTTTCATGCACTTAAAAAGTTGTATACCTGAGAAAAGTGATTTGGCCTTTGCCCTTGTTGAAGGAAAAGTGAAGCTGTAGTACTATCAAGAATAGGATAGCAGTTATGATCAGCTGGGCCAAGGCCGGCAATAGAGGTGGCAGCTGTCGTGGTCGCGGTGGTTGTATTAGCAAAAGCTGCGGTGAGCTGAGTCGGACTGCATTGTGGGACTGATTGCAGTAATTGGACTGAAGCAGCATTCAATCTCTGAATTTTCAAGTAAACAGACAAAGATCTCATTAGCTAATTTAATTTAATGCAAATGATGATTATAATTAATAACTTTTCGGTTTCTCTTTTGTTACCTGATCATCTGGTCTCACCATGAATTCATCTTGCTCCATCCCAAACTCATAGAACATGGGATTCACAGAAGCAAGTTTCATGGACAGAAACTGAAAAACAGAAAACAGAAAACAGAAATATCAATATTATACTTTCTTTCTTTTTTTTGGAAAGAAAACGTAAATATTAGTTGAATCTTTATATTTTAAAGACAACTTGTACATTATTACTTTGTGTAGAAAAACAGATTTCTAGCTGTAATACCTCCACTTGATTTTGTAGAGTCTGCACATAATTGATAATTTCATCCAACATGAGGGCCTTTCCAGTTACCTGTTTTTATGCCAAACCACATGAAAATTTCTCAGGTTTACAACTTAAATAAAATGCGTCATTGGTTTTAGGAAATTCAAGGTGAAGAAGACAGAGTACAGATCAACAGAACTGAATTGGCAGTACTTAATTATTACCTTGTCACAACCAGGCACAAGTTTCTGTAATGTTTTCATCCTCACACTAATTTTCTCTCTTCTTACCTGAAGACAATATGACAAGACAACTACCATTAGACATTAAAAGAAAGTTTAGAGAATAATAGGATATAATTAATTAGGTGGGCGTATTAGGCATATTTAATAATCTAATAAATGTAATTAAGAAGAGATAGAATGGGAATTAACATATGGAATGAAAAAACTGGGTCTGCAGCAATACCCTTTCTGCTAAGCTATGGCTGTCTGTTGCTTGCCCCCTCCTTGCTCTAACATGAATGTAATCCTTTGGTGGTTCTTGAGGAACGTTCTTCCGGTTTTTCTTCTCAGCTTTAGGATTTTTCTCTTCTTCACCTTTCTCCCCATCATTGCATTTCTTTTGCATCTTGTTTTTCACTTCTCTTGGATCCTAGAAAAGATTTGACACCAAAATCAGAGGAAAAAACAAACGGAAAAATCTTCAAAAAATTGGAATCTTATCAGATTTCAGGGCGTTCTACCTTCGATTGAACAGAATTTGAAGAAGGACCATTATTTCTGTTCTTTCTCTTCCTATCCATTTGAGTAACCGGTTCACCACTTTCGACAATCTTATTATTATCCACCACAATTGAAGAAACTGTGCTTTGGTTTTTGGTGATAGAAGAAAGCTCATTATCACTAACCGCAACTTTTACTGAGCTATAATCAACACAGCTACTTTCAAAAACTCTACCATATTCTGGAGGATTGATATTATTATCATTAATCTCCTGAGGAAGAGTTAATTTTGGTGAGAATGAGTTGTTCATAAAATTTCCTTCCTCCATGACCATACCAGTATTATTTGGCAAGAAAACTGAGTCAAGAAGAAGAGGGTGATATTGTTGTTGGTATGAAAAGGCTGCCATACGATCTTTTTTTGTATCCTTGAAAGCTTTGGAATTGGAAATAAATTTGCTTGTTTTCAAGAAAGCGATGTAAGAGAAGAAAGAAAGAGAGATTAGATGAGACTATTGATACACTTGAAGCAGTGAGTCTGCAGATAGTCAAGAAAAGTTGTGATAAACCCATGAGACCAAATGGTTTATATAAAGATTAGGAGAGAGGGAGACTTCACCACTAAATTGCCATGCATAATGTGATCCACATTTGACTGATCTCATCTCTCCTCTCTCTTTATGATGAAATAAAAAAATAAAAAAATGTTAATATTAAATTAAAAAAGGAATTTATATGTACTTATTTTAATAAATTGACATTAATCAATCCATGCCAATTTAATTGTCTATATAACTATGCTGGCTTGATCTTATTAATCCAAAAACAATCATATAAAAGGTTTCGTGTTGAACCATAAGCATATAGAAATAATATAATATAGTTCAGACAGTTTTTTCACTGCTTACCTGACGTGGAAAGTAATATATTCAGTTACAAAAGGTTAAAAAACATCTAGATATTATTTTTAATTTTTATATTACTGTCTTCTCTCAAAAAGAAATATTTAATATACTACTGTCAGTTTCCCTCTTTTAAGATGAAGTGTCAGTGTTTCAGAATTTCAGATGTTGCTGGTATGTTTCAGCTATGTAATGATAGGCCATGCGTTGCAATGACATAAATTTGGCATCTCTCTCTCTCTCTCTCTAAAAAAATTAAGAATTCATGTGATATTATAGTGGTCTAATAAACTTTGTGATTGATAATAAAAATTAAACTAACGTTGAAAAAGTTTTTTATTCTAATTTTTAAAATAAAATAAAAATATCATAATTTGAAATAATATATTTTATTTTAAGAAATTAAATATAATATACGTGCTAATTAAACTATACTTTTTATTAGTTTGCAGTAAATGATAAATTAAAAACAATTTTATTAAATAATTAATAAAAAAGAAAATAAACTAATCAAGGTCTTATCTCAAGTCTTATCGTTCAGTAAAAGAATTGCAGACAGTTGACATACAAAGAAAGCAAAATAAACAAAAACAAATAATAAAAAGGAAAGAGAGAGAGAGAGAGAGAGAGAAATGGTAAAAAAAAAAAGGATTAAAAACTTTGTTGAACAATAAATTGATAGTTACAGCAGGCTATTGTAAATCAAAAGCAACGGATGGATGGGTACCATCACTATCAACGGAGAAAAGTCATTGTCAGTAGGAAAGAAACTGAAAATTTACTTTTACAGAATTCGGTGTTGGGTTCCGCAGCTTGGTGATTAGTAATTTTATTTTAGCGTACTCGAATTGAATGCTGCGATGCAAAATTAGTTAAATTAAAAACTAGAAAAGTGAAGTAGCTGTTATTCAAAGGAGACCGTGGGTCAACTTCGTAACATTTTAGGAAGGCTGCAATGGAAACAGTGCAGCTGCAAACGAGGACCCAATTAAGTTCACACCTATGAGGCCCGAACCCAATCCACTATTAATTATACATTGCACGTATCATTATGAATATGCTTTTTTTTTTTATTATTATTAAACAAATATTAGAGACAAATATTAAAAAAAATAAAAAATTGGATCTAAAATGAGCTCCATGAGTTGCATCAAAATGAATTTCAGTAACAGCTTAAGAATTTTACAAAATTAATTTTGTAATTATTAACAAACCTATTACTAGTATAATGAATTAAATAAAAATACAAAAGTTATATCATAAACTTTATATTTTAAATAATGTAAAAATTAATGTATCAATATCAATTTTACACTATTTTACATATTAATTAATGAGAAAGTTTTAGGTGAGTCTATCCCACTATGATAGTAAAAGAGGATCTAACTATAAATATTTTTTTTATAGAATTGAAGTGATAAAAATAAAGATAAAAGTAGAAATTTATGTTTATATTTTATCTCACGTTGATCTCACAAAGAACTACGATGGCTTATGTTTGTTAGTGTGTCCGATGCGTCAACGGTGAAATGGACCTACTTAACACCTTTTTTAAATTAAAATTATACAAATATTATACAAAACTAACCGTGTAAGTATAGACACAGTTACATTAGAGCTTGGGAACAAGGTCCACAATTTTTTTAAATCGTTAGGTAAAATATTTATAATTTGAAGTTTGAAATATGGTTTATTATATTTTAGACCGTAAATCCCCAACATTTCATTTCTAACTCTGCGCATGCTACAGCACGAATGATATCAGTGGTAACTTTTTTCAATCAATATTTCGACAAATAATGTGACACGTACAAAAAAGAAATTTAAATTATAGTTGAGGATAAAAATAAATGATTCTTAATTACATATTAATAATTTATAATGAAATTAATTATTATTTTATAAAATTTATATATCCACTTTAAAACACACAATTGTGTTGCTATAAATTATTAGAACTTGAATGCATTTGTTTTACTAGTCTATTATTTATAAATCAATGCCAACTTGATCAACTGACCCAAATTAACTAGGGACAAGCTAGTAGAGTGGATGCATGTAAATATCTCTCACAGTAAATAAATGAAAGTGACATATATTCTCTCCGTTTCCGTTCCTTTTGAACCAAATATGTGCAATGTAGGATTTCATTATATTGAAGAGTTGAATCCAATTAAGAGAATTTATCATTTATCTTATCCTTTTATAATTTAGATGATATCTTTTCAAAAATTACCGCATACCTTTTTTAAGGTTTGTATTTTCTTAAATTAATTATTTATTTACTCTGAAGAATATCAATAATCAATAAATTTTAGAGATAATAATTGATAAATTTTTTAGGATAAATAAGTAATTTTATTGAGAGAATTTGAGAGCGAAGGCAAATGATAATTAAAAAATATATATATATTTACTATTTTAATAATAAAACTTCAAACCTCAAAAGAAAGTAAATGGTACATACCTATCCAAAGCCAATAAATGTCATAGTCTACCCACTTTCCAAATTTGAGGATTAAATTTTTGGTCAGGATTACAATGCAAATGATGTATGATATAATTGTAATAATTTTTTTTTAATCATACTTCTTAATTCTTATGTTATAATTTGTTATGCATAATAATTTTTTAATCACGTTTCTATATATTGTATATAAGAAAATTTATAATAGAATAATTGAAAACATAACCAAAAAATTTAGTGATAAAATTTTTTGTTAGAAGTACAATATATTTAAAAAAAAAAAAAATAAAATGGAAATTGTACAGCATGCTTCATCAAATGTAAGAATCAACCCATTGAAATTGTTTAAAGCACTTTTGTGTTAATTAATGATATACATACGTAAATAAAAAGATTAATAAGTGATAATCATGTTTAGCAAGAATTCCAATTGTTGTACCATATTGCCAATCATTATAACAGTAGATGCAAATGAATCAAAATAAAGATAAGACACAAGTATTATTCAATAAATGAAATTCACGAGTTTGAAAACTCAGTAGATGGTTTATATTTTTGAAAAAATTGGGTTCACTTTAACTTTTCAAATTTATGTTTTTGTAATTTAATATAGGTTTACAAACACTTTTGAATTTCCTGTAAATTAGATATTATTTTACAGCTCACCACTTAAAAAAATATATATTTTATAGGAATTGATATTGTGATTTAATTTACTGTCATCAGTCAACGAATCTTAGCTGTTTCTGTCAATAATAACTGCCGAAGGCGGCAGCTTGCATCTTAAATTCACGCTGAATCGCACGGAGCGATCAAATCAAACGACAATGGCCCCGCGCCAGCTGGTGATCAGCAGTTGGATAATAATGCAGACAAACTCAACGGTGATGATCGCATTCACACGGTAAATCAATTTGAATTCGCTATTTATGTCTTCGACCCAAATTTTATTTTATTTTTTAAATAATATTTTTATCTTCTTAATTTTAAAATATGATATTTACGCTATTTTTATTATTATAAATTTTTATTGATTATAAATCAAAATTTAGAATAAAAATTTTAGTCAACGTATTGTTTTAGTTCTTTTAATCAAATGGTTAATAAAATTTAAATTTTAAGTTCTAATTTAATGTAAATATTATTTTTATCGATGAAAAAGGTATAAATAATAGTTTTTAAAACCAAGAAAGTAAAATGAATATTTTTACTATAATTTTGAAATGAATACATCTTTTATCCTAAAAATTTGTAAAATTAAAAAATATATATATATGATCTTACTAGTATGCTGACTATTTTATATTATATCCCATTCACAATTCAATAACTTAAATAATACAAGTAATTTTCTATATTTTAATTTAACTAGCATTTATTTATCTTATTTTTTAAGAATATATCATTACCCCAAAGAATTATAAATTTTTGTATTATTCTTGAAAATATGATGGAAACATATACATTATGTTGTAGTGTTGTAAAATGATATATGATATAATCTCTTGTATTTCATAATTGGTAAAAATATATATATACACTTTAAAATTTGGTCAAATATATATTTTAATATTAATAGTTTAAGTTATTATTGATTGGTTAGTAAAAAAATTATTAATTTAATAATGTGATGTTATAAATTTAAAATTATTAAATCATTTTATTTTAATTTAATTTAAATCGTTAATAATTTTTTAAAAATATTAATTTATAAATTAATTTAAATTTTTTTTAAATCAATTAAATTGACTTTTTAAAACAGTTTGAATTGAATCGATTATCACGCGGCCCCCGCTAGAAAAACAATCATTCACTTTCATTCTGTTCCTAAAAGTTCGTGCATTAATATTTACTAATACGAGCGTGGTAAAATAAAATAAAATTACAGACGTTTCACTCAATACCAATCAACGAATCGCCAAATTCCATTCATAATGAATCGTCTTCGATGCATATACGAAAGTTACAAAACGTGAAAATTCGGGCATTCCATACTCCATCCCGAATTCTCCATGGATGCTCTGAGAACTTTCTCTTTGCCATTAAAATGTAGGTGCATGTTCCCTATTAATGGTTTCAGTACATGCTTTCTCTCTCATACATAAAAGCATCATCATCATCTTTTTCAGCTATTTTTTGCAGAACTGTAAAACTGTAGATTGACAACCACCGCTCAAAATTACTACTCGTCCTTCTCAACTGACCAGGGCTGCATCAAACAAGTAAAACGCAAACGGTATCTATTCTATACAGACTTTTTCTTACACGGTAGATTTTGAAGTGGAGTTAAATAGAGGTTCATATTAAATAGTATTAAATAGTATTAGAGCCTCATTTCGTCTAGTCGATGAGCCAATAAATTGATTCTTTACCTCCCACGTAGTTTAAAGGAGTCAAAATACATACTGACTCTAACTAAAAAAAATAATAAAAATTGTTTAAAGGTTTTATTGCATTTATACGGGGAGATATAATTAATTAATTATTTTATAGTTAAATTTTTTATGGACGAAAAATTTAGCACACTACAAAAATTTTATTATTATTATTAATATAAAAATTATACAGAATAATATTCAACTACAAAATTATTAACTCCAAAAGCTATCTAAAATAAAAAAGAACGAGTTAGGAATAAAGTCGAATTATCGGCATATAAATTTCGACACTCAAATCAGTGTATTATCAAATATCAGGTAAAAAAGAGAATGAAACTGGAGTGTTTTTAGTTATTTACAGATCCGGGACAGTGGTTCGAGAATATTTTGGGTAAGAGCTAGCCGACGCTAGTGAAACTCCTTTTTTCTTTCTAAAGTCTAGAAAAATAGAAGTCACCCTGTTCAAGTAGTAATTACACCATTTATAGGCGTTCGTATGTGTGAGTATCGGAGAACGAGAGCTTAATTAGACAGAATACGGCATAATCATCCGATAGATCCTTTCACTACTTTCTTATGTCGGACTAGAGTGGCATAATAAATGCCTGTGATTTGTAGGACAAGATGCCTCTTAATGTAATGGGATATTCAAGCATTTTTTAGAAAAGTACACCCACTCCTCCAATTTAATTCTCCTATTTTTAGAATATTGAGATTATATCGCCTCGATAATTAAAATGACAGTCGAAGAACTAAAGAAATCGAGACAGCAAGGTCGGGTCGGGTCGCCCATGTAATAAAAATTAGGGACGAAAAATAACTGATATGTAAAAGTTATCAACACAAGCCCTTAAAGTTTTTGCTGTTACGAAGCGAGAGTAGAAATTTGAATGTTTTTAATTTTACTGAGATGATTTAGAATTTTGACTTGTACGCTTTGGTGCTTCTAGCAGCCAATGGTCTTTATTAAATGTAAGTGCTTCGATTTTGACTTGCTGTTTCTCGAGAAGACTTGACTTAAGTACAGCACCTCCTCATAACTCGTAATATAGCCATGTGTAAATAGATTGGTAGTTACTTTTGAATGATGCGGCACTCAAGAGCACTCTCTTAATATTATGAGACGTGGCGCATTTTTGATCATTCATAATACGACCATTCGAGTGTATTACGTCACTTGAGTACTGTTTGATTAACTATAAATACCCCTTGTTTGTCTTCCTTTTCCTATTTTGCATGCTTAACGAATTCAAGTTTTTTGCTCATAACTTCTCTGAGCTCTAACCTTTTGTACCGTCTGCATCTATCAACAACAAATCTTCATTCTCGTTTTGCAGTCTACTTAATCGATAAGATGCTACTTCTTTGCTACTTTTATTATATATTTCTCGTGGTAATGTTATAGCAGATTTTTGACTCGTGAGGGGGATCATGATGTTGGTCATTGCCAAGAAGAATTCATGGACAGGGTTCTTATCAGTCGATGCATTATCAAGGCTATGAGGGCAAGCGAGTGATGAAAAGTCCCTAATTATATTACCTCATTGTGATATCTTGATACAAAATTTTAGAGGCTTTCAATAGGACTCTATCACAATAGGAGAAGAGCACTTGCACTATGTGTGGTCTCAACAGCACCTCAGAATTTTTTCACAAAATTTTGGTTTAACTATCGAAAACTTGCAATAATGCCTTTTGAAAGGCTTCTGAACTATACTCTGGGTTATCCTTTCAACATCAACGGGAATAATCAGCACATCTGAAGCTCATTCAGTCCTTTAATATACATTATTTTTCTTAATGTATCTAAATATAGAGTGGGATCTGTCTTTCCTATATAGGGCATGATCTGCGACATCTTAAATTTTTTGGGGATGATTAACTCTAGTATAACTCTAGTATATCTTTGGTAAAAGGGGAGTCATTGTATTTTTTTGTCTTAGAATTTTTGTCTGTGTTCTTTAGTAAACTTGCCTTTGTTTTTCCGATCCTAACTTTTTTCAGTATTTTCTAGACATAAGTTTCTATAATCCGTAGGTCGGCAAGATGGACATTGTAATCTTAAGACCTAATCTTGTCAAGTTATAATGGCAAGTCCACCGTGATATGCCTTGGTTTGACGGTAATTCTTGGTTCTATTTTAAGGTTGCACAAAGTAGCAGACATAATTGATTTATTGCCACCATTCATTCTCATTTCGTCATGGGTATCAGTCTTGCCCTTTTCTTTTTACAGACTAATGATACGAGTATTGTTAGTAGCAGCTTCCCTGGTTAGGTACTAGATTTTTTGGCTTCTTTCTCTTTATGGATAGTCAGCCTTACTTCTGAGACTTTTGGTATGGTTTGGTGTCTTTTTTCGTATTTTTGCCACCGAGCTAACGCTCTCAACCTCGCAGCTTCCTTTTTTAGTTGTTGGTTTTTGCGTTTCAACTCAAGAATCTTCTAATTATCAGTCTCCCTTATATTTTTATGCTCCGTTGCCCCCCCCTTTTATCTACCATGACTCATATCCTTTGGTTTTAACAGTCGCTCGACTGGTTGGACCTTCAGTAGGGTGATCCTGTACTTTATTTTCGTAGAACGATTCTGTAGTAGTCCCTTTTTTACCAATATTTAAAGGACCCCAGCTTTTTCTTTTTGTATTTTTCCAAAAAGACGGCTACAATTATTTTCTTTTATATTCGTACGAAATACTTTCCAAGCTTCTTCTTCAAACTTTTAGCTTGTTTTCTTACAAACGGCGCCAACTATTAATGTCTAAATTTTTTATATACAAAAAATTTAGCACACCACACAAATTTTACTGTTACTATTAATGTAAAGACCGTACAAAAAAATACCCAACTCTGAAATTGTTGACTCCGAAAACTACCTAAAATTAAAAGGAATAAGCTAGGAATGAAGTCGGATTATCGGTATATAAATTTCGATGCTCAAGTGAATATATTATCAAATATCAGGTAAAAGAGAGAATGAAACTAGAGTATTTTTAATTATTTACCAACTCAGGACAGTGAATTTGATAATATTTTTAGTGAACGCTAGCCGATGCTAGCGAAACTCCATTTTTTTTTTCTGAAAGCTAGAAAAAGAGAAGTCACCATATTCATGTAACGATTCCATCATTTATAAACGTTCGTACGCGTGAGTATCGAAAAATAAGAGCTTGATTAGATAGAATACGATATGGTCAGTTGATAAGTCCTTTTACTATTTTCTTATGTCGTATTAGAGTGATATAATAAATACCTGCAATTTGTAAGATAAAATATCTCTTAATATAACGAAATATTTAATTATTTTTTAGAAAAATATATTTATTTTTTTATTTGATAATTTTATTTTTGAAATATTAAAATTATATCCTTTTGGTAATTAAGATAACAGCCCAAAAAAAAAAAAAAAAATGAGATGACCAAATCGGGTAGGGCTGCCTATGTAACAAAAATTGGCAAAGAGATTATCGTAAGAGTCCTCATCATTAACAAAATAAGTTAATTAATAAAATTTTAACATTGGTGCGTACGATTTAACAAAGGATATACATAGAAAGCAAATTCATCACGTGATTGGTAATTCAAACGAGATAATTACCAACCCACAAGCCACGTGCATTATGCATGATGCATGGTGCAAGGCTATACGTAAAACCGACAGTATCCATATACGACTACCAAATATTCAATAGAATTTGGAATTTATCATTTATATTTCTGGCATTTCATCACGTTTTAATTTCTTCCTTTGTTTTTTCATTTCTGACTCATAATTTCCGGCTGCAAAATTTAGTTTGCAAGAAGAGACCATTAAATGGTCCATTGACTCATTTTCTCAACAATATCTTCAATAGGATTATTAAATATTGCCACAATGCATGTAAAATGAAAGTATTAAATATAAAGTGAAGCCAGAAGTTGTACAGTGGTCTGTGGAGGGACTAAAATATAAAGATCGAAAACTCGAAGGGGACAAATAAAAGAAATATTATTTAATTTTATTAAAAATTAGTATTCTGGCATAAATTTTTAATATTACTTTTATGATAAAATTATCATAATTTTAACAAATAAATAAATACTTTAATATTGTATTTGTCAAGAAAATAAAGTATTTTACATTTATTTGTATATTTTTTTTAATCATGCATGGTAGTTGAAATTGCTTCGAAACAAATAAAATATTTATTTTAGCGGTTTTAATGGTTTCGGTGCCGAAATTGCTAATAAATAGCTGACGACATGGGACCGTTCTCTAGTTTGTGCTCAATGACATGCAATAAGCATGTACACATTCAAAATCTGTCAAAAAATTTTATTTTATAATATTATTTTTAAAATTTTTGTATAAAAATTCGTGAAATACTTTCAATCCATATATACGGTTGTCCATTTTAATTAATTAATTAATAATTATATTGATTAAAGATTCGTTTGCCATAATTTTTTAAATAGAGACAAGTAAAATTTTTAATAAAAAATATTATTTATTTATTTATTTATTAGGAGAAAGTAAAATAATTTTTTTAATTTTCTAAAAAAATTTTTAGAATAATCAAATGATACAAAAGATTTTAAATAAAAGAGTTTTAAAAACTTTTTTGGCCAGTAAAAAAATCTAACTAAAGGGTTACTAAGTATTATTTTGGTTAATTTTTGTTGAAGTATTTAAGGTTATAAATTACTCAAAAACATCTCTATTCTCTTCCGTTTTTCTAATTGATAATTAATGAATTATTCTCCTTTTACTATTATTCTGCTACCGTTAAATTAAGAGAATATTCCTAATTGATGGTTAATCACTCAATTTGACGATCTCTTCATTAGATAAAGATAATGAATAAATGAATGGCTAATATCAATTAATATCCATTTGAAGGAACTCAGTTGATTAATTTGTTTTGTTTTCTACCTTTTTCTATTTGCTACGAAAAAAAAAAACACGTATTCAGATGTTGTAAAGGAAACAAACAAAAACAAACCATTTTCAGAAGAAACCAACGAAATCCTTATTAAGAAAGAGGAAGAGATCAACTTGACCACGCATATCATTCGCCATATTGATATCTAATTGACAAGATCATCAATTTTCTTCTACCAACAAACACAAAATTTATGTCCATTGATAGTCACATATACATATATAGCTTTCTTAAAATTTGGCGTCGAGTAAGCAGAGATTATGAAATCTTTTGTGATAAAACTGCTTCTGGACCCCATTAAGGATTATAAAATCTCAATTTGACGGTTTGGTATTGACTTTTGGTGATCCATTTTATTATCTGGGCAAAATTAAATTAATACTTCAATATCAATGTTGATATATAGATATAGAAAAGTCGGCAACCGGCATTGCAACTTGTTCTGTAACCTGATTTTACGGAGTTTCATCGAAGTTGCTTGAAAATATACAAACGAATTATCATGATAATTTATATATACACGCATTCATTTTGTCTAGAAATTCATTAAATGGATTCTTCTGGCATCTTCTACGACGATGATGTTGTTCATATGCCTGGACAATTACCAAGCTAAAGGCCTTCCAGACACACCTTGCACCATTTATATATTATGATGTTGTAAAATTGCATTGATTAGGTATCTCTATATATTGGATTTTTGGGTTAGGTCAAAAACTAATACATCTATAAATATGCCCGATTCAATTTATGATTGGGTTAAACTAAGTTTACATGATTAAATTAGAATTTAACTTAATTTAATCTTATAACATGTTCTACGAAAGTTACACAATCCTATTAGAATTATATAAAAAAAAAAAAAGTCTCTCTATTTTATGCAAAGGCAAGTATACAAATAATTGGCGTATATAATAGATGTAAGTGAATTACGGGTGTGTAAGAGACGGCTTTTAAATTGTAGATATATGAGTTTTAATTGCGTATTGCTATTCATCTTTAATATCTAAAGTATTCTACGAAAAAATTCGAATTTTTCCATTAAATTTGTGTTACATATTATTTTTATGTTCATAATATAAAATTTTTTTCAATATATAACACCGATCATTTCATCCAAATCATCGCTCTAACACTTTAGAGTTATACAAAGCTCTAATTTTGCTCATTATAAAGATTTTAAAACTTATATATTTCATTAAAAGGACTAATTTATATGATGATAAATTTTATTATCATTTATTGCACTAACTCAGTATTGATAAATATAACATTTGAAATTAAAAATTTGATGAAATGAGAATAATACTACATATTTTAAATTTTTATCTCAAATGTTAATCTTAGATAACGTGGTGACAATTATCAGCTTCGATGTTAAAGCAGTGATAATTTATCACTCTATCTCAACCACTACACCGATGATATATATATATATAAAATTATTTAGTTGGTTCTTCTTCCCACGTCATTGATTCAATGGACGTGCTTAAGACTCTCTAAAAGGACTTTATGATATTGTCTATATATAGGATGAAGAGATAAAACTATAATTAATTAAGTAATACTACGTACATTGAGTACATGGTACATTCTTTTATACGGGATAAAGAAATGGAAAATAAAACTACAATATAGAAGAATTCTACTCAATAACTCTTTCATATTATAGTTATAATTCTTCTCCTAACTCTGTTTTTAAATTTTATCTACCGAATCCTAATAAAAATAGTAAAAAATACAATAAAATTTATTGCAAGATCTTGGCATAGTGTGACCAACTTTCAATAAGCTTTTAAATTAGAGAAACATTTTTTTATTTATTTTAAATTAGTCTCAAGTGATAATTTATGCTGCAAAATTTAAATCAAAATGGTAACTGTGTTCTCTGTTGGTACGTCTTTCGTGAACATTTTGGGCTTTTATTACTATTGGGCCAGATACTTCTGAACAAAATAAGAAACCTTTCAAGCCTATTTACACATTTGAGGCCGAACATGTCTAAAAGGAAAACCCCCATATGGAAGCCCAAAGAAGGGATGCTTCAGTATTCACTTTCGTGTTTTTCAGTATTATCCCAGATATGTCCAAAATATCCCATGACCCCCTTAATGTAACATAAAAATCGAGAAGATAAAGAAAAAAAAATTAGATGAGATTAAATAGGATTTAAATTCTATATATTGCGTAACAGAATAATTTAATAAATGTATTATTGAGAAATAAGGTGATTATCTTATTCAAATTTTTTTTTTTTATAAAATTAAGTTAAAAAATCTAACTTAATTAAATTCATGCAATTTAAATAAAGATTCAGATATTCGATGACATAAGTTAGTAAAACAAACTTATTATAAACATATAATATTTTACAGTCATACTTCAGACAGAAAAAACAATCAGACTCTTGGACACATAAAAATTAAAATTAAGAAAAAAGCGACAAACCAGTGGAAATTACAAAAACAAGAACAGTCCCTCCAAATTAAGTTGTTCGATGTTTTAATTGTTACGGAATAGATATGACAAAATAATTAAGATATTTTGATGCAACTTAATTTTAACTTAAAAATTAATTAAGTCATAAAAATATGTAATAAATATAAAAATCCAAGAACTATATTGTCATAATAGAAGGAACTACAACTTTGACTTCTTAAAATTTGTAAATTGTTAATCTTATTATTACCTATTAAGGTTTACAATCTTTTCATCTTTTTCTTTCTTCTTCTTATTTTTTTTAATCTAATACACTACTTTTAACTTTTAATGAAACAATAATATTATTTATCTCAAATTTTTCATCCCAAGATCATGTAATAAAACACGTAATCAATAAATAGTATATGAATTAATAAGTATATTTTAGTTTAGGAAAGAATTGAAAGTTGCTTAAAAAATAGATTTTACGTGTTATAAAATATTTTTTAAAATGACATAGATACTAATTTAATTAATATTTACTTATTTTTACCTAATAATTATAATAATGATATAATTTTAAAAAAAAATGAGGTGCTATCACACAAATAATAGAATGAAAAATTCGCTACCTATACTTTTACTTTATAAAATTAATTTTTAAAACCGTTTCAACTAGCCCATGGGCCTTAATTTCTGATCTGTACAAAGTCCAGTAAGGGATACCGCTAGTGTTAGCTCTTAACACACTGCCGCGTTGCGATTGCCCAGTGATTCCCAGCGCCCAATCTTCTGCACGACCCTTTTTGATATTTTGACGAATTTCTTAAGCCCTGATTTCCATATTCCAGGGTTTAAGCTTATCTTCGCATGGCGATTTCAGGCTTAACTTTTTCCTGTAAACTTCAATTCTCTCTTTGGCCTTCTCTCTTTCAACGCATTCACAAGGTATTTCTACTTCTATATGATTATATATGTGTGTACGTAACGGTGTTCTCTGTTTGATTCATTTGATTAATTTATGGGCAGGTTAGGTTCAGCTCTGTGGCAGCGATTGAGATGCTAGATGAGCCAGAATCTATAAGCAAAGAACACATAAAAAATTCTAATAATTCTCGCGGGAGGAAAGGCATGTAAAGCTCTTTGCTTTGCTTACTAGCTTCTGTTTTATGGCTCTGTAAATGCTAACGTATTTACTTTTTTTTTTTTTTTTTGTTGTTGTTGAAGTGGGTGAATTGGATAGAAAGAAACCGGAGTGGAAGAAATTGAATGGCAAAGATCTAGGAATTACGACTTCAATGATTGATAGACCAACGAGAAAGGTTCTTAATGGACTCAAGAAAAAAGGTGTGTGCTGTGCTTCTCATTCCATAATTTGTGCGAAATTTTTGAAGTTGGATATTTTCAAACTATTGTGTAATTTTTGTGAAATTTGTGCTTGTTACTGACTTAAGTATTATTGGGAACAATTTGAGGCCTTTATTTTTGGTTCAGTATGGTAGATATATACTAATGAAATATCTTATATGCTGAATTAGATATTGGAATGTTGTAATTTTATTAAAATGAATTTAATGCCGTTGTCCGGGAAAAATGAGATTTTTTTGGTCATCCAGCTATCTACTCGATGTGATTTTTGTGGCCATTGAAGCATAATAGGGTTTTTACTTCATCTTCCAGTGTTCATCATTAATATTTCTGAATTTGATAAAGTTATTCAGTACTGTAGTAGAAAACAATGTCTTTGGATAATGCAACTTGTGCTTGGATATTTTTTCTTTCAGATTTCTCATTCAATCTTGTGTTTAATAGTGACCCTCTCTTCCCTTTTCTTTTCTCTTGAAGGATATGAAGTTTACCTTGTTGGAGGCTGTGTACGGGATCTTATCTTGAAACGAATACCTAAGGATTTTGACATACTTACTTCGGCTGAACTTAAAGAGGTTATGGCAGTTTCTCTTGCTGTAAAACTAGATAGATTCTGATTTTCTAGTCATTTCAAAATGTAATGCCTCATGCTAGATTAAGTCTTGCTGAATTGTATTGGTGTTCAATATCTGCATTATGAGTTTTTGGTTTCCTAATTAGACGTATTATTTTACCGTCCATAACATTATCATTGTAGAATTAGATACCCAGGTGGTTGTTTTATTAACAAAAAGTCTTCCATGGCAACATAGCTGTTCATCAAAATACAGGAATTTAATTTGAAATTGTCTAGAAAGAGCCTACTTCAGCTTTTTCTTGTGAGAATTTCCGCTTACATGTTAATTCACATTGTTTTTGCTTGACTTTTGAATATCTATATCAGTGCATTGTCACGATATAATTTCCTATTTTGCTTTTAGCATGCCAAATTAATATTTTACCGGATTTGCAGGTGGTCAAAGCATTTTCGCGATGTGAAATAGTTGGTAAACGGTTTCCTATTTGTCACGTGCACCTCGATGACACCATTGTGGAGGTTTCTTTCTTTTTTTTTTTTTTTTTTCAAATTTAAATATCTTCTTTAATTTTCAGAGAGGGAGTTGAGAAAAATAATTATTTTGTTGTTCATCATATTTGTGCCTTTCTGATACGGTTACAGCTAGTCAAATATGTCGTACTCACAATTATTCCATTTTCAGGTTTCGAGTTTTAGCACATGCGGACGGACGTTTGGTAAGGATTTTAGATATGAATTTGAAAGACCTGTTGGCTGTAATGAGAAGGATTATATTCGATGGAGGAATTGCTTACATCGGGACTTTACAATTAACGGGTTCTTTATATGACCCTTTGATCTTGAAGTTGTTTGTTCCAAATTTTTTAGTGTAGGATGGCTTTGGATCTCATCTGATTTCCTTGACATATTGAAGTTTTTATCAGGCATAGTACCCTTCTTAGGCATTGTTTTAACATACTGCTTTCTTTTTGCAGATTGATGTTTGATCCGTATGCAAAAATTGTGTATGACTACATGGGAGGAATTGAAGATATTGGGAAAGCTAAAGTGTGAATGTATTTCATAACAGCTGTTTCTTAAGTTGCTCGATACTTGTTGGCAACATACATTGTCCTCACTTTCACTTATGTTGTCACAGGTGCGGACTGTGATTCCTGCATTTACTTCTTTTAAGGAGGATTGCGGTGAGCTTGGTTTGCAGTTTTGCTTGAATTAATTTTTTACCTTGTAATATTCGTTTTGTTTTAGTTTATTCCATAATGTGCACACCTCTGACACACACATGCAACATGTTATCAGTTCACCCTTATTCCAGGAAATAATTGTCTGGCTTCGTGTTCGTTGCAGCTCGTATCCTACGTGCAATAAGAATTGCCGCCCGGTTAGGATTCCGTTTTTCAAAGGAAACTGCTCATTCTGTCAAACATCTGTCCTTATCAATATTAAAACTTGATAGGGTATATAAACAACTCTTTCCTGATTATTTACAGTAATCCATGTATTTGTACACATTAAAATGTTTGACCTGTTGATAACTATTTACAAACGTCTCAGGGAAGGCTTCTAATGGAAATGAACTACATGCTAGCATATGGTTCTGCTGAAGCTTCTCTCAGGTTATTATGGAAATTTGGACTCCTGGAAATACTTCTACCTATTCAGGTATGGATTTGATAATTAAGTTGTGTCTACTATTCTATAGTTATAGTGCTTAGATTAATATAAATCATCTTGCAGGCCGCATATCTTGTCCACCATGGTTTTCGGAGACGTGACAAGAGATCGAACATGCTTTTGGTAATTAAATTGTTTTTACATCTTCCTTTGATTACTTGTTTTTGGCCTTTTAGAATGTTGAGGCTTAAAATACTCTAGATGCCAAAATGATGTACTTGGATTAAGGCTGCTTAGATGATGAAGCTTTAATCTCTGCCTGAATTTTAAAACTTCAATTATTGGTTTTCAGCTGGAAATGCATTTGAAAAACAAAGTTTTGGCATTAAACCTTTTTCCCATGCTTATCACTAGTGAATATTTGTCATAATCCAATTTTATCCTACTAATAATTTGCGAATTTTATCCATAATTTGTAACAAAACTCGAGGTGTCGAATTTCTGACAATGATATGTGATTTAAAATTTAAGTTCATCATATTTGTGGTAATCCTTATTTTACATAAATTGTGGAGTGCTTAATACCTTTTCCATGTTTAATCAACGCTTGAACTTAGAATCATTTTTTTAGGTAATCTATCCTATTATTTGGATAAATGACTACTCTTTTTTTTAGGTTCAATTTTTAGATGATGTCAACAATATTTTAATTTGAAAATGTTACAAAAAATGCTCGAATTTTTCCTGCTTCCAATAGATATTGTGCCCAAGGTTTAGAACATTCATTTTTCATATCTTTTCAAAATGCTCTTTGATCTGTTGTATTAGATCTTTCTTGTCATGTTGGTAATACCATGCCCTGTTAGTTTGAGTATGACTCCAAAGAGCAGGGTGGTTCAATAGCATTCGATATAATTTTCTGATCCTCTTATTGCAGTCACTGTTCTCTAACTTGGATAAACTTCTGGCTCCTGACCGGCCATGCCATAGCAGCTTATGGTAAGATATTTAACAACCACGTGTCTAAATATTATTTGTGGTTCAATTTTTTCGTTCATTTGCCATTAAAGTCAATTTAATACTTACATATAGCCTTAGTCTCTCCAAAGTTGCTTCATGGAAAGCCTTTTCTTGGATCTTGGTCCACTGAATGTACAAGGAAATCTGGAAGCAACATGCTTATATTCTGAAGGGACGTAAAACTTTTGGAGGAAGTTGTAAATTTGGCAGTGAGCATCCTGGAGTAATAGAGAATTTCAATTGGAGAAAATTATCAACTCAAACAACAAAAATAAAAACCACATAGGATTGTATGATTTGATTCTGTGGGCCTTTACATTTCTTGGTTCTAGAAGTTTAATCATCAATTCCCTCCCGCTGCCTCTTGTTATTTTAATATCTTTGCTCCAATTATCTACAGAATTGAAATAAATACAGGGTTCTTCTTGCCATTTTGTTTTGTCTTTAGGATGAATAATGAACTGCCTATATTTGCTACTGATTTTTACCTATTAGATGGCCAAATAGATGCTGATAAAATACTCATTCCTTATCAGGAAAAGTATACCAAGAATGTATTTCCTTATTTTTACTTGGTCTGCAATGTACCTGAAGCTACTTCTGTAAAATGTCTTATTATTCAGGGTAGCAATCTTGGCATTCCACGAAGCACTGTCTGACCAACCTAGGGATCCTTTGGTGGTTGCTATGTTTAGCCTTACCGTCCACAATGGTGGAGATATGTTGGAAGCAGTAAAGATTGCAAGAAGAATCGCTAGGCCACATAATGATAGTTTTTATGAATTATTAGAACCTCGGGATTTGGACTTTCCGATGTTGAAAGAAGAGGTTATGGATCTTGCAGAATCAACAAAAGGTTCCCTGTTCAAGTTGACGGATGAGTATTTTGTCTCTCAAGCAATGGCAGGATACCCTCGAGCCCCATTTTCGGACCTGGTGAGCATTTTCCTTCATTTACCCTTTTTCCTTAGCAATCTTATATAATGGAGTGGGCAGTATGCAGATGCATTAGGATGCTGCCAATCGGATTAATATTGAAGATATTATTAATTCTTATGTAATGGAGTGGGCAGTACGCAGACACATTAGGATGCTGCCAATTGGATCAATATTGAAGATATTGTTAATTCCTTTCCCAATGATATGAAAATGAAGGTCATACAGAAAGCGCATCAGATAGCTAGCTAGCTAATCACTTTCTCCTTTCAGTTGACAACAAAACATCACTCTGCTTTGGATTTTGCCCATGTTCTTTAAACTTCTCATGGGCACTTGGGATGGCCCAGGAATCCGACTATCGTTCAACTGTGTTGACGGAACACTGATGTCAGTTTTGCCTTGTTGCATCATGGCACGGAGGATTGCTGCTGCTGTGTCATTAGGAAGTAAAAGTATTAGTCTTTTCAAATAATCTGGTGCAAAGTAATTAATAATCTTGATAACCGTCTTTGTATTTTTCTTTAATTCCAGTTGCATTCTTCATGTGTTCTTACTTCAGTTGTTATTTTTCCTACCAAGCATCCCTGAATCTTTTCAATTCCAAATGTGCAGGTTTTTATTCCACTTGCATTATACATGAAAGCATCCAAGATTTTTGAATGTGTGAAAGGGGGTGCAGAGAGAGGATTTGTATCAAAACAAGGTAGCAAGATCGATTATGAGTCGTTGGCTTTGGGAAGCCTGCGTGAAATTCGGCATACTTTTGCAAGGGTTGTATTTGACACTGTATACCCTCTTAACCTAACATAAAATCAAATCAAATTCCAAACAAGTAGTCTACAAGTATAAGAAAATGTCGTGTGTGATGTAAAATATTCATTTATGATTTATTCTTTTTGATATTGTGATAAAACTAGAGGAACAGCTTATCGTTGTTCCTCCTAGCAAATGGAATTTTGTAACTTATCCTTGTGGCATCATGAAATTGAAACATATCAGCCATTGCTTTTGTGGTTTTGTTATGTTCTCCATATAGAGAATTGTTCTTGGCAAGTGCTTGATCCACAATACTAGTTTGTTAAAAATATTTACCTTGCGAGTCTTGACTCGGCCAACGGTAAGGATTATTGCTAAATACGCCTCTTTACTAAAAATAACCATTCTGCGCATCATAAGGGGTTGTACGTCATTAGAAAACAAAAGGTATGTTTCATCATCAGATTACTTGTGAGATCAATGTAATCAATTAAGCCCTCCAAATTCTTATACCAGTATAAGTTTAAATGGGCGGGTGGTGATATTATCAACCCATTACATTTTTTAATAGGACCATATTTAATTGGCAAATGCCCGTAAAAGTAAAAATTATAATATTGTGTATATTAATTTGTATAATAACATAAATATCTTATTATAAATTAAAATAATATTTTTTACATCTTATGAATTGCATAATTTTTAAATAAAATTTAAGCTATCAATGTTATTTATAGTCAATATTTGTTGATATTTTTTTTCATATTTAAATATCTATTAATATTTTTTTTATAAAAATCATAAAATAATATAAAATTATTTTTCTTAAATGTTTTTAATTTTATATGTTTTCACTTATCACTTTAGCATATTTAGTTAATAAAAAATATATTTTAGTTGAGAAATGTATCTAAGGTGCTTAAAAATTATAGTATAAAAGATTTTTTTAAGTTAATATAGATAATAATTTTATTAATATTTATTTATTTTTTAATTATTTAATTAATAAAAAATTTTAATTAATTAAAACCTAATAGATGGATGCAATAACAAAAAATTAAAAAAATCACCATACTATATTTTGGAAGATAAAATAATTTTATATTATTTTATAATTGTCATAAAAAAGTAATAGATATATGTGTTTGATGAACTATTAAAAAATATTGAGCTTACATAACTATTAATAATTTAATTTTATTTAAAAATTATGCAATATATATAAAGTTATTTTTTGATATAATTGGAGTTATTTAATGAAAATCATGCATTTTAAAAGTTTATCAAACTCTGTAAATTGAGTGGGTGCCACTAAGAAAATGGGGTGGACTTATGATCACCCTAAATGAGCCCAAAATTACCATATGCCTTGAGTTCAGAAACTAGGTCGGTCCATGCCGAGAGAACTGTTTTGCATCAATAGATAGTTTTTCTATTGAAAAGCGAAACAAAACAATGTCTCATATCACTGTAATACACCTTTAACAGCGTACGATTGAACTGAATTCAAGCGAGAACAACAATCTGTTGCACCATATACTCTTTTCTTCGCGAGGAAACTTGAGAGGCATCACATCGGTAGTTAAAAAAGCAAATTTAAGTAAATATTCATCAGCAAAATTATGCGGAGCAGCAAAAATTTGAAAAAAAGAAAAAATACTCTGCCTCTAGAAGAATACATTGCAACGATTAACTCCTGCTATCACAGAAGCATCAATAACAAAACTTGATCCGTCAAGGATAATTCCCCTCTCCAATTTTCTGCACCTAAATCGTAGTGCTCCCCGTCTCTTGACCATCAGCAGTAAATCAAGTTTTTTCAGAGGAAGGAGGAAGAGGAGCTGCACCACCAGTAGTTGGCCTGAAAACAAGAAGCACCAAATTATTTTATTGTAGAGGAAGTTAAAAATACTAAATCTCTTTGCAAATATTGTTCGAGGATTTTAGTAAAATAGTTTGATACAAATTTCAGAAATGCGGGAACAAGAACTTACAGTCCAACAAAAACTTTGAAAGCATCATAGATACCCCACTGTGCTCCAGTAAGAGTTCCAATCATGACAATACGAAGGGGAAGGCCACGAGTACAAAGGCCCAACAATCCCATCTTCCTCACTGCCTGAAATATACCAAGCACAAGGAAGTAAAATATATGAAACATGAGGATAGGATAAGTATATACATATCCAGGGGATGAATTAGTAATATAATTCACTCACATCTCCAACACTTGCTCCTTTTGCATTGTTGAGAAAAGATACCAGATTATCAGCAGGATGTGACACAATCGCACAGAAAACACCAGCCACATATCCACCAGCAAAACTCACAGCGAGCTGCAGAGATTTACTGCATTGCTCTTTTGGGGTTGGGATGGCGTACTTGTACAACATCTCTACAATAGTTTCAAAAGATGCAAATTTCATCATTGTATCTGCAAAATA
>JAWDEX010000002.1:730263-752695 GCA_035221805.1 Trichilia hirta | reverse complement strand
GTTGGGATGGCGTACTTGTACAACATCTCTACAATAGTTTCAAAAGATGCAAATTTCATCATTGTATCTGCAAAATACCCGTTGTCATAATCAGCAACCCTCATGATAATATTGGAAAATAAGAGAAAAATGAAGGTATTCTCAGAATCAGTTCAGATGCATAAAAGCAGACGAATAACCAAGAAGACTCACTATATTATAATTCCAGAGTCCTAGGAGATGAATGGCAAATATCTGCCCCGAGATCACAATTTTTGACATGGCTACGAACACCCATTGTTTGACTCATTTGACATAAGAAGTAAACAGGTAGTTTGGTTAACCAACACCTATTATCAACGTAATTAATAATGTTGTATCATCCAATTTGAACTCCATTTCACTGTTTTTTCCTTTCGTTTTTTTTCATATTTCTACTATTTTATTGCTCATGTACGTTAGCACAACATAAAAAATACAAATAGAAATAAACTTACATTGATTGTTATAGTTAAAAAGAATCAAGATAATTATAATGAAATGGTCAAACCGATCAGAGGATTTAGGCTACACAAAATGTGGTTACACTGAGCAGGAGTATTTTAATCTACAACCAAATTGCAAATTGAGTTAATGCAAGAAAATAAAGAAACCGTTCCGATCTCTCCAAAATTTTCAAAGGCGAAGGAGATTAAAACTGCCTAGCAAATAGATTAAACCAATCAGAGACTGTACATTTCCAGAAAGCACATATGAAACATGAAAAAATGGACATGTTTTTGGCTTACACGGAATTTGCCGTCCCCAGAGAGGAACAAGTCCTTTGTACAACCTGCAAGCATTTAAGGTTTAGCATAACAAGATCAAAATTTATGAAAACACCACAAACCACGTAACCAGGGTTGTCATCATAGAAACATACCCAAGAGCACCTTCAGACTTGACAAACTTAGGGAGCCCATCAGCCAAACCTCGTGCAAAACCAGGCTGAGTTTGGACACGGACCTTCACAGCTTCCATGGGGCAGAGAGCAACATCAGCAATCAGTTCAGCAGACGCTGAACCGGCAAGGTATATCAAAGTCTTATACTTGGCAGCATTCTCAGGCCCAGCGATATCTGAGTAATACTTCTTAAAGAACTCGTAGAATCCAAACTTGCAGGCACCTTGAGCGCTATAACCAAACAGGGTTGGCACCCAACCCCTAATGAAGCCTTTCAGTCCTTGTTCCTTGAGCAAAACTCCAAACCCAGAACCAATGCCCTTGTACTTTGCTGGGTCAATCTGAAGTATTAAAAAAAAAATCAATATAACTCTTTCTCATTTTCAATGAGCAGGTATTATTTTACACAGTGAACAGAGTATGACGTTTCAGAATCTGATAAAGAGTCTAGAAGAACTCTTTTGATCATTTGAAAAATGCTGCTTATAAAATACACAGCTTTGAAAAGTATTTGCTCCCAACTTTGAGGGTTAAAACATATTATATAAACGACAACTGAAAAATTATTTAATATTGAATAACTCGTTGACAAGTCAGCAATATCATAAGGGCATATACTCCTAAACTCGTAGCATCGAATTCCAGATTCCACCCTTTGGTTGTTAAAGAAAAACACTTTTTTCACTTAAAAACCACTTCCTTGGAAACAACTCTTAAATGTGGTCTGCTATGCAAACTTCAAGATCAGATGGACCCTGTAACAGATTAATTACCGAGCAAAGAAAGAAAATAATAAAAATTATAATGTCCTATGACAAATATGAAATTTAAACATTAACCAGAAACAACAAGAAAAAGCAAAATGAGATTTAATTCTTTAATAAGAAATATACCTGCATATTGCATTTAACGAGATCGAGAGGAGTAACAGCCATGTGAGTGAGACCACAACTAAAAATCCCACCGGCAGTACACGCCGCGTAATAAGAGGGCGTGTACATTTCGATCTTCTCCTTCGGCGCTGGAATCACAAAACTGTTCGATATACCACCACCACCATCACCATTAGATGATGGTGAAAACGACGGTGATGATTGATTCAACAATCCATGGTTGGAGTTCAATAAGACGTCCAAATCGAATAGCCTTTTTGACGATGAAGAAGACGAGTATAGAAAGCTTGGCATCAGAGAGTGGCAAGGGTAGTGAAGATTATCAGAGAACGACATTTTACTCGTATTTTGTGGAAATCTAGGGCTTTGATATTTGATTTCTCTTGTGCTGTATTTTCGATCTTTGGAGAAAGAAAAAGAAAATGATTTTGAATTGAGAGAGGGAACGGTGAAAATGGAAAATATGTGGCGTGGCTGTTTGGGACGCGAGAAAATAGCGAGACGTGGATGTTTGAGCTCTGCGTTGCATATAATAAGTTTTACCGCCAATGTTTGCCCCCTTGACTTTTATTTATTTACGAATTACGAACGTTGACTTCTATTTTATATTTACAATTAAAAAAAATATCAATACATTCACATTATACTATTATATTCCAAAGCATTTAAAACGTTGGGCAGTCTTACCTAAGGTGCATTTAGTATCGGAACAGTTATTTTAAAATTTTAATCCTTTTGTTATCATTTTTAATTTTTTATTATATTTACATATTTTTTATAAATTACGAATGCTTTTTAATTTTTTATTATATTTTTATAATTTTGTATAAATCAAGAATTATAATAAAAAAAATGAGAATTTATAGTAAAAAAATAACAAAAATTATAAAAACATAATTTGCATAATACCCATTATAGCACAAACTTAAAATACACAAAACCTCCCTAATTTTATAATTAATTATCAAAAACCTTCATTAAAAAAAATGATCAATAATAGAGTAATTAGGTGAAATGATAGTTCATTCACCAACTAATAAACAGTTAAATACAAATTCAACTAGTTTAATTTTAAAAATAAAAAAAAATAAATAAAAAACAATACATTTTTCGTGGACGAATAGCAATATTTCCTTTATTGATCCGTGTAAATATAAATTCCCACTCTACCTAAAATAATCATCTCTAATTCATGCTTTTGCAGGATTAGGAGGAGCACCGCCAGTAGTTGGCCTGAAAACAAGAAGCAATCACATATCACTGGAAAGAAAAACATGATACAAATTCCTACGTATTTAGAATAAGCAAGTAGCTGAACAAAGCAATGATCATGAAAACGATAAAACCACTTACAGTCCAACAAAAACTTTGAGAGCATCATAGAGACCCCACTGTGCTCCGGTAAGTGTTCCGATGATCACAATACGAAGGGGAGTACCAATAGTTAGAAGACCCAAAACACCCAACTTCTTCACAGACTGACATACAAAACACAAACAACCATATGGCTATCATATATATAATAAGTCTCTGTTTAAATTTTATATTTTAATTTAGAAAATGAAGTATTATTATCAATGTTAATTTTAGTAGAAGGATAATAATTTTTTTAATAATTAAAAAATTATTTTTTTGATGACATTTTTTAGAAGATTTTTAACATTCAAAAAATTCCTTATAACATAGAAAGAAAATAAATGCTCTTAAAGTCACACATAATTGGTCATTCAACAAAAAATTTATGAAAGGGTAGTATTTTGAATTTAAGTGCTGTGATATTTAAACCATAATTATTGTGAAGTGTTAAATATTAATATAAATATGTGTAATTCTTATTAAAAAATAATATTATTATTAAATATGTTTTTTAACTTTATTCACAATTTTGTATTTCAAAATTTTTGACCTCATAAATATTGTTTATTTATCACACGATCTGGATGATGTAAATGAGTCGAGACTAATGGTATAAGTTGCCTCTGTGACCTTCATCTAACTCGATATAAGGTGATTCTAAATTAGTAGAATCTACGTCATAGTTTGGTTCAGAGTAAATTAAAAAAATAAAAAATAAACACTTGTGCCAGATTGTTCGTACATTACACATATCAAATACTTTTAAAAGGTTAATTTTAAAAATTTTCACTAAAAATCTAATGAATACGTCTGGATAAAAACAAATTGAATCAATTATTTAACTTTAAACATAAATTTACAAATTTTATTTAATTTTTAATATATAATTTTGTCTGATTATATAGACTTTATAAGCTTATGATATATCAAATCATTAATTTTTAGATATTTGTAAGCAAATATTATAAATACCCGAATCGTCATTTATATAATTAAAAAATAATTGATATGACCCCTTGCATAAAATGATAGGAGTTAGGATGAGTTCGTTATGCTTCGTAGTTTGGACTTTGGGTTGATCCTGAAATATCACCACTTGCATTTAGTATTTTCAGCGCCGCCAACTTTATTTGCACGTCATCACACTTTCCTTCGTAATTCACATCCATCATCAGCAAATGGGTCCCTCCAATTTCTACCCAATCTCTCCCGGGAAACACGCATCGCTGTCAAACTACTAACATACGACGCCGTATCATTCAATAGTGCCGTTTTCAACCCAACTGCTCCTTCGCTTCATATCCCGATTACTCGACAAAGTTTAGCTCCCCGAGAATCCTCGCTTTCTTCTCCGTTCCCCCTAGTCTGCTCATAGATAGAATAACTGTTATACAAATGGATCGGCGGCGAGCGGCGAGTCCGGTATATGGGCGGCAGTGGAGTGGGGGATCGAGTAGTTCGGGGTCGTCCTCGCCGGCACACCCTCAGTCGAGGCTCCAGCCTGCTTTATCCTCCGTCAAGCGAAACCAGAACGTGGCCGCGAAGGCAGCTGCACAACGCCTCGCTCAAGTCATGGCGTCGCAGACGTCAGCCGCTACGGAGGATGACGATGTTTACGACGACCACGACGACGATCTTGCCTTTCGATTGCCTGCTCCATCAACTTTTTCAGCGAGAGTCAATCACCGTAGTAGCAATAACAATACTACGTTGCCGGCGACTTCGATCACTAGAGCTATTAGATCTCCGTCTCCTGCGGTAATTTTGTGAAATGATGTCGTTTTTCATCTAATTGACTGCCATCGTGCTTGATCTGATGGGAAAGATTTGATGTTTTGATTAGTTAGGTCGGACCTTTGTAGAACATGCGACATCGGTTAGGTCGACGTCAGCTGGAAGGCCGTCAACGATGTCTGTTCGAACAACGCCGTTGATGCCACCAAGTAAAACATCAGTTAGAACTCCGGTTGCAATACCTCCGATTGAGCCTCCTATTACTAGGAATAGAGATAAGAGGTATGTAATAGTGTTGAATTATGAGTTTTGACTCTGAATTTCAATGCCATTGGTTCATAGTGAGACTGAAATACGAGTCAGTTTCATTTAACTGAAATTCGTCGCCGAACCTGCTAATAGTTAGAGCCACACGAGGGAGGTCCAGTAGGTTAATTTGGCTTTGATCTGGGCATTTATTTAGTCATGCTTTTATTTTCACACAATTTTTAGCTTATTAATTATCCAACTCTTGTCTTGATAACCAGAACTAAGTTATATATATATAAGTTAGGGTCACGACCCTTTTAGCTCATTATATGCCAATAATGCTGTTGTATCCATTAAAATGATCTTGTGCCAGAAAAAACTTATCATCCATGCAAAAGGGTGGTTGTTTTACCTAGTGAAATCTTTGCTTGTTAATGCACCCATGATTTTGATCCCTTGGCTGACCCTATCATAAAGCAAAACAAAACAGCAGCTTGTTTTGTGCTTTCGCTCTTCCAACATTTTGTGGCATCTCTCCTTTTGTAGGATGTTTTAAGCACAGCTAATTGTTTGCTTGTAAATCCTTGAACTTCAGTAGGTTTCCATCAGATATCCCACAACTCAATTCAAAAGATGCAGGAGATCAACGTGAAGCCTCTGCACTTCGTGATGAAGTATGTCATTCTTACACATTAATTTCTGTCTTGTCAAAATGTACTGGTAGAAGCTACAAGCTGATTGCAAAAATTTTCAACATCACTTTCTGGGATTTGAAATATACATCTTGAAGCAGTAGGTTTGAAACAAATTATATAAATATCTTGCAGCTTGACATGCTACTGGAAGAGAATGAGAATTTACTTGGCAAGGTGAGCTCCACCCTGCCCACAAATAACATTGTTACTTTGTCATATTTTACATAATGCAGAACATTTATGCCTAAGCACACTGTGCAGCTTCACCATGCTGAAGAAAGACGAGCAGAATCAGAGGCTAGAGCTAGGGAGCTTGAGAAACAGGTCAGTTGTATTCCATCTTGACAGAGTTGTGATTTGGGCTCTGCTAGACTGATACGATGAACATGTTCATAGTCCATTGGCTGGTAATGACTAGTGCACTTGCTGGGCTCTGCACTTACTGACCTGTCAGGCCAGCACTTGTGGCTTTTCTTTTTGTATTTTCTTTTTCTTTTAGTTTCAGTGATTGTTTTGTTTGAATTAAATTTATTCGGCATTACCCTTTCTTTTAAGAAATTTATTAAATGAAGAAACAATTTCTTTTGAGCAAATAATTGATACACTGCTGGTATTTCGGCAAGCAATATTGAATAATCAATAAACTAACAAACAAATAATCAATAAACTAATATGCAATATTTTAAAATACCTTTTAAGGAAATAACATGTAAATGTTGTGACATTTTTGCTGCTAAAAGATATGCAGAATGCTCAAATTATCCAATCAGAGATTGAGAATAGTTAGTGTAAGAGTTTCTAAGCAAAAAATACAGATAAAGTATACAGGCACAAACAAAGTAATTTTGACATAGCAAATTTACTTCAAACTATCTATTTTTTGGGGCCACAAGGATAAAATTTCTCCTTCCATTTCTAAAACATTCTACCTGTTTAACAAGTACTTAAGAGCAAAATGGCCAAAAGTACCAGAAATACTTAGTTCTTAGGGTTTTATTAAGTGTTTTTTTATTAGTAAATTTTAGCTGGTGTCATGGGTTTGAAATGGCAATCTTATCTGGTTCTTGGTCCTGACACGATAAATCCCATGTCCTTTAACTTGCGTAAGGCAATTACGAATATGAGAACTGATATGATATAGTTATATTTTTTTTTTTTTGAAATTGACATGACATAACTACATTGAAATGCCAATTTTTGAGAATTGAGGTTCAATATGGTGAAGACATATTCATAACTAAGTATCTTCACATATATGTAAAAATATCATACACCATTACTCATTTTCTCATTTAATTCTCTTAGGTTGCATCTCTTGGAGAAGGTGTATCCCTGGAAGCCAAGTTGTTAAGCAGGTAAGCTCGGATGGTTTTCTTTGTCATGTTGGGGTCATCAAATGTTTTGGTTTTGATTTTTGTACAATTTACCTGCAGGAAGGAAGCGGCACTACGTCAGCGAGAGGTAAATTATTAACCTTGTATTAGTAGTGCCATAAAAATGATTTTGACAATGTTGGAACTTTTAATTTACTCTTTCTATATATTTTTCATATCCTTCAGGTACATATATTAAAATTAGATGATTAATTGATTGGTTTTCTATTGTCTGATGATTTACTTGGTCCTTGCTAGGAGTTTCAGCTAGACATTGCTATATTAAGATTTGATCACCATTATTTTTAGCTTGTCCTCTTGGAGTTAATTCAGTACCTCTTATATAACAAAATCTTTGCTACAGGCTGCTCTTAAAGCTGCAAAGCAGAGGACCAATGGAAGAGATGATGAGGTCGCATCTCTTCGTTCAGGAATCCAGGTGAAATATATACTAAGAATACTGGTCTAGTTGAATGTTTTCCAATTTACACTAAACAACCAATGCTGATTTATTTTTTTTTTCAGAATATGAAAGATGAGGCTGAAGCAGCTGTGGAACAACTTCGAGAAGCAGAATCTGAAGCAAAATCTCTAAGGTCAATGACACAGAGAATGATATTGACCCAGGAAGAGATGGTTTGTCCATTGGAACTGAAGTGATATTTATTTCTAGCTGCTTCTATACTAACCATTTGCTGCATCTATCCTCTAGGAGGAAGTTGTCCTCAAGAGATGTTGGCTTGCTCGCTACTGGGGTTTAGCTGTACAGCATGGTAGTCAACTTGCCATAATTTTCACTTGAAAGATGATATGAGTTGTATTCTCTCTTCATGGTCTCTTTCTTTTGTCACATGCATTTATGGATTCTTACAACCTGATTATAAATTTCCCCTTTTTGTGAATGGTTAGAAGACATTTTAAACACTTATGAACACATGAAGTCCAAGTCCTTTGTTATATATGTAGTGAGTTTTGCTTGGTTTCTTCTCTTTCTATAAACTGTAAATAAATTATAATGAATGACCTTTCTGATTACTGCTTTCTACACTCTTATTCCTTTAATTTCCTTTTTTAATATACAATTAAGGCAAACAATTTCAAAGTTTTTCTGATTGGCAAATTAATTTAATTTAGTTCTTCGATCATGTTGGTTCCAAAAATGTCTATGTTAATGCTAGGTTTGGCGTTGATGCCATATATGCAGGAGGCTTTGTTGAGTTCCCATACTCTATATGTTAGCTATGTCTAAGTGCATTTTTCTATGATTATTTTTGTTGTTTATAGGCATTTGTGCAGACATAGCAGTATCAAAGCACGAACACTGGTCTGCTTTTGCTCCTCTTCCCTTTGAAGTTGTCATTTCCGCTGGACAAAAGGCTAAGGAGGAATCCTGGGATGGAGGCTAGTTTCCCTTCTGATTATTGTAGATTATTTGCTCTTATTGTTATCTTTATTGAAGTTTTCATAATCTTGCATTTAGTTATCATTTTGTACGAATGGAGCAGGTGGTGGTGATCCAGAGAGGAGTAAGCATACTCGGGATTTGAGTGATCTTTCGGGAGAGGGAAATATTGAGACTATGCTTTCAGTCGAAATGGGATTGAGAGAATTAGCTTCTCTGAAGGTTTCACTCTTTCTTTTGATCAATTCTACTCTATTGTTTGTTAAATCTTTTCAAATTTTTATTTTGCATTGTGTTTGTAGAAACTAAGGTTTCCACTATGTTGATATATATGTTTTTTCAATTGTTTTGGAGGGTACTTTAGGTTTTGAATGTATATGGAAAACAAGCTGAAATAATTATTGTTGGCTACAAATTTGTGGACAAGTGACATGTACTTGAGTTGATGTGAATTTTGAGAGCATGTTTGTTTCTTCCTGTTCAACGGCATTCTTTCTTTTATGTTTACAAGTTTGAAAAGCTACTTCGTGTTTTATTTATTCTTTCATCACTGCTTTTTAAGGTTGAAGATGCTGTTGTTCTTGCATTGGCCCAGCACAGGAGATCAAATATGACTCGACAATCCCTCTCCGGTATTTTATCTCTACCACTCACAAATTATTTTTTGCTTCTGTGATAATATTCCTTGATTTACACCTTTTTTTTTTGTGACCACACCTAGCTTTTCCTTAAGTCTTTGCAATGACAGATCCAATATCTTTTTGGTGCTATTGAATTCTTTAAAATGCTCTACTTCAAGTCTGAACATCTGGTCAACTCTTCTACTTTCTTTTTCATCAACAACATACAATTTTAAGTCTCCTTTTAAAGAGAAAGAAAAATGAAAAAGGTTTTGGCATTACATTAGGTAGAGCTGTCATCTGATTAACGTAATTTCAGTTCCTAAGTTTTTTATAATTTTTTGAATGAAATTTTCATTTCTTCTTGAAGCATTTTTTCCACTTTCATGATTGTCAATTTGAATCTTCGGCAACATGGTAAACATCTTTCAAGCACATTTACCTTTCTGTTTTTCATTTTCAGATTCCAAATCACCACGTGATCCAAAATTTACAGAGGCATTTGGTAAGGCATTTATTCTCATCTTCATCTCTTATATGCTTAGTCGCCCATCGGGCTAAGGGTATGGATATTAAACCTAATTGTCATACTTAGGAGTATGCATATTGGCATGATTGGCAATTTGCCACGTGTGATTTTAGGCATAAGTTAGTTTCGACTCCAGGCCTTTTAGACTTGCACTGCATGGTTGAGGCTTTATGGGTCCAAGATCAAATTTATGCCTTCTTTTATGAACTTTGCAGTTGCATTAGGAAAATTGTAGCATCATATAATTTGATTTTAGTTCATACAAATGTTTTCTTAACAAACAGAAATAAGTGTTTTTATATCAAGTTCTGTAGCCTTTTCGTTTCCTTTCTCTGCAGAATTAAGCGAAGAGGAGGCAGAAGACGTTCTCTTTAAGGAGGTTAGTTGCCTTTCTTATTTTCTGTTATATTATATTTCAGTGACAATACATTACATGTATTGTTACTGACATCTAAATTTTGAAGTTATGCATTTCAAGTTTTACGTAAAGTATTCCAAATCTCATGTTATTAATTTAGTCCATGTATTGTTACATCCTATATTAGACAAGTTCCATACTTTGACATTGTTAAAAAATTCCAAATCTTACATGCCTATCATTGACATTCTTCTCTTATGATGTCATAACTTTGTTAAACGAAGAAAGAAACTAACTACTTAATGGTATGTCCAATGGGTAATGGCTATGATGTGATATTTTGTTTTTCTATAAATCTTACTATTGTCAGCAGTGATGGAGCTAGGAAATAGGTTTATAAGGGCTTATTGTTTAACAATAAAATTAGAGGAGGCTAAATCATAATTTATTAGGGACTGAAATTAAATTTATCTAAATTTTATAGTAATATTATGAGTAAACATAAGGGAAATTTTTTTTATTCAGCGGAGACTTCAGTCCCTGTTGGCCATGGTTGTGCCTGATTGTCAGATTGTTTGCTTTGGAAGGAATCGATTCGTGACCCTACTTTTTTCCCATCGTTTTCCCTAAACCCCTTTGAAGGGAAAAGAATGATAATAAATTTCAGAAGAAAATATTTAATTTTCTAAAATTGAGCAGTTTCGTAAATTTGTTATAAGGTTGGTCACATGGGATCTTGAGATCAGATAATTGTCAGAACATGAAGTTAATAGTTTGCTAATGCATATTAATAATCAGATTGTTCTAGTTCTATGGAATGGATGTGCCTTCGTTTCCGTGTGTTTTAGTTTATAATGTTTTTATTATGGCTTCACATGTCAGAATCATTGTTCTCAGAACTTGAATTATTCAGGCTTGGTTGACATATTTCTGGAAAAGAGCTAAATTGCATGGTGTGGAGGAGGATATAGCAGATGAGCGACTACAGTTTTGGATCAGTCGAAGCGGGCAGTCTCCAACTTCACATGATGCTGTTGATGGTAATATTTACATATTACAATTAATGCCTCATTGAAAGTAACATATGTTAGATATTATCTCTGCCGCTGAAGGTACATTGATTTAACGATTGTATCACAATTTAAGTAAAAAGGAAAGAGTTGTTGATAATATATATAAGTGGGACATGAACTATCAAAGTGCAATTAATTGAAGTGGAAGAAATAGCATTTAGGATTATAACATTGATAGCTCTTTGATAAAACAAAATATTAACTAAGTAGCTCTCTAAAACATTGGATTAGGATAGGTGGATGATTGGAAGTTTGTATCCTATTTCAAGTAAACAATTTAAGTTCACAGAAACCTAATATATATGGACACAAATGTTAAATAGTCCCATCTTTCGTAATCCAATGGTTTTTGAGTTGTTGTATACAATATTGAACCATCTTTAAGCAAATCCATGACATTAAGTTAGCGAGAGGGTTAGAAATTTATGTCCTATTTTAAGCTACAAATTTTAGAGAGAAATCTTAAATCATTGGATTAAATGAGATTATGCATACATGTATGCATGTGTAGATCTTTTAACTTCAAATTCTGATATAAATCTTAATCATTTGGATTAAAAGAGATCAATAATTAGGAATTTGTGTCAAATTTTAAGTCAAATTATGCCAACTTATAAATATATGTATTTCTATCCATCTATCTATCTATCTATATAGATAGATAAATAGATAGATATGCCAACTTACATGCTGTACTTTGAAAGCATAGTTAAAAAGGTATTTGGTAACGTTAACTTTAAATTCAATAGACTCCACAAATTTTATACTGCAGTAGTTGTGGCTTAAAAGCCGCTGCACTATAATGGACCCTTAGTATTGAATGAATATCAATGCCTATATTGAGATTTGTAACGGTATACATGTGACTGGTAACATAAACTGAATAGTTGTAACATTTGAACATGCATTAATCGCAATCTTATTACAAGTTCCATGTCGCAAGTCATGTGTATATTGTTGCAGTTCGTACCTGTGTAATAGGTACTGGTCCAATATTGTACCCATTTTCTAAAATTATGGGTATGACTGCAATAACGGTAGGCATGGATATTAGGATTAGTACACCCTTGGATAAGGATGATGATTTAAGGATGATCATAAAGTAATATAATCAAAGGACCTTATGACAAGAACATCCATCCATATTTTATGTTGTAGACCACATAATATTATGGAAGTTATAATATTACAGGATTGTTTCCGCAACATAAAATGTTGATTGACATTTCAATTTTTTGTCAGTTGAGCGTGGTTTATTAGAGCTGAGGAAGTTGGGGATAGAGCAGCAACTCTGGGAGGCATCTAGGAGGGAAATTGACCTGCCTCCAGCCGTTTCTAATCACAAACCTGCCACAGATTTAGAGATCTCTTCATGATTGACGATGTTTGCTGTCTCTCTCTCTTTGAAAGTCGCTCGTGCCTATGTTTATACTTATATGGTTTTTTATCTTTACATGAATATTCCTGTTCATTTTGGGCGGAGTATATCTGCCATCTTCCTTTTCCGCCTTAATTAAACTGCTTATTTGAGAGATTGGGTATAATGCAATATGAAAGTAAATGTTTGGAAACAAATTATTATTTTTTAAATTTAATTATTTTGTAATTAATCTTTCCATGACTTGCTTTGTTGTATGAGTACTTCGTTTCCACTTTCCATGACTTGATTTTTGGTTAAGTTAATATTCTTCTCCGAAAGTTCAAACCGAAAACTTGTTACATGGTATAACAATTGCTCTTTGTTATTGATATGCTAATTATAAAATAGTATGGTATTATCTGTTACATTATTCTATAATTCTTAAAACTCTTGTAATTATAACGTTGTCTCCACCAACGGATGACCTGTCGCTTTCACTAAGCCAAAAGTGAGGCTAATATAATTTATCAATAACTGTGAATTTGACAAATTCTGGTTTATAAACAAGTTAACAATCTAAAGAATTAAAATAAATCATGATAATATAATTAAATTATTAAATATACTACAAATTTATTAAATTATAAAGTAGTAAGTATAATATAATATAATATAATTATTTGAATAATTAATTTATCATAAAAAATTCACTCTTAAATATGACATAAGAATTTAATAAATAATAACCACTCCGCCATCTTACCCTATGCATTTTTATTTATAGTGAGTGCTTTCAGTTGTGACCACTCCACTTTATTTATAATCATTAATTCTATTGATTTTATATTTTTATTAGTCAATTATTATATTCATAAATTTTAAACTTTTATAAAAAATTTATATTGTTTAATATTATTCTTAATAAATTAAACTTCCCATCAATCGCTCTCCACGTGATATCACGTGATCGGGATCTTTAACTGACTAAAAGTTGCAAATGAACGCCACCATGTCCTTGTTCGAAAAAATGAAAAAGGGTTATAAACTATGACCACCGTACTCATAATCATATCCCGCAAGTTGGCGACAATCCCACCCATCTCCATCCTCCCATGGTACTGTACAGAACACTATAACAAAGAGAAAATAATTCTTTGCTTTAAAATCAATCATGTGTTTCCAATCAAACCCCACCCAAACTAAATTTGAGACTCTTTTTTCTTATAACACGGCTCCGTTCCATCTCACTTCTAAATAAAGCAAACTTCTTTTCTCTCTCTTTATACTTGAAAACGAGTTCTTACCTCTCAAAAGCAAAAAAATGTCAAAAGAGCAGGAGATAAGGGAACAAGCGGCTGCAATCATAAATTCTTCCCAGGTTCATCTTTAAAATAACTTTTTAAATGCTTTTTATTTTGCTTTCTTTTGGAACGCAAATCATTACAGTTGATATGTGCAGATCAATGCTAGAGTATTATATGGAAATAGGGGTATGTCTGTCGAACCACATTATTGGATCATAATAGGTATTGGGTCTGCTTACAATTGTCCATGCAGGAGAAGGAGGAAGAGAAAGAACTGGACCTCGGACCCGACGAGGTGGAACCACCATTGCCTCTCACGGTCACTTCCAGGGTGACATTTTTCGTTCTTTCCAAGGATTTCATGGATTTATCTTAGAATAACAAGTTTTAATCATAATTTATTAATGGAAATTGAGGCTAAATGAAATTGTAGGTGTTGTATATGTTGGGAGATTTAACTGCAGGTCCGGTCTATCGGTTGACCCAATGGTTGGAACTGGTTCGTAAACGCAGCAGCAGATATCGCTCCTCTGGCTTCCCTCACCGCTTTCATAGGCTCGACACTATGACTCTTAGGTATCTCATTCTGTTGTTTACCTTTCAAGTTCTGGGTGATGATGCTAATTTTAATTTTTATTATTGATGAGGCATTACAAGCCAACCAATTAGTTTTTATACTAATAAAAGGGTCATAATCTAGTGATGATGCCATCAATCCATGGTTTCCAGATGGTCAATTTGAATGCAGTCTGTCTATTGAAGGTTCTTGTGCCATCATTGATGATCAGTGAGCATCATTTGGAAAATTATGATAGCACTACTAGTTAATGAAAAAAATTGGAGATAGGGATATAATGTGTTGCTGGGTATTATATAATTAATAATTTGATTCTTGTAAGGTTTATGTAATGCGAAGGATTCGGAGATGATTGAGAGTTGTGGAACATGATTTACTTATTCAATTTAAAATATAGTTAGATGGCTTTCTCTACCAATTTAGTGGGATGACACTGTGTTTCTTACATAATTGTCCCCATGATTTCTGTTCAGGGCCGGAGAATCATCTGTTGATCCTAAAGGTCCTGCACCTGCTGGGCAAGGTCCGGAAAATAGTTTATGGGAAAGACTAGGGAAAGCTGCTATGCTGGACATTGAGTCGAACAATTTTTCTTGGGACATGCTCTCTTCACTTCATCACACCGAGCATAGTAGTAGTGCAGACCAGTCCGAGGATGAATTGAATAAAGCCTTTGAGGTATGCGGTCTATTTGAACCAGATTTTATGAAATGACTTATCTTATTCAGATCAACTTCACGATTTTGGGAGCTTGAGGTGGGAATGTGTGTGCACAAAGAATATTTCTGTATAGTTGTTACTCAATTCCTTAATTTGGTTACTATCTGCAAACCCAACCATTGGCAAGCCTTGGTTTGAATCAGGGCGTGTCTTTGTCTAAGTAAAATTTTTAATTAGTATGAACTGACTGAAAATGAAAATTTCTGTGATTTTTTGTAAATTTAGCTGCCCATAATTTGTTTTGTTCTTTTTGTAGAAGTTGTGAAGGTTTTTGTCTCAGGGAAGAAATCTGAGACCAATATAAGTTTTCTTTGTTTATCTTCTCATTTGCTGCCTCAAATTTTCTTCAGTTGTGTGCATTTAGGTTACTGTAAATTCTGGTGGAGTTGTTTTCTTTGCCTTATTCAACCAATCTGGGTTTGATGATGCTTCTCCAAAGGAAGCGGCAGCAGTTATAAAGTTTTCTTCTTCAAGGATGGCCACCCAATCAGAACGCCTTGGCTATGAATTTGCCAAGTGGCTAGGTGTCCAAACTCCTCAGGTTGTACCTTTATCTCCACCATATATTTCTGCCATCTTAAGCCACTAATCTGTTCTTATTCTGCAGGAACTTCTTTATTTTTTAATATTTTTCCATTTCATTTATAAATTTTATATTGGATAGGCTAGGGTAATTCATAATTCTAGTCCAGAGTGGCTCCAGATTAAGGAAGCTGCAGAGAAAGCAAGAGCTATAGCAACTTCTGAAGGAGATGAGATTGGTGAAATGACATGTTCAGAACTTTTGGAAGCTCTAGAACTTAGTCGATGCCTTTTCCTCATGAGGTGAAGACAGAACCTGTATATTATGTTTCTTCCAGTTATTGCTTTCTGCTTACCAGATAAGCTAAGGGGAACAAGAGCCATTCAGTTGGTTTGTGAACTGTGTTTGCATTCATTTTCTTAAATTTTTAGTTGCTTAGATAGTTAAGGTCATTGAACGGTACTGAATGACTTCAAAACCTTATGTTAGGAGGTTTAGGGGCATTGAAATGAGTTGAGTTAGTCATTGCCCTATTATCTTTGAGAATGTATTTTACTCCATCCATGTAAGAGCTTCTACTTCATGGTGCTTACTTTGTTTTTCTTCTCTAGGAGCATATATTCTTTATACCAGAGATTTCCCTTGTTGCTTGTGATCACATAATATTCGATTGTCTTCTTATTTAAATGATCTGAATCTTGATGCTATTGTGATTTTGTGCAATGCTGTACCAGAGGAACCTAGAGACTGTAAGGTTTTATTTTTGTCTCCCCTATTGTTTTTGGAGTCAAGAATGTCATTTAGGCAGACTATAAAGTGTGCAAACAATGGTCAGCTAAGGTGGTCCTTTATAACATTTTGATTTATTGGAGAAAGTATTGAGAAGTATCCACAGAAATTTAGGTTTCCATTACACCCAAGCTCACACCATGCTCAAGCACAAATTATAGAAATTTCCTAAGGTTAGCTCGCAGAGGGAAAAACCCTAGTCAATAAAGTCTGGCAGTAATTGAAAAAAATTAAAAATAAAATAAAAACAAAATAGAGCTAGAAGTGATTGCCCTAAGTTAGACATATAATAGAATAGTTCAGCCTTGTTATTAACAAAGCAGGCACTATCTTCTGGAAATGAGTCCAAAATAGGACCAATGGTTCCTGCTTCAGCTTTGCTAAACATGTGCGACGAATAGCTAAATATTAGGGTTCTGGAAAAAGTTGTTTTTATTGTCACTCATTAAGGCGTCGTTTGATATCAAGGTGCAATGATTGTAAGATCCCAACTATGTAGGATGGAAGCTTTAGATGTCAAAACATTAATGAAAAATAGATGGGTCTTACAAAAGGTTGGGGCTGCCAAATGCTTTTTCAACTTTAATTTTAAAGCGCAACAAAGGCACTTTGATCCCAAACGAAGCCTAAATAGAGATGACAATCACGTAGTCCCTAGACATTCTATAATAATATCTTGTGTCTTATACATCAGAATAGGTGACAGATATATTAAACAGGATATTTTATCCGCTCTATAAGTTTTTTCTTTGATATAATTTGTTTTCCTGTGGCAATCTTAAGATCAATAACTTTTATGTTTGCAGTTATGTTCATGGTTCTCCTTTATTAGAAAGCTCTAATGCATTTGAATTGCGGCAAAATGCTGAAAAAACTGCAGCCTCTCTTGGTAGGGTCTTGATGTTGGACCTTGTCATCAGAAATGAAGATCGACTCCCTTGCCGTCAACTTAGATGGCGTGGGAATTCTGCAAATTTGTTGTTGGCAGACAAAATGGCTTCTGCAAATCTGGATGCGTTGGAAGAAGCGTTTGATTCTGCAATTAAGAGATACTGCCCAAGGGTAATTAGAGCTCTCCAGAAAGAAAGAAGGGCCACTTCAATAGACAGCAGAATTATCCCTCATAATCCAGGTCTGGTATCACAGGGCTCTGATCTTTCTGATATCATCGAATCTCCAAAATCAAGTGAAATGAGCCGAAGAAGTCAAACATCAGATGAATCAACTGTTTCTGATTTGCACATTGTGACTATTGACTCTGGCGTTCCTCGACGGCCTCCAGCAGGAAAACGTGCAAACGACCAGGGAAATTATCCCAAGTTGGTTGAGCTACTTCTTAATAGCTCTGAATACACTTCCAATCTGTTACATGAGATAACAGGAGGGAAATTAGGATCTCCTCTTACAGAAGATGCCAGTATGACTGATATACAGGTGACCGAAATGACTTCAGTAGTTCATGAATTCCGTGGTGGGTTTCGTGCTGCTCTTAGAGATCTTCAAGGATTTCACATATTCCTACTCACACTTTACCAAAAACTAGATGGCTTGTTACGAGCATTTTTGAATATTATAAATAAGACAAATTCAGGGGATTTTGACAAGGAGGATTATGTAGTTCCTGAGTCACCATCACATCCAGTTGGGAGTGTTTCTTGTCAGTCTCCACCAAGTAAGGAACGGCTTTGTAATGATAGCCACCCAGATTACAGTGATACAGAGTCTCAAAAGACAGCTCCAAGGTCATCTTCCAAAGAAAGCTCAGACTCTATTTCTCCTATGTCACGAGAAAACTGGCATGGAAAGTTTCACAAGGGGAGTGGGGAACATGCACGTAGCTTGCGTTTGACTGCAAAACTTCGTGATTTTCACAAATATGCCAAGGTTGAGTTTCTATATAGGATGAAATGTTATTTTGTCCATCATATGAACTGGTTGAAATCAGCAAATTATGGTAATATCTTGCAAGAAGGAAATAAATAATTTTTTAAAAATTTGGCTTCTCTGCATAATTTTTGTTGTTGATACTGAGTCGCATGTATCCTGTTGGCCATAGGTCAGATGACATCCTTTAGCATGATTTGGAAAAGTTTTCATTTTGAGTTTTTAGCCTTCCACTAAATCATACGAGTCAGGAGTTAATAGTTTCTGGCTTGCATTTAATATGCTTTAATGAAAATTTTTTTTCATCTTTTGCTTGTCTAATGAGAAATTTTAAATTGCTTACCCTGAAGGGATTCTTATTTGTAAATAATTAAATATGTACGGTGGATAAATTAGTTGCCAGCCATTCTAAATCTTTTCTCTTCAAAAGATAGCAGTCACATACTTACTGAGAAGTTACATTTGTCATACTGCTGTATTAAGGTATAGTTGAGAAAATTATTAAAGAGATTTTACGGTGCCTATGCCAAGCAAACAAAAAATGTGGCCTGGGAGAAGTTTGGACCTTGTGAAACCAAGCTTCACTTTCTTTTCTAGAGTTAACAATTTATTCTGCTTCAACTTATTGTTTAATATTAAAATGGTGATACCCAGGTTGATGCTGAGTTAAGTAAAGAATTGGAACAATGGAATGAAATGCTGAGAAATGATGCTGTTAAAGTCTGCCAGGAAAACAATTTTAATACGGGGTTCTTTGAGGGTAGTGATAGTAATGGTGTTGTTGATGCATACGAATTGAAGGTAACGGTTTGCTATAACCCCTAGGTAACAGCTTTTTATTTTCTTTGAATTTTCTGCTCTTCTATTTCCTACATCTCTCAATTCACCTGCATTGTAACTTACAGGTCAGACTTGAACACATTATTGAAAGGATATCATTGATTTCTGAGGCAGCAAATACAGAGAGGCCATCTTCAATCACAAGTAACTTGTTCATCGGTGGTGCCCTAGCTGCAAGATCTGTTTACACACTCAAACATTTAGGAATTACTCATATACTGTGTTTGTGCGCCAATGAAATTGGACAGTCCGATTCTCAGTATCCTGATCTCTTTGAGTACAAAAATTTTTCTGTAAGTGCATCACAACCTTGTTCTAGTTTTGTGTCTTAACTAAGGTTGCAAATAGGTCTCTGCAGTTTTTATCTGCTCTAAGTAATGACATTTGCACCAAAATCTCACTGACAGAAGCTCAAAAGAGAAATGCCTTGATGACACTCGTTTCTTTTCTTATCAGTATTTAGATAGTAATATTTAGTAGAAGATCATATATTTTTGAGCTACTTTCCCCCCATTATTTACTGTTTATTTTCTTATTTAGAGGCATAGGAATCCATCATGCCTTGTCACTGTTGAAAAGTGATTTTGAAGGGAAAGGTTTCCATGAGTTCATGTACCCATTTGGTTGATGGTGGACTCCTCAATTCTGTCTGGTTCTTAGTTTCCAGCATCTTCTAGGAAACTGTTTTTGACTGATGCATAATTGAATCCATTTGAAACAGATAAGTGACAATGAAGATTCAAACATCAGTGGCATCTTTGAAGAAGCTTCAGATTTTATTGATCATGTGGATCAAACAGGTGGGAGAGTTCTGATTCATTGCTTTGAAGGGAGAAGTAGAAGTGCCACATTAGTGCTTGCCTACTTAATGCTCAGGAAGTAAGCCAATATTGTAATTTACACGTTGGAACCAAAATTTCGCAACATCCATATGGCATGCTGCTGATATGAATCTTCACTGTGAAAGCTCATTCTGTGATGCAGGAACTTCATTCTGTTAAAAGCATGGAATACCCTAAAACAAGTGCATCGCCGAGCCCAGCCCAATGATGGATTTGCAAAGATTCTGGTGGATCTTGATAAGAAATTGCATGGGAAAGTATCAATGGAGTGGCAACAACGGAAGCCAACTATGAAAATTTGCCCCATATGTGGGAAAAATGCTGGTCTGAGCAGCAGCTCACTCAAGCTTCATTTGCAGAAGTCACACAAGAAGTTATCGTCAGGAAGCGTAGATAGTGCCATGAATATGGAGATACAGAAGGCTTTGGATGCACTTAAAATTAGGGGTGGGAGTGTCAGTCCTACGCAAAGGGAGTCCAGTTCACTTCTGGACGAATAGGAATACCAATTTCGTTCATTCTTCTGTTAGAAAACAACTCAAAAAAAGAGTCGTTGTAAATCGGAACGCCAAATTCGTTTATTCCTCCGTTAAAAAATTACTCGAGGCAAATGTAAAATTGTTAGCCTGAGGCCTCATCTGTTGCGGCTGCCTGACCATCAAATTTCCTGGCAGAACTCAAAATCTTCGTATATGACATTGTTCCAGAGCGTCATTAATGAGAATATTCTTTATACATGCAAAATGAAGTTAAAACCATTGTTTGATATGTGCATGCCTGTTCGATTTTAGTTATATCCTGAACGAACGGCAGTTAGCTGTCTGACCATGTTCGAAAAATGGAAAACATTATTATAATGATTTTGATATATAATTATAATAACCATCTAATTCATAGCAACTAAAACAGTCGATCTACTTGATCATTACATCCTCATGATTTATGAAAAATAAATAATGATTACAAAATATGGAAAACTAAAACTACCAATTCTGCTATTCGTCTGCTATTTAACCGTGTACGCTATTCATTGTGTAACGAATACAGCCCTAAAGCCCAGCCACCAGTCAATCAACAGCTTATCTTATCTTCCAAATATACTGCCAAGTAGTCCTTCCAAGAAAACAGACTACGTTTATATAGCCCGTTCAAATGAAAACGGAACTACAAACAACATAATCAAATAGAATTACACAACAGGAATGGGGTCTGGATCTGGCAATGACTCGGGAGCACCGCTGCTGCCGTTAAGCACAGTTACATTCCCATCAGAATCAACATCAACAATGACCGAATCACCCTCTTTGATTTCTCTTGCAAGCATCTTCTCGGCCATGCTGTCTTCCAGAAGTCTCATAATGGCTCTTCTCAAAGGCCTTGCACCATAGCTTGGATTGTACCCTTCCTCGACCACCCTCTCTCTAAATCTCTCAGTCACTTGAAGCTCTATATCTTTTGCCTTCAGCCTATCAAACACCTCCTTCAGCATTATATCAGCTATCTCTTTAACCTCCAGCTTGGTAAGTTGTCGGAAAACAATCATCTCATCCAATCTATTCAAGAACTCTGGCCTGAAGTACTGCTTCAGTTCCTCGGTCACCAGACTCTTAATCCTATTGTAACTGCTATCTTTCTCATCATAATCAAGATCAAACCCTATGCGGCGTCCCCCCTTCTCAATAACACTGCTTCCAACATTTGAGGTCATTATCAAAAGGGTATTCTTGAAGTCTACTGTTCTTCCCTTGCTGTCTGTCAACCTTCCGTCCTCAAGAATCTGAAGCATCATGTTGAAGACATCAGGGTGAGCCTTTTCAATCTCATCAAAAAGTACAACAGTGTAAGGGCGACGACGAACAGCCTCGGTCAGCTGACCACCCTCTGTATAACCAACATAACCAGGTGGTGAACCAATGAGCTTGGATACTGTGTGTCTTTCCATGAACTCACTCATATCAAGCCGAATCATGGCTTCTTCCGAACCAAAGTAATAGGCAGCTAGTGCTTTTGCCAGTTCTGACTTCCCTACACCAGTAGGACCAGAAAAGATGAAACTAGCAATTGGTCGATTGGGATTCTTAAGTCCAACACGGGCACGGCGGATAGCACGACTAATAGCTTTGACAGCTTCATCCTGCCCGATGACTCTCTTATGAAGGGTCTCTTCCATCTTGAGGAGGCGGTCAGATTCATCAGTTGATACTTTTTCAACAGGAATGCCAGTCCAAGCTGAGACGATGTGTTGAATGTCCACTTCAGTTACAACAGGGCCAACATCTCCGGCTTCAGTCTCTGCCTTGCTCATCTCCTTGCCCTTATCTACAAGATTTGTGATCTGAGCCTTAAGGTCCATTTCTTTATCACGTAATTCTCCAGCCTGTTCAAAAGA